>JAVHZZ010000006.1:803165-1070665 GCA_036250195.1 Mixophyes australis
GTGTCAAACCTAGACGCCTTATTCAACGTTCTAAAATTATTACAGAAGCGAATAGCCCCCGAAGGCTTTGACAGAAGGACTATGGGTTTATTCCAATCACCAGTGGACTCCTCCACTAGCCCAAGTTGCAACATGTTCTTCACCTCTCGCTTTACTACAGCCCTTTTTTTCAGGTATTCTATATGGCCGCTGACTAACTATAACTCCTGGTGGGGTGACAATGTCATGTTCAATCATCTTTGTGCGCCCTGGAATAGTTGAAAAAACCATCCGTATATCGAGCTACCTTGGTTTTTACTGCTGACAATATTAATGTCGGGATTTCCTCCACGCAAGGCTTTAACAAGTGAGCTATATTACCTCATAAGGGCCTTGCGAATGTGCATACAACTTGCTTTTCTGAGTTGGGACTAGGATGAGTTTCTTGTCATCTAGGTTAATGGTGTGTAGGGTGACAGGTGCGTAGGGTGGCTCAGGTATCATAACCCTTCTTTTGCCGTCCTCTGTCAGATGTTGTTTTACCAACGGGCCAATCTGTTGTAGTCAATCGTATAATGGGGCCACAAATTGAACTATATTTGGTTCTTTGTGACCCTGCTGTTCCCACCCTCCTTTGAGGATGTCTAGATCTCTGTGGGGTTGTCTTTCAAACAGAAGTTCAAAAGGACTAAACCCCGTTGATGCCTGAGGCACCTCACTTATTGCAAACATGAGATAGGGTAATAGGGTGTCCCAATCTCTTTTATCCTGAGCCACAGCACGACTAATCATTTGCTTTAGGGTTCTACTAAACCACTCGACCAACCCGTCGGTTTGCAGATGATAAACCGAGGTCTGCAGTCTTTGTGCCCCTAGCAATTTGCATAACTCCTTCATTAATCTCGACATGAATGGAGTTCCCCGATCTATTAGGATCTCTTTTGGGATTCCCAGTCAAGTGCACATTAATAGTAACTCGCAATAGTGCTTGACTTAATATTCCTTAGTGGAATTTCCTCAGGGTATCGTGTAGCATAATCAAGGACTACTAATACATATTTGATGCCCTCGGGCAGACTTCTCCAAGTGTAGCACTAAATCCATAGCAATTCGCTCCAATGGAACTGGGAGGTACCAGGGAAGCTCGATAGTCTGGTTTAGTGGCCGTCCGCTGGCACACTGGGCAGGCTTGACAGTATCGCTTGACTACCATACGGATTCCTGGCCAGTAAAACCTAAGGAGCACTCGATTTAGAGTCTTCTTCTCTCCCAGATGCCCCACCAAAAGGTGTGTGTATGGGCTGTTGTTAGTACCAATGGAATGTGTACCTGTGGCACCAAGAGTTGATGACTGTTTTCTCCTGTACCACTGCCAACCTATATAACAGATCCCCTTTTATTATAAAATAAGGTTCTCCCCTGGCTGGTCAATCAGCCTTCCACACTTCCACCACATATTTATAAGCATTTTCCAAAGCACTTTATTATTATTATTATTATTATCATTATCATTTATTTGTTAGGCGCCACAAGGTATCCGCAGCGCCGCACACAGTACTAACAGTAGACTATACAGGGTGAAACCATACAGAACAATGAACAAAAAGTACCAATACTTCAGAAACTCCGGCCAGTCAAATGCAGTAAAGACGGAGCGGAAGAACAGGTATGGAGACTGGAGGGGAGGGGGCCCTGCTCATACGAGCTTACATCCTAAGGGAGGGTAAACAGACCAGGCACAAGAGGAGCCAGTTGAGGCAAGAGGAGAGAAGGGAGGATGAGCTAAAGGGAGGAGATGGGGGTTAAGTAGATAGTTGGTAGGCTTTGAGAAAGAGGTGAGTTATGAGTGCACGTTTGAAGGAGCACAGAGTAGGAGAGAGACGGATGGAACGAGGGAGGTCGTTCCAGAGAAGGGGGGCTGCACGGGAAAAGTCTTGGATTCTGGAGTGGGAAGAGGTGATAAGAGTGGAGGAGAGGCGGCGGTCATTGGCCGAGCTCAGGGAGCGGGCAGGAGTGTGAATGGAGAGGAGGTTAGAGATACTCCCCCCGCCCTCACTAGCTGTGCATTGAGCTTACTGAGTTACTGTGCTTTATGTTTACTGTACTGTGCTGTCTCACCTTGTATTGTAATTCGTTTTTGTCCCCGTACGGCGCCACGGACACCTTGTGGCACCCTATAAATAAAAAATAATAATAATAATAATATAAGGGGCAGTAGAGTTGGAGAGAGCCTTGTAAGTGGTGGTGAGGAGTTTGAAAAGGATTCTGTATGGGAAGGGGAGCCAGTGTAAGGCAAGGTAAAGAGGGGAGGCAGAGGAGGAGCGGCGTGAGAGGAAGATGAGTCTTGCAGCTGCATTGAGTATAGAGCGGAGGGGGGAGAGACGGGAGTGGGGGAGGCCAGTGAGGAGGAGGTTACAATAATCGAGGCGGGAGATGATGAGTGCATGGATGATAGTTTTGGCGGCATCCTGAGAGAGAAAAGGACGGATGCGGGCGATGTTGCGTAGTTGAAAGTGACAGGCTTGGGCAAGGGAATGAATGTGGGGGGCAAAAGAGAGAGAGGAGTCGAGGGTGACACCCAGGCAGCGAAGTTGGGTGACAGAGGAGATGGTGGTGTTATTGATGACAATAGAGAGGTCATGGTGGGATGGGAGTCTGGGCGGAGGAAAGACAATGAGTTCAGTTTTAGAGATATTGATTTTGAGAAAGCGCTCGGACATCCAGGAGGAGATGGCAGAGAGGCAGTCGGATACCCGAGTGATCAGGGTGGAGGAAAGATCAGGAGAGGAGATATAGAGTTGAATGTCGTCAGCATAAAGGTGATACTGAAGACCGAAGGAGGAGATGAGAGCACCAAGGGAGGAAGTGTAGAGCGAAAAAAGTAGAGGGCCAAGAACAGAGCCCTGCAGGACTCCTACGGGGAGAGGGTAGGGGGAGGAGGAAGAACCAGACGTGGATACAGAGAAGGAGCGGTTAGCGAGGTATGAGGCGAACCAGGCATGGACAGAACCAGAGAGGCCGAGAGAGAGAAGAGTTTGCAGCAGGAGGGGGTGGTCCACGGTGTCAAAGGCTGCAGAGAGGTCAAGAAGGAAGAGAACGGAGAAGTGACCCTTGGATTTGGCTGATAGGAGATCATTAGTAACCTTGGCCAGGGCAGTTTCGGTAGAATGGAGGGGGCGGTAGCCAGATTGGAGAGGGTCAAGGAGGGAATTGTCCGTGAGGTGCCTGGTTAGGTGCCACTTATCATTAAGTTGGTCTCTTGTAAATTCCTGGAGTGACACAGACCTGGATATCGGGGACCAATCTTTACCCTCTGGCAGGGCTTCTGTTCCCTCCTGACTTTTTCCAGTTAGGACTTTTCTCTCCTGTCTTTTGGAGCGTGACGTCAGCCTAGTTGCAGCCAAAGCCTGGTATTCAGGCTCTAGGTATTGCTGGTTCTCGACCTTCATCTCTCCTTCCGGGGTGTGAAAAACAGTATCAATTAGGGTTGGAGGTCCGGCCAGTGACTCAGTTGCCGGCATGTCCTGACCGATCCGGTCGGCTATAATTTTCCAGAACAGGGGAAAGTCTCGCCCCAGAATAAGGGGTTGTGGCAGCCTTGGGAAGATTGACACGGTCATATTCCTTGGTGACCCTGTGAATGCACAGGACTCATGTCACGGCTAGGAATATTTGTGGATCCCCAACCTCTACTTAGATGGTAAAGCAGAGGGTGGTGGAGACAGAACACGCTGGGATAAGTTCCGATGGAGAATCACAATGAAGAAATACACAGATAATAAAGTAGTGTTGCAACTTTAGTATATTGTTCAATGGTGCAACAGCAGTAATAGAAGACATGTACAACTCAGCTGTGCTGAGCACACGGTAGTTGGGAAATAAAACAATCACATCGGTACTTCAAGTGGTAACCATGAGCAACAGCATGAAAAACAAGCAATACAGTTCAACGCTGAGATGATGATCCAGAACACTTGTAACCTTGTAACACAGAAAGCAATAAAGGAGAATCACTGACACAGCTTGAAAGTCCGATGAGGATAGTAAATAGACTTGGCTGATCCAGATGGAATGTGATTCACTTTAGCGGATGGTGATAGGTAATGTAACGGTTCTTGTCAGCGGAACAACAGATGTGTATATATATATATATATATATATATATATATATAGTCCAAGAGCTTGGTGAACTAGAGACATGCAATAGAATGTTGCTAGAAGTACAGCGTGACAATAGAAATCCAACACACAGAGAAACGTAAGTTCATCCCTTTGACAGAAAGCAGCTGATATCGCACAGAACTTAATTAAAGGAACTGGCTCCTAGCTCGGCAATGATTCTTAGAAATAGTCCAGCAATTCACAAACAGCAGAATGATAATAATAGCCGTGCCAGACCTAGAACCACAGATGACCAGAACTTGATTGTAGTTCAACAGAATAATGAACAGCCGAGCAGAGCGGTAATGAATCCAATCAATATGAGCACAGTTTATAACAAGCAACTCACGACAGTTCAATGTGCAGATGAAAGTTCAATGAATAGTTGCAGCTTAGAGATGAACCATGAAATGGTATTCAGCAGGGCCAAATAGAGATCAGCGATGACAGGCAATCTCGGCAACCGAATAACATCCAGGAGACACTCAGGGAGTTAGGTATGCAGCCAGAACCCACGGTAGTGTGAGTAACACGAAGATCAGGCAATGAATCCCTGATCACAAGAGGTTGATATAGTCTTCAGTAACCAATAAGCTTCAGAAGGAGGTTTCCAATTAGGATAACAGAAAACAGCTATGAAAAGGTAGAGACTCTGAAACAGGAGACAAGCACCAACATAGTTCCTTAAAGGGCAAGTCACACAGCAGCACCTAGTTATGAGAGCGGTGTGACAACTCACTGACGATAGCCGAGTCGACAGGCCTTCTGGAACCATAGTACTAGATACCAAGGTGATTTCACTCCGAGTCCACCAATGCTAACACCGCTTGTTGCCGCATCAAGATGGTCACCCGGAACAGCAGTGGATTCCCTGTGGACGAGGACATGGAGAAACAAGTAGGAAACCTGGGGTCTAGCCGTACCACCAAACAATCCATCGGTTCTGGATGATTTGGGCAATGCCTTCGGAAGTGACCCTGCTCGCCACGCTCAAAATACTTCGCTGGGGACACTTTGCAGTTTGTCCCAACCTCTGGTGTTGGTTTCAACCTGAAGTCTGGCTTGACAAATTTCCCAGCTGTCTGGGCCATATTTTCGACAGCATAATACCGATCAATAGCTGTCGCAAGATCCTCAAACGACTGAGGGGCGGTCTTTAGAACCCATCTCTGTAACTCCCAACCTAGGTTTTGCTCACAATGGTCAATAGCCAGGATTTCAAACATATAGTGTATTACGGTCAGGCTCCAAATAACTTTTTGTTAACTTTGCCTGGTCTGCCAGCTGGGCACCCATTGCAGATCCCGGTTTAAACCGCCAGTCATGGAATCGTTGCCCCTTCCCCAGGCACATCCATATAGGCCCGCTGGGCTTCATCCGTCAAATAAGGAGCCAGTTTCTCTACCCATTCACCTGTTGACTACTTAAGACGTGTCGCCGGCCTTTCAAACAATAATAAAAACACCTCAACGTCATCTGAGGGGGTCATCTTTTGCAAAAACAGCGGGTTCGTGCTCACTTTGTCTGAGCTGACTGAGCTTCGCCCGCAACAGTCTGTTACTTTCCACCTGAGCCTCAGCGACGGCTAGCATTTGGTTCTGCTGGGCCTGCTGTGTGGTAGCCATATTCGTTAAAGCTCGGAGGTTTTCCTCTATCTTGCTGTCTGATCTCTGAATATTACTTATCTTTTGTTGTCTGAATAGCTGGGTACATAGTTGTATTTTTGGCTGTCCTTTTAAATCCCACAGTGACACCACTTTGTAGAAATCACCAAATGAAGACTCCTTGCTCCAGGCTTCTTAATCAGTAGCTGTTTTATTTTTGGCATAAAGCAGCACATCACAAACATAAAGGTTCCACGGCTTCCTAATTGGGAATGTAACCTTTCTGCAGCCCGTACCTGCAAACTCGCTTTTACCTTTCTCTATGCAGGAAAAGTGTGGCAAATAACCCTCTTTGCTACTATTAATATATAGTGGTGTAGCCCCAGCACTGCTCCATTTCCCTGCCTCCACTTACCTGCATCTGCTCACTGCTGCCTCCAGTAGCTTCGCATCCAGCTGAGCTCCCTCCGGCAATCTCTCCGGTAATTATCTTCTACTCGAGCCCGCCGGCTCCGGCCTAGCTTTCCTTCATCCGCTCCTCAGTTTCCAGCATCTCTTGGCCTGGCTCTAACCATTCCCGGAGGGCTCCTTCTGCCTGACATTTCCTCACGACCTCATCTCCTCGGGACGGTCTCCTGGTGACCTCTGCTGCCTGTCTGTCGCCTGCCATCTCCTCGGGACGGTCTCCTGGTGACCTCTGCTGCCTGGTCTCCCACCTGCCATCTCCTCGGGATGCCCGCTGCCTGTCTCCCGCCTGCCATCTCCTTGGGACGGTCTCCTGGTGTCCCCTGCTGCCTGTCTCCCGCCTGCCTTCTCCTCGGGACATCTGCTGTCTGGTCTCCAGCTGCCTGATCTCCTGCTTCTGGTCTCCCGCAGCCCGGACTCCCGCCGCCTGGTCTGCTTCCCTGGACATCTGCTGGTGACTCCCACCTGGACCCTGGGCCTCCCCTGCCCTGCGACCCTCAGGAACTCCTGCCTCACTTGTTCCTGATCTGAACCTGTTCCTGGGACTGTCTCCGTGACCCACCGTAACGCCACACCCGTTCCTGAACTCTGGTCCCTCCGATCTGCTCCCACGACTACCTGTGGACTACCCTGATCTCTGGACTCCCTGGACTCTCCTGTTCCTCCTGGTATAGGCTCTCTGCGGCCTCCATTACATTTACTACCATGTGTTTTTCATTTTAAAATTTACCTTAAGTTCTTTTAACTTATTTTTCTTCAATTTCATTTTATATTATTGTAGTGTATTTTACATTTTAAAATTTACCTTAAGTTCTTTTAACTTATTTTACTTCAATCTAATTTTATCTTATTGAAGTGTATTCTACCTTAATTGTATTTGCACTTTAATTAATTTATCTCCATTTTATTTTATCTTTATGGTACTTTAAATTGTGTTTGCAACTGCCTTTTGTTCCTGCTCGACTTCATTGTTCTCTGCAGTCCTTCCTTTGTTCTTGTCTTACTCTGCTTTGTCAGCCCATATCTAACTCGACCACTCTGGCCCACTTCTGGCCCCTGTTGCTGCCTTCACCTTGGCACTAATTGCCCTTACACTCTTCTTGCCCCTTCTCTCATTCCCAGTCCTTCTTGTCTCTCACTATGCCGCCCCGCTCCTTTCCTATACCCATCCTCTCCCCTAGCCCCTTTCTCTCGCCCAACTCTCACTGCCCCACCCCTCACCCTCCCCCTCGCTCCATCAACCCTGATAATCTCATCCGCATCTCCCCTCTTCCCTCCCTCCCTTTCTCTTGTGCCCTCTGGAACTCCAGGTCCATCTGCAACAAACTTTTCTCCATCCATGACCTCTTCATCTCCAACTCTCTTAATCTTCTTGCCATCACTGAAACCTGGCTTACTTCTTCTGATACCGTTTCACCCGCCGCTCTCTCCTACGGGAGCCTCTCCTTCACCCACTCCACCAGACCAGACGAGCGTCCAGGAGGTGGAGTGGGCATCCTCCTATCCCCTAACTGCACTTTTCATGTCATTCCTACTTTACCTTCCCTCTCCTTCTCCTCCTTTGAAGTACACTCCATCCGTCTCTTCTCCCCCATCCACCTCCGTGTCTCCGTCATCTACCGTCCCCCAGGCCCCTCCTCCCTTTTCCTTGACAACTTCGCTACCTGGCTCCCCCACTACCTTTCCTCTGACCTTCCCTCCATCATACTTGGCGACTTTAATATCCCTATTGACAACTGTTCTGACCCCGCCACCATTAAACTTCTCGCCCTTTCCTCCTCCCTAGGCCTTACTCAGTGGACCTCTTCCCCCACCCACTGTCTTGGTCACTCCATTGACCTTGTCTTCTCTCCTCTCTGTGATCTCTCTGACTTCTCCAACTCTCCCTTCCCACTATCTGACCACCACCTCCTCTCCTTCACTCTGTCCTCCCCCCCCCCCTGCCTCGCCCAAAGCCACCCTCACTAGACGTAACCTGGATGCTATTGACCCCACCTCCCTCTCCTCCTCTCTCGAATCTCTCCTTTCACCCCTTCCCTTCCTGGCCTGTCCCGACCAGGCCTCCTCTCTCTACAATCACTCCCTCACCACTGCCCTGGACGCTGTTGCCCCGGCCTCTTCTATCCGCCGACGCCGCATTATTCCCCAACCCTGGCACTCAAAACTCACCCGCTTCCTCCAAAGATGCTCTTGCACTGCTGAACGCCTCTGGAGGAATCTCGCTCCCTGGCTGACTTCCTCCACTTTAAAATCATACTCTCTTCTTTCTCCTCTGCCCTCTCCCTCGCTAAACAATCCTTCTATAAGTCCCTCATTTCTTCTCAGTCCTCCAATCCCCGCCGCCTCTTTTCCACCTTCAGCTCCCTCCTCTCCCCCCCCTCTGTCCCGCCTTCTCTCTCCGCTTCTGACTTCGCCACTTTCTTCTCTTCAAAATTGAGGCCATCAGACTGAACATCTCCTCCTCCCCTTCTCCCCCCACCCTCATCGCTTCACCTGCCCCCATAAACCAACTCTGGTGCTCCTTCAGCCCTACAACCGGTGAAGAAGTTCGCTCCCTTATTCTTTCCTCTCCACCCTCTACCTGCCCTCTCGATCCCATCCCCTCCCACCTCCTTCGCTTTCTCTCTCCAATGGCCTGCTCTTACCTAGCACACATTTTCAACCTATCACTCTCCTCTGGTGTAGTACCCTCCTCCTTTAAACACGCTCTTATCTCTCCTATCCTCAAAAACCCAATCTTGACCCCACCTCTCTTGCTAATTATCGCCCTATCTCTCTTCTCCCCTATGCCTCCAAATTACTTGAGCGGATTGTCTGCAGCCGCCTAACCAGGCACCTCGCAGACAATTCCCTCCTTGACCCTCTCCAATCTGGCTACCGCCCCCTCCATTCTACTGAAACTGCCCTGGTCAAGGTTACTAATGATCTCTTATCAGCCAAATCCAAGGGTCACTTCTCCATACTCATCCTCCTTGACCTCTCTGCAGCCTTTGACACCGTGGACCACCCCCTCCTGCTGCAAACTCTTCTCTCTCTCGGCCTCTCTGGTTCTGTCCATGCCTGGTTCGCCTCATACCTCGCTAATCGCTCCTTCTCTGTATCCACGTCTGGTTCTTCCTCCTGCCCCTACCCTCTCCCCGTAGGAGTCCCGCAGTGCTCTGTTCTTGGCCCTCTACTCTTTTTGCTCTACACTTTCTCCCTTGGTGCTCTCATCTCCTCCTTCGGTCTTCAGTATCACCTTTATGCTGACGAAATTCAACTCTATATCTCCTCTCCTGATCTTTCCTCCACCCTCCTCGCTAGGGTATCCGACTGCCTCTCTGCTAACTCCTCCTGGATGTCTGCGCGTTTTCTCAAAATCAATATCTCTAAAACTGAACTCATTGTCTTTTCTTCACCCAGACTCCCATCCCACCATGACCTCTCTATAGTCGTCAATAACACCACCATCTCCTCTGTCACCCAACTTCGCTGTCTGGGTGTCACCCTCGACTCCTCTCTCTCTTTTGCCCCCCACATTCATTCCCTTGCCCAAGCCTGTCGCTTCCAACTACCAACATTGCCTGCATCCGTCCCTTTCTCTCTCAGGATTCCACCAAAACTATCATCCACGCACTCATCATCTCCCGCCTCGATTATTGTAACCTCCTCCTCACTGGCCTCCCCCACTCCCATCTCTCCCCTCTCCGCTCTATACTCAATGCGGCCACAAGACTCATCTTCCTCTCACGCCGCTCCTCCTCTGCCTCCCCTCTCTGCCTTGCCTTTCACGGGCTCCCCTTCCCCTACAGAATCCTTTTCAAACTCCTCACCACCACTTACAAGGCTCTCTCCAACTCTACTGCCCCTTATATCTCTAACCTCCTCTCCATTCACACTCCTGCCCGCTCCCTGCGCTCGGCCAATGACCGCCGCCTCTCCTCCACTCTTATCACCTCTTCCCACTCCAGAATCCAAGACTTTTCCCGTGCAGCCCCCCTTCTCTGGAACGACCTCCCTCGTTCCATCCGTCTCTCTCCTACTCTGTGCTCCTTCAAACGTGCACTCAAAACACACCTCTTTCTCAAAGCCTACCAACCATCTACTTAACCCCCATCTCCTCCCTTTAGCTCGTCCTCCCTTCTCTCCTCTTGCCTCAACTGGCTCCTCTTGTGCCTGGTCTGTTTACCGTCCCTTAGGATGTAAGCTCGTATGAGCAGGGCCCCCTCCCCTCCTGTCTCCATACCTGTTCTTCCGCTCCGTCTTTACTGCATATGACTGGCCAGAGTTTCTGAAGTATTGGTACTTTTTGTTCATTGTTCTGTATGGTTTCACCCTGTATAGTCTACTGTTAGTACTGTGTGCGGCGCTGCGGATACCTTGTGGCGCCTAACAAATAAATGATAATAATAATAAAATAATAATAATAATAATAATAATATAAATATATATATATATATATATATATATATATATATATATAATATATAAAATATAATGTTGTTTTGTTTTGGCTCCCTACCTCCCTTCACCTCACATGTGGTCCCTGCAACACCTTAATGGCTTCGACCCTATTCTCTTTTTGATCTCTCTAGAACCTTAACCGCTCTTGTTTTTTCTCAGTCCTCCCTCAATGCAATACAATTACACTGTATAATTCCCTTCATACTACAGCCCCTGCAGTCCCACTTCTTCTCCATCACACCAAACTCCAACATACTCCCCACACATTTTCCATGTCTAAAATTGTTCTTTGCCAATCACCAGTAGGGAATTTCTCCCACCAATGTAGCCTTCAGCCACTTTAAATTCATCCTTTCTTCTTACTGCTCCATCCGCTCCCACGCCAAACAATCCAACTTCAAATCCCTTATCTCCATCCTTTCCAAAAACCCTTGCCACTTGCCACTGTCAAATTACTTCTTTATCTTCCCTCACACCAATCCCATCTTCACTCATTACTCAAGACTTTGCCACTTACTTACCCTAACCCACAATGAAATCTCCACTTGCCAGATCCAGCGAAACCTGCCTCCCACCCTGCCGCCATCAGTTCCTTCCTTTTGTCCCGAGATCCTCACTGCGCACCTCACCCACAACCTGCCCCCCATGATTGAGTTCCTCCTCTTCATCTACCTCTATTGCTTGTCTGTATTTCCTTTCACTGGCTCCCCATTGCTTCTAGAATTCACTTCAAGCTGCTCACCCTCATCTACAAAGTTGTCACTAATGTATCCTGTCTATATATCTCTGTATTTGTCACAAGAGACATCCCAACCTGACCATTCTGCTCTCATCTGACGTTCACCTCTCTTCCACTCCCTCTCCATCTGACGGTCACCTTTCTTCCACTCCCTCTCCATCTGACGGTCACCTCTCTTCCACTCCCTCTCCATCTGACGGTCACCTCTCTTCCACTCCCTCTCCATCTGACGGTCACCTCTCTTCCACTCCCTCTCCATCTGACGGTGACCTCTCTTCCACTCCCTCTCCATCTGACGTTCACCTCTCTTCCACTCCCTCTCCATCTGACGGTCACCTCTCTTCCACTCTCACTCCATCTGACGGTGACCTCTCTTCCACTCCCTCTCCATCTGACGGTCACCTCTCTTCCACTCCCTCTCCATCTGACGTTCACCTCTCTTCCACTCCCTCTCCATCTGACGGTCACCTCTCTTCCACTCTCACTCCATCTGACGGTGACCTCTCTTCCACTCCCTCTCCATCTGACGGTGACCTCTCTTCCACTCCCTCTCCATCTGACGGTGACCTCTCTTCCACTCTCTCTCCATCTGACGTTCAAATGTTCAATCTCTCAAAACTCACCTCTTCATGCTAGCCTACCCTACCCCCTTCTACACCCACAGGTCCAGTCCCTCTACTTCCTCCGTCCACCACATCCACCTGTGTCCTATCTGCACCTACTGTCTCTCATTTTGCCCTCTCTCTATAAGGTAAGCTGTCATGGGCAGTTCTCTTTACTCTATGTCTCGTATGACTGATGTCATGGAATTCGTAACAGTATCTGTGCTAGCTGTAATTGCTGTCTCATGACTATCCATGTATGTGTTGTTATGCTTATTATATTCATGTATGTCATGTCTATAAGATGAGTGTCCAGCACTACCTGATCTGTGGCGTCCTATACAGTGTGACTGTGTCTTTCTGAGGCTGCATGCGGCAGTCAGTTCATGTGATGTGAGAGTAAGGGTTACCTCTGCTGTGAGGACATAGAACCGTTGCCGAGTATTATTATTACAAACCTTTACTTATAGGGTGCCTCATGAGGTCTGCAGCACTGTACAGAGGGCAAACAACATGACAGTACATGGTCTTGATAAAGCTTCTAGCGAAACGCGCGTCGGCGGACGCCACGTTCGCTTACTCATTAGATTATGCTCTATCTTATAATTTAAACCACTATTGCCGGCCATTATGCTGGGCTTTAAAAGCAGACAATATATGAGCATGGACAATACTGAATGAATGTGTCCTGGCAGTATGTGTGTCCTCTTCCTTGGAGACAATTACTTACCTAATATATATACAATGGAATCTGCTGCAATTTAGTTGAAATTATACTAAAGAGAAGTATCTTTCTTACAAGGATAGAGATGTTGCCGAATATACTTGGGGGGGAAGAAAACTATGAGCCTTTTAAATAGAATAAGCTGGTCAAATATAAAACTATAAGGCTCAAAGAAAGAGGATGGAGTATGATAATTACCTATATTGAGATATAAAGTCAAGTTACATAGCTCCAATTGTCCACTTCTCCCTCATATATTAACCCTATGAGGTATGAACTCAACACTAATATCCGGCTGCAGTCAGATTGACTAACAGTATAATTTAAAAGTGATTCATGAATCTAAGAACATAAAAGGGAGTTGATTGAATATTAATACCTTACAAACGGTCCTTTATTTATATCTTTTTGTAGGGATTAATGGGTATAAAATACAAAAGATAAAACATGCACATAGTATTGAAAGATATTTTATTATATTGGAACAATTTAATTTCATTCAGTAATAATATCATACAATAATAAATTGACCAGGGAGGGAGCCGGATCGCCAGCTGACCGCAAGGTAAGTATTGTCTTCTTTTTTTTTTTTTTCAAGTTTTTTTTTTGTACTGCCTCCGACGGGTTCCCCTGGGCTGCAGGGGCCATATATATAATCTTTTTTTTTTTTTTATACATATATATATATATATATATATATATATATTGGGGCCCCGGTGCACTGCTTTGCCCGGGGGCCCAAAATGTTGTTAAGAGGGCCCTGGGTACTCAGGAATGTGTACAAACTGTTCTGTGCACCCAGCTGTTTTACACTTTATTGTGTGACATAAACAGCTTAATGCAGGAACACATTGACACATTATTGCAGGTCGTTGTCCCCTCCGCTCCTTATAATTCCATTACATTCACGTACACTGGGATCTGATTTATAGACGTCTTTGAAATGTTTCATCATTTGCAAACCAATTTGTCCTGAAACTGCGCCGTTGTTTCATCACTGTCTTCCACAGTACGAATGTTTTATCCGAGACTCCAAAGACAGATTATTATATGAAGTAGTTATTAGTACTTTGTAAACCATTAATTCTGAAAGTTTCATAATATGAGGAAAAATGACTGAATCTTGTACCTACCTCTCACCAATTGTATTTAATGTCCGCATTCATTTTCCAGCAAACCGTGATAATACATACTTACCTACTTTCTTCAGCTCCCTTCCGGGAGTCAGCCAGTGGAGGTGGGCGTGAGGGGGCGGGGCGGCCGAAATCGCGTCATTTCGGGGCCAAACGCCGCGATTCACCGGGAATCGCGGCATTTGGGATCTAATTCTGCCCACTTCACTAGGAAGTGGGGCACTTCCTAGTGAAGTGGGCAGAATTCGGGAGATTGCCACACTCGCCCAGGAGACTCTCGCAAAATGCGGGAGTTTCACGGACATTCCGGGAGAGTTGGCAAGTATGTGATAATATTGTCGGGCTACCATGTGCCTGGGTCTCCCAGGACAGTCACCTTATTTACAGTTAGGGGTGTAAATGTGCACTTGTTGCGATATGTGTGTGTGTGTGTGTGGGGGGGGGGGGGGGGGGGGTGTACAATGTTGTTTTCCATGAAGGGGCCATACTGGCTGCTTCTGCATGTAGCCCAAATACAGACCGGCTTTATCTTTGTACTGAGCGCCTCCTCTTACCTCTACAACTATCCACACATTCTAATCCCCCCCCCTGCGGCACAACATGACTTTACCAATGTAGCAGCGTCTAGTTGGATATTCTCATAAGTCTAAATGAGGTCACTGTCTTTATCCCACAAATACAAATACTGGGTACATGGAAAGCCCAATTTGTACTGCAAGGGGGGGGGGTGTACAATGCAGAACCTGAGATGTGACGGGGGTGCAGTCTACCCCAATTCTAAAATGCAGTGTAACAATAAAGCTGGTTCTGCCGCATGCAAGAGGAGGCCACGTTTCACCCCTTGCAGTGTAACATGGTTTCATTGGCTGACATCATGCACCTACCTCTGTGTAATCCTCATTACCCCACAAATCATGCACCTACCTCTGTATAATCCTCATTACCCCACAAATCATGCACCTACCTCTGTATAATCCCCACTACCCCACAAATCATGCACCTACCTCTGTATAATCCTCATTACCCCACAAATCATGCACCTACCTCTGTATAATCCCCACTACCCCACAAATCATGCACCTACCTCTGTATAATCCTCATTACCCCACAAATCATGCACCTACCTCTGTATAATCCTCATTACCCCACAAATCATGCACCTACCTCTGTATAATCCTCATTACCCCACAAATCATGCACCTACCTCTGTATAATCCTCATTACCCCACAAAACATGCACCTACCTCTGTATAATCCTCACTACCCCACAAATCATGCACCTACCTCTGTATAATCCTCATTACCCCACAAATCATGCACCTACCTCTGTATAATCCTCATTACCCCACAAATCATGCACCTACCTCTGTATAATCCTCATTACCCCACAAATCATGCACCTACCTCTGTATAATCCCCACTACCCCACAAATCATGCACCTACCTCTGTATAATCCTCATTACCCCACAAATCATGCACCTACCTCTGTATAATCCTCATTACCCCACAAATCATGCACCTACCTCTGTATAATCTCCACTACCCCACAAATCATGCACCTACCTCTGTATAATCCTCACTACCCCACAAATCATGCACCTACCTCTGTATAATCCTCATTACCCCACAAATCATGCACCTACCTCTGTATAATCCCCACTACCCCACAAATCATGCACCTACCTCTGTATAATCCTCATTACCCCACAAATCATGCACCTACCTCTGTATAATCCTCATTACCCCACAAATCATGCACCTACCTCTGTATAATCCTCATTACCCCACAAATCATGCACCTACCTCTGTATAATCCTCATTACCCCACAAATCATGCACCTACCTCTGTATAATCCTCATTACCCCACAAATCATGCACCTACCTCTGTATAATCCTCACTACCCCACAAATAATGCACCTACCTCTGTATAATCCTCATTACCCCACAAATCATGCAGCTACCTCTGTATAATCCTCACTACCCCACAAATCATGCACCTACCTCTGTATAATCCTCATTACCCCACAAATAATGCACCTACCTCTGTATAATCCTCACTACCCCACAAATAATGCACCTACCTCTGTATAATCCTCACTACCCCACAAATAATGCACCTACCTCTGTATAATCCTCATTACCCCACAAATCATGCACCTACCTCTGTATAATCCTCATTACCCCCACAGATCAGAATCCTATTGTACCTAATACACATGGAAATAGGCTCCACTTTCCCTAAAAGGCATCATGGGGTTGATGTTATGGTCCAGTCACCTGGGCATCATACGGGAGGTCTAGTTGTCACCCAGGAAGACCTACAGCTAATAAAGGTGGATGTCTCTGGCATTATCTTGGGTACAACGTCTTTCCCCACCATCATCTCCTGCAGATTCCTAACCCGCTTCTGGCCCACAATTCATCAATGATCTGTCTGAGTTACTGAATATAATTTCATAGTCTCATTGTAACTGTACAGTCGGATCCATCGTCAATTAATACTCCCGGAATAAAGGAGTCATCCCTATTCTGTAACAGGACAAAATGTTAAGTTCTCCTTTAAAATCCAGAGACAGAAACCCTGTAGTTTAAAATTAAGGTCAATGCTCTTCGGCTGGGACCCATCTGCTCTAGGTAAGTTTCCCGGCCAACTCCTCAAATCGCAGTAATCAGCCGTAACTACAGGTAGGACACATCCTCTCATTCCTGCCCAGAGAATACAGATGTAATAAATAATTGATCTGTTTCCAGTGTTAATAGCATTTAACATTTCACAAGGACCCTTCAGAAATTCAGCTCCTGGAATTACTGGGCAACAATCCGGGGATATGAGGAGAATTCCTAATAGCTGGTTCTGAGTGTATGAGTCATAGAGCTGTCAGTATATCCTGCTGAGCGCAGCACGTTGTAGACAGAGGGGACGGAAAACCCTCGTCTGTAAAACTTGTTTCAGAGCTCAATAACCGACAGACCGGCAATGATTTACTGCACAGGGGACAAAGCACAATTCTTTCTATTAAAGTGCATTGTTAGGGTTGTCCCCATCAATCTTCTCTGAGAATCTCCTATGTTCAAGAGAGGAGTGGGCTCCAATAATCTGAAATTAAAGAGAATACTGTGTGTATGTGAATAAGTCAGTACATAAATAATCCTTCACCACTTAGTGTAGTTAATCCCTTGTTAATGAATTGCTGCCATTTCCTCCCCCGTTTCCAGGTAAGTAAACCTGCGTGCGAATTTCTAGGACCTTCTTGTGGAATAGAACCAACCTATGAACAGTATCTCTGTGCAGTGATCATCTAGGACACGTGCTGGATGTGTTTCGGAAGTTGCAGCAAGACATAGGTCACATGATTCGCTATCTTATAGCCATGAGGTTACCTCATATCATAGGAAGTGTGGAGACATGCATATGAAAATAAGCCCCTCCTATTTAGAATAGTCATCTGGGTAATGGACCTTGTAGCCCATTGCGGATTACTGTGTGTCACGGACTTATATAGATGATCATAGAGATATGGTGCCCAATCCATTAAGGAACGCAAAATGAAAATATTGTGAGTTTTGTTAAAAGATGCACATAATTCAGACATCGGCCATATTCAGCTAGAAGCTGATCTGAAGAAACGTCTCTAGTTGAAGGCGGGTCTAGGCACACTCTGCTTATACGGCACTTGTCATATTGAGACAGACACACTGCAGGATGTATAAACAGTCAGTATTTAACTTATGTGCAAAACAGAATACTAATTTGCAACCCTTGTATTGTAACATGGTTTTGTCCAGGAGGCTGAAATAAGAAGTTTCTTAAGTTAAGATCCTTAATGAATCAGCCCCTTAGTCATTAATGACAAAAAAATGAATGTTTTCTTCTTTTCCCTGAAATACATTTATCAGGATGTTATTAATGTCTACTGTACATAAAATACATTGTTACAGATGCTCCTGATTACAAACACATGTTGTAGCTGTATACACAGCCGTCATCACTAGTAACCCGGCACTTACACCTGACCTGTAGCTGGTGCCAGTGATACGACAGAAAAAGACATACCTGAGAGATGCCCAAAGCTTGAATCAGACACTTCTGCGTGCGTGTCCTCACTGTACACTGACTATGTGCATACGCCCTTACTGTACACTGACTATGTGCATACATCCTTACTGTACACTGACTATGTGCATACGTCCTTACTGTACACTGACTATGTGCATACGTCCTTACTGTACACTGACTATGGGCATACGTCCTTACTGTACACTGACTATGTGCATACATCCTTACTGTACACTGACCATGGACATACGTCCTCACTGTACACTGACCATGTGCATACGTCCTTACTGTACACTGACTATGTGCATACGCCCTTACTGTACACTGACCATGGGCATACGTCCTCACTGTACACTGACTATGTGCATACGTCCTTACTGTACACTGACTATGTGCATACGTCCTCACTGTACACTGACTATGTGCATACGTCCTCACTGTACACTGACTATGTGCATACGTCCTCACTGTACACTGACCATGGACATACGTCCTCACTGTACACTGACTATGGGCATACGTCCTCACTGTACACTGACCATGGGCATACGTCCTCACTGTACACTGACTATGGGCATACGTCCTCACTGTACACTGACCATGGGCATATGTCCTCACTGTACACTGACCATGGGCATACGTCCTCACTGTACACTGACTATGGGCATACGTCCTCACTGTACACTGACTGTGCATACGTCCTTACTGTACACTGACTATGGGCATACGTCCTTACTGTACACTGACTATGTGCATACGTCCTCACTATACACTGACTATGTGCATACGTCCTCACTGTACACTGACTATGTGCATACGTCCTTACTGTACACTGACTATGGGCATACGTCCTTACTGTACACTGACTATGTGCATACGTCCTTACTGTACACTGACTATGTGCATACGTCCTCACTGTACACTGACTATGTGCATACGTCCTTACTGTACACTGACTATGTGCATACGTCCTCACTGTACACTGACTATGTGCATACGTCCTCACTGTACACTGACTATGTGCATACGTCCTCACTGTACACTGACCATGGACATACGTCCTCACTGTACACTGACTATGGGCATACGTCCTCACTGTACACTGACCATGGGCATACGTCCTCACTGTACACTGACCATGGGCATACGTCCTCACTGTACACTGACCATGGGCATACGTCCTCACTGTACACTGACTATGGGCATACGTCCTCACTGTACACTGACCATGGGCATACGTCCTCACTGTACACTGACTATGGGCATACGTCCTCACTATACACTGACTATGTGCATACGTCCTCACTGTACACTGACTATGGGCATACGTCCTCACTGTATACTGACTATGGGCATACGTCCTCACTGTACACTGACCATGGGCATACGTCCTTACTGTACACTGACTATGTGCATACATCCTTACTGTACACTGACCATGGGCATACGTCCTCACTATACACTGACTATGGACATACGTCCTCACTGTACACTGACCATGGGCATACATCCTCACTGTACTCTGACTATGGGCATACGTCCTCACTGTACACTGACTATGTGCATACGTCCTCACTGTACACTGACTATAGGCATACGTCCTTACTGTACACTGACCATGGACATACGTCCTCACTATACACTGACTATGTGCATACGTCCTCACTGTACACTGACTATGGGCATACGTCCTCACTGTACACTGACTATGGGCATACGTCCTCACTGTACAGTGACCATGGGCATACGTCTTTACTGTACACTGACTATGGGCATACGTCCTCACTGTACACTGACCATGGGCATACGTCCTCACTGTACACTGACTATGTGCATACGTCCTCACTGTACACTGACTATGGGCATACGTCCTCACTGTACACTGACCATGGGCATACGTCCTCACTGTACACTGACCATGGGCATACGTCCTCACTGTACACTGACTATGGGCATACGTCCTCACTGTACACTGACCATGGGCATATGTCCTTACTGTACACTGACCATGGGCATACGTCCTCACTGTACACTGACTACATGCATACGTCCTTACTGTACACTGACCATGGACATACGTCCTCACTGTACACTGACTATGGGCATACGTCCTTACTGTACACTGACCATGGGCATACGTCCTCACTATACACTGACTATGTGCATACGTCCTCACTGTACACTGACTATGTGCATACGTCCTCACTGTACACTGACTATGGGCATACGTCCTCACTGTACACTGACCATGGGCATACGTCCTCACTGTACACTGACCATGGGCATACGTCCTCACTGTACACTGACCATGGGCATACGTCCTTACTGTACACTGACCATGGGCATATGTCCTTACTGTACACTGACTATATGCATACGTCCTCACTGTACACTTACTATGGGCATACGTCCTCACTGTACACTGACCATGGGCATACGTCCTTACTGTACACTGACCATGGGCATACGTCCTCACTGTACACTGACTGTGCATACGTCCCTACTGTACACTGACCATGGGCATACGCCCTCACTGTACACTGATTATGGACATACGCCCTCACTGTACACTGACTATGGGCATACGTCCTTACTGTACACTGACCATGGGCATACGTCCTCACTATACACTGACTATGTGCATACGTCCTCAGTGTACACTGACTATGTGCATACGTCCTCACTGTACACTGACTATGGGCATACGTCCTCACTGTACACTGACCATGGGCATACGTCCTCACTGTACACTGACTATGGGCATACGTCCTCACTGTACACTGACCATGGGCATACGTCCTTACTGTACACTGACCATAGGCATACGTCCTCACTGTACACTGACTATGTGCATACATCCTCACTGTACACTGACCAAGGACATACAACCTCACTGTACACTGACTATGGGCATACGTCCTTACTGTACACTGACTATGGGCACACACCCTCACTGTACACTGACTGTGTGCATACACCCTTACTGTACACTGACTACATGCATACATCCTTACTGTACATTGACTGTGTGCATACACCCTTACTGTACACTGACTACATGCATACGTCCTTACTGTACACTGACTATGGGCATACACCCTTACTGTACATTGACTGTGTGCATACACCCTTACTGTACATTAACTGTGTGCATACACCCTTACTGTACACTGACTACATGCATACGCCCTTACTGTGCACTGACTACGTGCATACGCCCTTACTGTACACTGACTACGGGCGTACGCCCTTACTGTACACTGACTACATGCATACGCCCTTACTGTACACTGACTACGGGCGTACGCCCTTACTGTACACTGACTACGGGCGTACGCCCAGTCCTCTTCCCGTTCTGCCCATGCATTGTAATCTGTAGTAAGTGTCCTTTGCACTCAGAGATGGATGTAGCTGCATTCTCGGTGCAGAGCAATTTTACACACAAAATACAGAACATATCAGCAGTTTCTTAATGAATCAGGCCCATAGTATCATAGTGATACAAATAGTATATAATGTAATTTACTCCATTAATATTAATATTGTATTAATCATTTAATTTTAGTGGCGAGAAAGAACTACACAACAGGTGTTATATGTGACCAAATCACACATCAATAAAAGTATCTAGGCATCTATGGGATATTCTATACAACAAGCCGTTGTATCTGTGTAGGTTGTTTTATAATTGTGTATGTAATAGTTGTGTTGATCTGAGTATACAAAACTATTCGCTGTTAGTACAATAGTATATGTTGTGTATTGAGGCGTAACTAGCGAGCTACGGGCCCCGGTGCAGAGAGGCGGGAACGAGGGATGTGCTCCTGACTCTGTGCATCTGCCATGCAGCGGGCCCCGTTATCTCCATGCACTGCTCCTGCAGCACCAATGGTCGTGTAACGCGTGTGTCTTATATTTAGAGATGCTCACTGACCCCCGTGTTTAGGTTTTGGTTTTGGATCTGGATTACCTTTGTGTTTAGGTTTTGGTTTTGGCTTTTGGTTGGTTTGGTTGTGTTTTGCAATTTGTTAAAAAATTCAATTTTTTGGGGATAAAATAACATAATTTAGTGCTCCACCTGTTTCTTGGATAAGTGAAGGCAGTTCTACAGCTAATAAATGTCAACGAGCACACACACCAATCCAGGGTGCCAGACAACGCATTAAAAAGAGCTATTGTAATCCGTAGCAAAAAAGGCAGTTGGGTGTCTAACTGTATATTACACCATACGCTTATAGTTAGATAGAAAGAAAATCAGCCTGCAAAGACTGTACAATAAATCGAAATGCCCAAAGCAGATTTTGTGTTTGGGTGTATATTACACCCAAACCTTATTAGTGCAAATTATGAAAAAAACTGTTTAATCCCTGCTAGGCCCTCCTTAATTCTACAGCTAATAAATGTCAAAGAGCACTGAGCCCCCCGGGATTGTGTGCTATTATCAGACACACACCAAGCCAGGTTTCCAGACAATGCACTAAAAAGAGCTATTGAAATTAAGAGCAAAAAAGGCAGTTGGGTGTCTATCTGTATTTTACACCCTACACTTATAGTTAAATTGAAAAAAAATCAGCCTGCAAAGACTGGACGATCAATCAAAATGGCCAAAGCAGATTTTCTGTTTGGGGCTAGATTATTCCCATACATTAAATTTGAAATAGAAAAATAAGCAGCCTGCAAAGACTGTACAATAAAATAGAAATGCCCAAAGCAGATGTTCTGTTTGGGTCTAGATTATTCCCAGACATAAAAATTGAAATAGAAAAATAAGCAGCCTGCAAAGACTGTACAATAAAATAGAAATGCCCAAAGCAGATTTTCTGTTTGGGTATATATTATTTCCAAACCTTATTAGTGCAAATAATGAAAAATACTGTTTAATCCCTGCTAGGCCCTCCTTAATTTTACAGCTACACACACCAATCCAGGGTGTCAGGCAACGTTCTAAAAAGAGCTATTGACATTCATAGCAAAAAAGGCAGTTGGGTGTCTGTCTGTATTTTCCACCCTACATTTATAGTTAAATAGAGAAAGAAGCAGCCTGCAAAGACTGTACCATAAATAGAAATGCCCAAAGCAGATTTTCTGTTTTGGTCTAGATTGCACCTTACACTTATAGTGAAATTGACAAAACAGCAACCTGCAAAGACTGTACGTAAAATAGAAATGCCCCAGTATGGAAAGGGACTGTCTGACATTTCCATATCAATTAACTCTTGAAAATAATCCTCCACCATCCTTTGCATGTTAATAGTAGGATTGGATGGAGTTATGGGCAAGGTCACACTTTTTTTGGTAAAATCTTTCAAACCAGCCCAGATGTCAACCTGTTGTGGTCTGCCCCCTGCGTCATCCCTGCTTCTCATTGGAAAGTGCAATTTCATGCCAGAACCTCACGTGCCAGAACTGCTGCCACTGGAGCAACACTGCTGCCACTGGTGCAGGACTTACACAAACAACCTCATCCTCATCAACAACCTCATTAGCGCCCTCATTGGCTACACAAATCTCCCCCTCATCCTCTTCTAAATCCAAAGTGTCATCCTCAATTGGTGTATCACCGGCTACACTCGGGCTGTTCAGGCACACATCAGCAGAAATGCCGAAAGGGCCCTTCTTTATGGGTACACTATCAAAATGGTCACGATTACACATTCCACTTGTGGATGGACTCTCCACAGGGATTGGTGCCATTTCTGATTCTGAGCATACATTTTCCTCTAATGCTTGGTCACTCGTGACCTTACAAGAAGAAGGCTCAGTAACATTTTTAGATCTCGCACCAATAGAGAAAGGCGAAGGCCTCATTTTTTCTTTGCCACTGCGTGTGTAGAATGTCATGTTGGGAGTTTCTTTTTTCTTGGCAGTTAACTTTTCATCAGTTACAGCTCTTTTTCTCTTCAACACAGTAAAAGGGTTTTTTTTGTGTGTTTTTTTTCCTGACTTAAAAAGACTATGTACTTTTACATAGGCTTTACCAGATGAAGTACAGGGAAGACTACCATCAGGGCTGGTGCCAGCAGCTGCTTGCTGATCCTGCTCATATGTGGACTGCTGTGAATCCATTTTAATGAGACCCAAAACACTTGTAGTGCAAATTCAGAAATATATAGTGCTGGTATCTAATAATTTCAACACTAGAAAATAGCTTTTTTCAAAGAGGGAAATATCTGACACCCCAAACACTTGTAGTGCAAATTCAGAAAGAAATAGTGCTGGTATATTACCATTTCAGCACCAGAAAATAGTTTCTTTAGGAGGGAATATGACACCCCAAACAGTTTGTAATGTTTGGAAAAATGCCTCCTCTATACTCCTCTCTCCCTGCTGTAATCCTGCGACCTCCCTGCTGTAATCCTGCGACCTCCCTGCTCTAATCACTGCTCTCTCCCTGCTCTAATCCTGCGACCTAACCCTTCTCTCTCTCCGAGATCTGACGACGTCACAATGAAGTTTTGCCTCGTTTTGAATTCCGAATCAGCGGGAGAGTACCAAGCCGAGCCGAGTCGGCTCGGTACTCGGATACCTGAAGTTCGGGCGGGTTTGGTTCTTGGGGAACCGAGCCCACCCATCCCATAGTTATATTGTAATATTTGTACAAATGTGAGTTACAAGACTGGTTACTAACATACTGCCGGTAACATACTGCCGGTAACATACTGTTGGTAACATACTGTTGATACCATACTGCCGGTAACATACTGCCGGTAACATACTGCCGGTAACATACTGCCGGTACCATACTGCCGGTAACATACTGCCGGTAACATACTGTTGGTAACATACTGCCGGTACCATACTGCCGGTAACATACTGCCGGTAACATACTGCCGGTAACATACTGCCGGTACCATACTGCCGGTACCATACTGCCGGTACCATACTGTTGGTAACATACTGCCGGTACCATACTGCCGGTACCATACTGCCGGTAACATACTGCCGGTAACATACTGCCGGTACCATACTGCCGGTAACATACTGCCGGTACCATACTGCCGGTAACATACTGCCGGTACCATACTGCCGGTAACATACTGTTTGTACCATACTGTTGGTACGCACTGCCGAGACTGCTGTATGTGTTCCAATTCAAATCCTGATGAATGTTCTTATGGAACTGCAGCACAAAACTACAACATTTTCTTGGTGTTCCCAACCGAAGTCTGTATTTTATAGCCATTCATCTGGCTCAAGGTATTCTTTGGCCACCATGTTTGAGAACTGGTGTGGAGAGGGTTGTTTGGGAGTCTATGGATCTGTAGGAGCGCGGTCAGACCTATTGTGGGAGAGGGATGTGGGGAAGACTCTGGAACTGTAGGAGTGGGTTTGGAGCTGGCATGGGAGAGGGACGTGTGGGAGACTCTGGATCTGTAGGAGTGGATTCAGAGTTATTGTAGGAAGAGACATGGGGGAGACTCTAGAACTGTAGGAGTGGGTTTGGAGCTAGTGTGGGAGAGGGAAGTGTGGGAGACTTTGGATCTGTAGGAGCGCGATCAGAGCTGTTGTGGGAGAGGGATATGGGGAAGACTCTGGAACTGTAGGAGTGGGTTTGGAGCTGGGGTGGGAGAGGGACGTGTGGGAGACTCTGGATCTGTAGTAGTGGATTCAGAGTTATTGTGGGGAGAGATGTGGGGGAGACTCTGGAACTGTAGGAGTGGGTTTGGAGCTGGTGTGGGAGAGGGACGTGTGGGAGACTCTGGAACTGTAGGAGTGGGTTTGGAGCTATTGTGGGAGAGGGACGTGGGGGAGGCTCTGCAGCTGTAGGAGTGGATTCGGAGTTCCCGTGAAGTCGGGGGTAGAAAAGTGTGTCGTCACCCCCCCCCCCCCCCCCCCCCCCCCCCCCCCCCCCGATTTCATGAAAAAAAGCACTCGGCAAACCAGCCGGGGAGGTGGGGATACGCAGCAGGGGTCCTCCTGTCATAATGACAAACCAACCCCAGGCTGTTTGGCACACGGCTGATTTCCCTATAAAGTGGGGTGCACAAAAAAATGTGCTGACCCCCCTCTAGGGAGCCCAGCCGCGTGCTGAAAACACTAGGGCTCTTCCTACATTCCCTGGGCAGTGGGTGTGGGGTAATAGAGAGTAAAAAAAAAAGAAAACGTATCTTTCTGTGCAGTAGAGCAGCCCCGCACCCGAGTTCAACAGGGCACGGATATTGAGAAAAGTGTTTCATTTGCAGGCCTAGTGCCTACCTCAGACCTAGAAAAATACTGATTCTTTTCCTTAATTCTTCTTCACCCTCTCCACAAACTGCTCCACTAGTTCTCGCAGATCGGGAAGTTCCTCGAATAACTTGTACAGTGTCAGCAAATCATCACACAGGACTGACATACATGAGTAGAGTATGAGATGCGTGTGGTATGGATGATGTTCATAGCCTGAAGCTCAGTGTGACTGCACACGGACCATGGGGCTGGGTTGTCGGTAAAATGGGAGTAGATTGCAGAGCACAAAAAATATTTGTATATGCGTATCTCAAGATGCATCCACTTCTACCTCGGCAGCACATGCACCTGGTTTATCACAAGTTGCCATCATCAGCGAGTACTTGAACTTGTCCTCTACAGACATATATGGGCATTTCTGCAGGTCTGCATGAGCCATCTTTGCATAAACACGTCTTTATTGTACTTGGCCAGTGTTAGAACGCCCCCTTCTTCCTCCTTCCCACCTCTCCGCAAATGGGCATAAGTGTCAGAATCGCTGAAGACTGCAGAGGTGCATATATGTGCCCACCCACCTGCATATGAACAGAGCGATTTCACAAAGGACTCTACACAAACTGGCATACCCTGCACCAGCCACTATGGGCCTGATTCATCTAGGAAAGGAAGCAAAAAATGAGTAACTTTGCATCTTTGCAAAACCATGTTACAATGCAAGGGGTGCAAACTAGTTTATTATTTTTCACATAA
Source organism: Mixophyes australis (assembly GCA_036250195.1). Taxonomy (NCBI): domain Eukaryota; kingdom Metazoa; phylum Chordata; class Amphibia; order Anura; family Limnodynastidae; genus Mixophyes; species Mixophyes australis. The sequence continues at coordinate 829,995 of JAVHZZ010000006.1, forward strand.
GGAAAATACTGACTGTTTTATCATTTAGGACACAAATACCTGAATACAATTACTTTTACATTGACATTTAAAGTTGATATAGGACATGTCCTACCCCAACTATACATCTGTCATCATATTTTAAATTTACCTCCCCCTCCAATGTAACATGGTTAAGCCAAGGTGAAAAGTTACTCATTTGTTTTTTGCTTTACTCTCCTTAATGAATTAGGCCCAATATGTCCAATTTGCCCGACTTGTCTAAAGCCGTCTGGTTCCATCTCTCCTCGGGGCACCGGAGGGAATAGGTCAGAACGGGCTGCAGGGAAAGCGCAAATCATGAACGTTAAGAGACACATTTTCAGTGATCTCCCAGCACCTATATCCCGGGTGCTCCACCCGGCTGGATTTACTTGTCATCCGGCTCTTGGAGCCCAACAGAGTCCTATTATAATTATAGATGAGCGGGCTCAGATTTCGCTAATCTGAGCCCAGCCGAACAGTGCAGATCCGACGGGAACCGAGCACTGTTCGGGTATTTCCGGCGGCGAAATGAATCCAAAACGAGGCTATGACATCCAAGTCTCGCGTCGGATCTCGTGAGACTCGGATGTCATAAATTCCCCGTTTGCGGCCGCCATCTTCATTCTGGCCAAGATCAGGAAAGAGGGAGGTTGTAGTGTAGTGGTGCTCCTGTATCCTGTGTCCTGCTTAATCCAGTGGTTAGTTAGTTGCTCCTGTGCTCTGTCCAGTGGTGCTTTTGTCCTGTGCTCTGTGCTGCTGAGTCCAGTGGTGCTTTTGTCCTGTGCTCTGTCCTGCTGAGTCCAGTGGTGCTTTTGTCCTGTGTTTTGTTCTGCTAAGTCCATAGTTATTTTAAAATTATTAAAAAATCATAAAAAAATGTTAAAAAATGTTGTTTTTTTTTATAGAAAACAAATTACATTTTTTTTTTAAAAAAAAATTATACAAAAATAATTAAAAAAAAATATAAAAAAATTATTTAAAAAGTATAAAAAAATTCTAGTGCAATATATTATTGCAGTCCAGAAATATTAGTACTGCAATACCTACGTTCACTGTTCTTGCAGTCCAGAAATATTAGTACTGCTAAATTAAAATACGTTCACTGTTCTTGCAGTCCAGAAATATTAGTACCAGAGATAACTATAATGGAGTACAAAAATTTGGAGGATAAAGTAGGGAAAGATTAAGACCCACTTCCTCCTAATGCTGAAGCTGCTGCCACTAGTCATGACATAGACGATGAAATGCCATCAACGTCGTCTGCCAAGGCCGATGCCCAATCTCCTAGTAGAGAGCATGTAAGATCCAAAAAGCCAAAGTTCACTAAAATTAGCAAAAAAAGAAAATTAAAATCATCTGAGGAGAAACGTAAACTTGCCAATATGCCATTTACGACACGGAGTGGCAAGGAACGGCTTAGGTCCTGGCCCGTGTTCATGACTAGTGGTTCAGCTTCACCCAAGGATCTAAGCCTCCCCCCCCCTCAAAAAAAATTAAAAGAGTTATGCTGTCAGCAACAACACAGCAAACAACTCTGCCTTTTAAAGAGATGTCATCACAAATCCCCAAGGCGAGTCCAAGGGTGTTGGTGGTTGTGAAGCCTGACCTTCCCCTCACTGTACGGGAAGAGGTGGCTCCTTCCACCATTTGCAGCACGCCCTCTGCATATGCTGGAAGGATCACCCACAGTCCAGTTACAGATTTGGCTAATGAAGGTGTCAATGTTGTACACCGGGAGGAGGATATTGATGTAGCTGGCACTGAGGAGGAACTTGACGAGGAGGATGCTAATGTGGTTATCTTAAATTAGGCACCAGGGGGGGAAACAGTTGTTGTCCGTGGGATGAAAAAGCCCATCGTCATGCCTGGTCAGAAGACCAAAAAATCCACCTCTTCGGTCTGGAGTTATTTCTATCCCAACCCGGACAACAAATGTATGGCCATATGTACCTTATGTAAAGCTCAAATAAGCAGGGGTAAGGATCTTGGCCACCTAGGGACATCCTCCCTTATACGTCACCTGAAGAACCTTCATAATTCAGTGTTTAGTTCAGGACCTGTGGCTAGGACCGTCAGCAGTCCAGGGACACCTAAATCCCTTGGTCTTGTTGTATACACACCAGCAACACCCTCCTCGTCAACTTCCTCCACGATCTCCATCAGAGATAGTCCTGCAGGCCATGTCACCGGCATGACTGAGTCCTCTTCAATCCGGGATTCTTCCGGAGGATCCTGACAGCGGTACGCCTACTACTGCCGCTGCTGCTGTTGCTGCTGGTAGTCGGTCATCTTCCCAGAGGGGAAGTCGTAAGAACGCTACGTCTTTCACCAAACAGTTGACCGTCCAACAGTCGTTTGCCATGAGCACGAAGTACGACAGTAGTCATCCTATGGCAAAGCGGATAACTGCGGCCGTAACAGCTATGTTGGTGTTAGCCGTGCGTCCGGTGTCCGCCATCAGTGGAGTGGGATTTAGACGATTGATGGAGGTATTGTGTCCCCGGTACCAAATCCCGTCGAGATTCCACTTCACTAGGCAGTCCAGAAATATTAGTACCAGAGATTAAACTACGTTCACTGTTCCTGCAGTCCAGAAATATTAGTATCAGAGATTAAACTACGTTCACTGTTCCTGCAATCCAGAAATATTAGTACTAGAGATTAAACTACGTTCACTGTTCCTGCAGTCCAGAAATATTAGTACCAGAGATTAAACTACGTTCACTGTTCCTGATTGGTTTGTTAAAGTGCGAATGTCCTATTTCAACAACATCAGGGTGGGTGGGAGGGCCCAAGGACAATTCCATCTTGCACCTCTAGCAAACTCTTGCAAACTGCCATCCTGTCTGCCACTGCAGTGCCACTCCTAGATGGGCCACGTGTTTGTGCCGCCCACTTGTGTCGCTTAACTTAGACATTCAGCTACCTCGGTGCAACCTTTTGGACTAAAAACAATATTGTGAGGTGTGAGGTGTTCAGAATAGACTGGAAATTAGTAGGGATGAGCGCACTCGGATTTTTGAAATCCGAGCCCACCCGAACGTTGCGGATCCGAGTCGGATCCGAGACAGATCCGGGTATTGGCGCCAAATTCAAAAGTGAAACTGAGGCTCTGACTCATAATCCCGTTGTCGGATCTCGCGATACTCGGATCCTATAAATTCCCCGCTAGTCGCCGCCATCTTCACTCGGGCATTGATCAGGGTAGAGGGAGGGTGTGTTAGGTGGTCCTCTGTGCTGTTTAGTTCTGTGCTGTTTAGTTCTGTGCTGTTTAGTTCTGTGCTGTTTAGTTCTGTGCTGTTTAGTTCTGTGCTGTGCTGTGCTGTGCTGTGCTGTGCTGTGCTGTGTTCTGCAGTATCAGTCCAGTGGTGCTGTGTGCTGTGCTCTGTCCTTCTGAGGTCAGTGGTGCTGCTGGGTCCTGTGCTGTGTCCTGTTCAGTCCAGTGGTGCTGTGTCCTGTGCTCTGTGCTTCTAAGGGCATAGTTATTTCCCCAATATTCCCCTGTGTTTAAAAAAAATAAAAAAAAGTTTTTTTAAAAAATACCAAAAACTACTTTAATATTTTTTAATTACCACAAAATTTTCACAACCAATCCTGCAGTATAAGCCCATTGGTACTGCAATATTACCAAGTTCACACATTCAGCAGTAAAAGTCCAGTGGTGCTGTGTCCTGTGCTCTGTCCTGCTGAGTTCCGTAGTGCTGCTGGATCCTGTGCCGTGTCCTGTTCAGTCCAGTGGTGCTGTGTCCTGTGCTCTGTGCTTCTAAGGGCATAGTTTTTTCCCCATTATTCCCAAGTTTTTAAAAAATAAAAAAAAAGTAAAAAATAATAAAAAATTAAAAAAAAAAAAAATATATAATAATTATAACCAAATTTGCAAAACCAATCCAGCATTATAAGTCCATTGGTACTGCAATATTACCAAGTTCACACATTCTGCAGTATCAGTCCAGTGGTGCTGTGTCCTGTGCTCTGTCCTGCTGAGTTCCGTAGTGCTGCTGGGTCCTGTGCCGTGTCCTGTTCAGTCCAGTGGTGCTGTGTCCTGTGCTCTGTGCTTCTAAGGGCATAGTTATTTCCCCACTATTCCCAAGTTTTTTAAAAATAAGAAAAAAGTAAAAAAAAAATAAAAAATTAAAAAAAAAAAAAAATATATAATAATTATAACCAAATTTGCAAAACAATCCAGCAGTATAAGTCCATTGGTACTGCAATATTACCAAGTTCACACATTCTGCAGTATCTTGTGCTACATATAATGGAGACCAAAAATTTGGAGGATAAAGTAGGGAAAGATCAAGACCCACTTCCTCCTAATGCTGAAGCTGCTGCCACTAGTCATGACATAGACGATGAAATGCCATCAACGTCGTCTTCCAAGCCCGATGCCCAATCTCGTAGTACCGGGCATGTAAAATCCAAAAAGCCCAAGTTAAGAAAAAGTAGCAAAAAGAGAAACTTAAAATCATCTGAGGAGAAACGTAAAGTTGCCAATATGCCATTTACGACACGGAGTGGCAAGGAACGGCTTAGGCCCTGGCCCGTGTTCATGACTAGTGGTTCAGCTTCACCCACGGATCTTAGCCCTCCTCCTCCTCCCCCCCCTACAAAAAATTGAAGAGAGTTATGCTGTCAGCAACAAAACAGCAAACAACTCTGCCTTCTAAAGAGAAATTATCACAAATCCCCAAGGCGAGTCCAAGCGTGTTGGTGGTTGTCAAGCCTGACCTTCCCATCACTGTACGGGAAGAGGTGGCTCGGGAGGAGGCTATTGATGATGTAGCTGGCGCTGTGGAGGAACTTGATGATGAGGATGGTGATGTGGTTATTGTAAATGAGGCACCAGGGGGGGAAACAGCTGATGTCCATGGGATGAAAAAGCCCATCGTCATGCCTGGTCAGAAGACCAAAAAATGCACCTCTTCGGTCTGGAGTTATTTTTATCCAAATCCAGACAACCAATGTATGGCAATATGTAGCTTATGTAAAGCTCAAATAAGCAGGGGTAAGGATCTTGCCCACCTAGGAACATCCTCCCTTATACGTCACCTGAATAACCTTCATAGTTCAGTGGTTAGTTCAGGAACTGGGGCTAGGACCCTCATCGGTACAGGGACACCTAAATCCCGTGGTCCAGTTGGATACACACCAGCAACACCCTCCTCGTCAACTTCCTCCACAATCTCCATCAGATTCAGTCCTGCAGCCCAAGTCAGCAGCCAGACTGAGTCCTCCTCAATACGGGATTCATCCGAGGAATCCTGCAGCGGTACGCCTACTACTGCCACTGCTGCTGTTGCTGCTGTTAGTCGGTCATCTTCCCAGAGGGGAAGTCGTAAGACCGCTAAGTCTTTCACCAAACAATTGACCGTCCAACAGTCGTTTGCCATGACCACCAAATACGATAGTAGTCACCCTATTGCAAAGCGTATAACTGCGGCTGTAACTGCAATGTTGGTGTTAGACGTGCGCCGGTGTCCGCCATCAGTGGAGTGGGATTTAGAGGGTTGATGGAGGTATTGTGTCCCCGGTACCAAATCCCCTCGAGATTCCACTTCACTAGGCAGGCGATACCAAAAATGTACAGAGAAGTACGATCAAGTGTCCTCAGTGCTCTTAAAAATGCGGTTGTACCCACTGTCCACTTAACCACGGACATGTGGACAAGTGGTTCTGGGCAAACAAAGGACTATATGACTGTGACAGCCCACTGGGTTGATGCATCCCCTTCCGCAGCAACAGCAACAGCTGCATCAGTAGCAGCATCTACAAAATGGCTGCTCATGCAAAGGCAGGCAACATTGTGCATTACAGGCTTTAATAAGAGGCACAACGCTGACAACATATTAGAGAAAATGAGGGAAATTATCTCCCAGTGGCTTACCCCACTTAGACTCTCATGGGGATTTGTGGTGTCAGACAATGCCAGTAACATTGTGCGGGCATTAAATATGGGCAATTTCCAGCACGTCCCATGTTTTGCCCACACCATTAATTTGGTGGTGCAGCATTACCTCAAGAGTGACAGGGGTGTGCAGGAGATGCTTGCGGTGGCCCGCAAAATTGCTGGACACTTTCGGCATTCAGCCAGTGCCTACCGCAGACTAGAGGCACATCAAAAAAGCTTGAACCTGCCCTGCCATCACCTCAAACAAGAGGTTGTGACGCGCTGGAACTCCACCCTCTATATGCTGCAGAGGATGGAGGAGCAGCAAAAGGCCATTCAGGCCTACACAGCCACCTACGACATAGGCAAAGGAGTGGGGATGCGCCTCAGTCAAGCGCAGTGGAGACTGATTTCCGTGTTGTGCAAGGTTCTGCAGCCATTTGAACTTGCCACACGAGAAGTCAGTTCCGACACTGCCAGCTTGAGTCAGGTCATTCCCCTGATCAGGCTGTTGCAGAAGCAGCTGGAGAAAGTGAGGGAGGAGCTGGTAAGCCATTGCGATTACACCAAGCATGTAGCTCTTGTGGATGTAGCCCTTCGTACGCTTTGCCAGGATCCGAGGGTGGTCACTCTTTTAAAGTCAGAGGAATACATTCTGGCCACCGTGCTCGATCCTCGGTTTAAAGCGTATGTTGTGTCTCTGTTTCCGGTGGACACAAGTCTACAGCGGTGCAAAGACCTGCTGGTCAGGAGATTGTCCTCTGAAGAGGACCGTGACATGCCAACAGCTCCACCCTCATTTTCTTCCACATCTATGGCTGCGAGGAAAAAGCTCAGTTTTCCCAAAAGAGGCACTGGCGGGGATGCTGATAACATCTGGTCCGGACTGAAGGACCTGCCAACCATTGCAGACATGTCTACTCTCGCTGCATTGGATGCTGTGACAATAGAAAAAATTGTGGATGATTACTTTGCTGACACCATCCAAGTAGACATGTCAGACAGTCCATATTGTTACTGGCAGGAAAAAAAGGCAGTTTGGAAGCCCCTGTACAAACTGGCTCTATTTTACCTGAGTTGTCCCCCCTCCAGTGTGTACTCGGAAAGAGTTTTTAGTGCAGCGGGGAACCTGGTCAGTGAGCGGCGAAGGAGGTTGCTTCCTCACAACGTTGAAAAAATGATGTTTATAAAAATGAATAATCAATTCCTCAATGAAGTACAGCACTGCCCTCCAGATACTACAGAGGGACCTGTGGTTGTGGAGTCCAGCGGGGACGAATTGATAATGTGTGATGAGGAGGAAGTACACACTGTAGGGGGAGAGGAATCAGAGGTTGAGGATGAGGACGACATCTTGCCTCAGTAGAGCCTGTTTAGTCTGTCTGTACAGGGAGAGATGAATAGCTTTTTTGGTGTGGGGGCCCAAACAAACCAATCATTTCAGTCAAAGTTGTTTGGTAGGCCCTGTCGCTGAAATGATTTGTGTGTTAAAGTGTGCATGTCCTATTTCAACAGCAGACCTCTCAACTGCAGCTCATCCCTCCTCTGCGGGGATAATGTCTCCTGTGCTCTGACACGTCACTCTGTATACTCTCAGCCTCAGGATCTGACACTACAGCTACCATGCCTCTTGTAGCAGCCCTCACTCCAGGGCCTCTTCCATGTGCAGTGTCCCCCTCTCTCTTGGGTTCACTATAGTGGCATGGAGTTCTCCCCCTCATCCAGGGCACACATTCCTTGCCCTGGCTCAGTCACCACGCTCAGACTTCCAGGCAATGCTGGGGGAGCCTGGGAGCTTCCACCCCAGGTCCCCAGCTACAACTCTCCTCTCCTGTGTCTTCTCTCTCTTTCTGACACTTTAAAGATCGTGCCTTTAAATGAAAAAGTCAGTCTTCATTGCACGACTATGTGCAACAGGGACATTTTTTTGGGTTTACAAAGTCAAACAATAACACTACGACCCTGTCTGTCTGGGGTCTGTCAATGACGAATTGTCTGGAGCATGTTTGGAGGAGGTATTGTGGCCCCGGTATCAAATTGGGTACCGGGGCCACCCCACTATGCAGTCCAGATACTTGTTTGGTGGAATTCCGACACGTGGAGGGTTTTTAAATTATATTGTGGCCTCGGTACCAAATTGTGTACCGGGGCCACCACACTACGCAGTCAAGATACTTGTTTGGTGGAATTCAGACCAGTTGAGGGTTTTATTATTATATTGTGTGGACCACTCTATCTATACCACCACACTACAACTCTATACCACTCTATTTCCTACTTTAATTCTATTTAATTCTATTTCCTACTTTAATTCTATTACTAATTAATTACCATAAAGAGGAACAAAAAAAACCAATTTTACCAAAAGTATAATATGACTTAGACTTACAAACACTACACTTGAAAGATCGTGCCTTTAATGAAAAAGTCAGTCTTCATTGCACGACTATGTGCAACAGGGACATTTTTTTGGGTTTACAAAGTCAAACAATAACACTACGACCCTGTCTGTCTGGGGTCTGTCAATGACGAATTGTCTGGAGCATGTTTGGAGGAGGTATTGTGGCCCCGGTATCAAATTGGGTACCGGGGCCACCCCACTATGCAGTCCAGATACTTGTTTGGTGGAATTCCGACACGTGGAGGGTTTTTAAATTATATTGTGGCCTCGGTACCAAATTGTGTACCGGGGCCACCACACTACGCAGTCAAGATACTTGTTTGGTGGAATTCAGACCAGTTGAGGGTTTTATTATTATATTGTGTGGACCACTCTATCTATACCACCACACTACAACTCTATACCACTCTATTTCCTACTTTAATTCTATTTAATTCTATTTCCTACTTTAATTCTATTACTAATTAATTACCATAAAGAGGAACAAAAAAAAACCAATTTTACCAAAAGTATAATATGACTTAGACTTACAAACACTACACTTGAAAGATCGTGCCTTTAAATGAAAAAGTCAGTCTTCATTGCACGACTATGTGCAACAGGGACAGTTTTTGGGTTTACAAAGTCAACCAATAACACTTCGACCCTGTCTGTCTTTAACATACTTGATGGGATCTCAATGACGAATTGTCTGTACCATGTTTGGAGGAGGTATTGTGGCCCCGGTACCAAATTGGGTACCGGGGCCACTCCACTATGCAGTCCAGATAGAGGTGTATCAGATATTAAACAACGTTGACTGTTGATGCCCAATTTTTTAATTATATTGTGGCCTCGGTACCAAATTGTGTACCGGGGCCACCACACTACGCAGTCCATACCCTTTTTTGGTGGAATTCTGACACGTGGAGGGTTTTTTAATTATATTGTGGCCTCGGTACCAAATTGTGTACCGGGGCCACCACACTACGCAGTCAAGATAGATAGATGCGTATCATAGATAAAGTACATTCAGTGGTGTGGGGCAAATTGAAAAATATTCAAAATGCACTGACATTATCAAAAACAAGAGGTTGTCACACGCTAAAACTCCAACATGTATATGATGGAGAGGATGGAGGAGCAGCCGTATGTGTAGTGTAATGCAGACCTGTTGAAGGTTTTTTATATATTTTATTGTGGTGCCCAGTGCCCACTCCTCTAGGCAGTCCAGGTACATTTATTGGTGCGAATCATAAAAGTTCAGGGTTTTTAATATATATTGTGGTGACCCACTCCTCTACGCAGTCCAGGTACATTTATTGGTGCGATTCATAAAAGTTCAGGGTTTTTAATATATTGTGGTGACCCACTCCTCTACGCAGTCCAGGTACATTTATTGGTGCGATTCATAAAAGTTCAGGGTTTTTAAGATATTGTGGTGACCCACTCCTCTACGCAGTCCAGGTACATTTATTGGTGCGAATCATAAAAGTTCAGGGTTTTTAATATATCTTGTGGTGACCCACTCCTCTACGCAGTCCAGGTACATTTATTGGTGCGATTCATAAAAGTTCTGGGTTTTTAAGATATTGTGGTGACCCACTCCTCTACGCAGTCCAGGTACATTTATTGGTGCGAATCATAAAAGTTCCGGGTTTTTAAGATATTGTGGTGACCCACTCCTCTACGCAGTCCAGGTACATTTATTGGTGCGAATCATAAAAGTTCAGGGGTTTTAATATATATTGTGGTGACCCCACTCCTCTACGCAGTCCAGGTACATTTATTGGTGCGATTCATAAAAGTTCAGGGTTTTTAAGATATTGTGGTGACCCACTCCTCTACGCAGTCCAGGTACATTTATTGGTGCGATTCATAAAAATTCAGGGTTTTTAAGATATTGTGGTGACCCACTCCTCTACGCAGTCCAGGTACATTTATTGGTGCGATTCATAAAAGTTCAGGGTTTTTATATATATTGTGGTGACCCACTCCTCTACGCAGTCCAGGTACATTTATTGGTGCGATTCATAAAAGTTCAGGGTTTTTAATATATTGTGGTGACCCACTCCTCTACGCAGTCCAGGTACATTTATTGGTGCGAATCATAAAAGTTCAGGGTTTTTAATATATATTGTGGTGACCCACTCCTCTACGCAGTCCAGGTACATTTATTGGTGCGATTCATAAAAGTTCAGGGTTTTTAATATATATTGTGGTGACCCACTCCTCTACGCAGTCCAGAAAGATACCTTGTTGCAACGTTTTGGACTAATAACTATATTGTGAGGTGTTCAGAATACACTGTAAATTAGTGGAAATGCTTGTTATTGAATGTTATTGAGGTTAATAATAGCCTAGGAGTGAAAATAAGCCCAAAAACTTGATTTTTAAACTTTTTATGTTTTTTTCAAAAAAAATCCGAATCCAAAACCTTAAATCCGAACCGAGACCTTTCGTCAAGTGTTTTGCGAGACAAATCCGAACCCCAAAAATAACGAAAATCCGGATCCAAAACACAAAACACGAGACCTCAAAAGTCGCCGGTGCACATCCCTAGAAATTAGTGGAAATGAATGTTATTGAGGTTAATAATAGTGTAGGAGTGAAAAAAAAAAAAAAATATGGATTTTAGCACTTTTTATGCTTTTTTAAAAAAAAATCAGAACCCAAAACCCAAAATCAGAACCAAAACCTTTCGTGGGGTGTTTTGGCAAAACAAATCAGAACCCAAAACCTCAAGCTAATCAGAACCCAAAACCCCAAAAGTGGCCTGTGCACACCCCTAATTATAATAGAATAAACCATTGTTTCTCCTATTAGTACAGTCTATGTGAGCACTACAGCCAGCAGTGTGTGTTAGACCACTGACCACCAGTCTGACCAGTCCTGGCAGGTGTGGGCAATAAGCCCCAACATTTTTGTTTCTTATTGCAAAGTATTACAACTGTCCCCACCGGCTGCTTCTTAATGCCACCCGGCTGGCAAAATATTCTGGGGAGAGCACTGTATTTTATTATAATGTTGAGCTTGTTTTTATAATTGTGAATAAATAAGATTTTAGGGTTACTACAGTAGGAATTGCAGGGCCGTAACTAGGGCTGTGCGACAGGGGCGACCGCCCAGGGCGCAACGCTGAAGGGGGCGCAATTTAGGAATATTTTAGGTTAATTTGGTTAAAATTTAGGGCTAGGGGGGCGGCATTTGTCTTTCTCGCCCAGGGCACTAGAATTCCAAGTTACGGCTCTGAGGAATTGTCTCTTTCTTGTGTCTTCCAGTTCCCAGGCAGTTTCTTGTGATTTAGGAGAAGTTCAAATCATAACACACAGAGCTGTACAGAGAATATGTAGTCATTCACATCAGTCTCTGCCCCACTGGAGCTTACACTCTATATTCTCTACCGCTTGAAAACACAGACTAGGGGGTAAATTTACTAAAACTTGTAAAAAAGAAAAATGGAGGTGTATCCATAGCAGCCAATCAGATTCTAGCTTTCATTCATCTTGTACAGTCTAGAAAATAACAGCAAGAACCTGTCTGCCATGGACAACATCACTGCTTCTAGTATTAAGAAGTTTGAGTAAATCTACCACTGGGGTCCAGTTTGTCAAAAAACAATTAATCTTCCGGTACAGTTTTTTGGATTGTGGGAGTAAGCTGGAGAACCCAGAGGACACAGCTGGGACTTGGTTATTATCGCCAATGTAGAGATGCCGTTTCCTGCAGACTATTACTTCCAAGACAGTAAGTATATGGTATATATAGGTATGTATAAGTATATGTATACGGTATATACTGTATAGGTATATGGTATATATAGTAGGGATGTGCACCGGCGACTTTTGAGGTCTCGTGTTTTGTGTTTTGGATCCGGATTTTCATTATTTTTGGGGTTCGGATTTGTCTCGCAAAACACTTGACGAAAGGTCTCGGTTCGGATTTAAGGTTTTGGATTCGGATTTTTTTTGGAAAAAACATAAAGTTTAAAAATCAAGTTTTTGGGCTTAATTTCACTCCTATGCTATTAGTAACCTCAATAACATTCAATAACAAGCATTTCCACTAATTTACAGTGTATTCTGAACACCTCACAATATAGTTATTAGTCCAAAACGTTGCAACGAGGTATCTTTCTGGACTGCGTAGAGGAGTGGGTCACCACAATATATATAATAAGAAAACCATCAACTTGTATGATTCGCACCAATAAATGTACCTGGACTGCGTAGAGGAGTGGGTCACCACAATATATATTAAAAACCCTGAACTTTTATGATTCGCACCAATAAATGTACCTGGACTGCGTAGAGGAGTGGGTCACCACAATATATATTAAAAACCCTGAACTTGTATGATTCGCACCAATAAATGTACCTGGACTGCGTAGAGGAGTGGGTCACCACAATATATATTAAAAACCCTGAACTTTTATGATTCGCACCAATAAATGTATCTGGACTGCATAGAGGAGTGGGTCACCACAATATATATAATAAGAAAACCATCAACTTGTATGATTCGCACCAATAAATGTACCTGGACTGCGTAGAGGAGTGGGTCACCACAATATATATTAAAAACCCTGAACTTTTATGATTCGCACCAATAAATGTACCTGGACTGCGTAGAGGAGTGGGTCACCACAATATATATTAAAAACCCTGAACTTGTATGATTCGCACCAATAAATGTACCTGGACTGCGTAGAGGAGTGGGTCACCACAATATATATTAAAAACCCTGAACTTGTATGATTCGCACCAATAAATGTACCTGGACTGCGTAGAGGAGTGGGTCACCACAATATATATTAAAAACCCTGAACTTGTATGATTCGCACCAATAAATGTACCTGGACTGCGTAGAGGAGTGGGTCACCACAATATATATAATAAGAAAACCATCAACTTGTATGATTCGCACCAATAAATGTACCTGGACTGCGTAGAGGAGTGGGTCACCACAATATATATTAAAAACCCTGAACTTGTATGATTCGCACCAATAAATGTACCTGGACTGCGTAGAGGAGTGGGTCACCACAATATATATTAAAAACCCTGAACTTGTATGATTCGCACCAATAAATGTACCTGGACTGCGTAGAGGAGTGGGTCACCACAATATATATTAAAAACCCTGAACTTGTATGATTCGCACCAATAAATGTACCTGGACTGCGTAGAGGAGTGGGTCACCACAATATATATAATAAGAAAACCATCAACTTGTATGATTCGCACCAATAAATGTACCTGGACTGCGTAGAGGAGTGGGCACTGGGCACCACAATAAAATATATAAAAAACCTTCAACAGGTCTGCATTACACTGCACATACGGCTGCTCCTCCATCCTCTCCATCATATACATGTTGGAGTTTTAGCGTGTGACAACCTCTTGTTTTTGATAATGTCAGTGCATTTTGAATATTTTTCAATTTGCCCCACACCACTGAATGTACTTTATCTATGATACGCATCTATCTATCTTGACTGCGTAGTGTGGTGGCCCCGGTACACAATTTGGTACCGAGGCCACAATATATTTAAAAAATTGGGCATCAACTGTCACCGTTGTTTAATATCTGATACACCTAAATATGGACTGCACAGTGGAGTGGCTCCGGTAGTAAATTTGGTGCCGGGGCCACAATACCTCCTCCAACTTCCAAGTGTAGTGTTTATAAAGACAGACAGCGTCGAAGTGTTATTAGTTGACTTTCTTAACCCTAAAATTGTCCCTGTTGCAAATATTCGTGCAATGGACAGTTACTTTTTTATTGAAAGACTCAAGCTTTCAAGTGTAGTGTTTATAAAATATAAACAACAATACAGTAGTTTTAGAGCACGTCAATACCTCTTGTTTTAAATTATGACAGGGCATTTTACTTTTGGTTTAATTTCTTGAATTTGTTTAAATTTGGTTTTACTTTTTGAACATGGCAAACGACTGTTGATTGGTCATATAATGCAAAAAAAAAAGTTCCAAGATGGAATTGTCCTTGGGCCCTCACACCCACCCTTATGTTGTTGAAATAGGACATGCACACTTTAACAAACCAATCATTTCAGCGACAGGGCCTACCAAGCAACTTTGGCTGAAATGATTGGTTTGTTTGGGCCCCCACACCAAAAAAGCTATTCATCTCTCCCTGTACAGACTAAACGGGCTCTACTGAGGCAAGATGTCATCCTCATCCTCAACCTCTGATTCCTCTCCCCCTACAGTGTGTACTTCCTCCTCATCACACATTATCAATTCGTCCCCGCTGGACTCCACAACCACAGGTCCCTCTGTAGTATCTGGAGGGCAGTGCTGTACTTCATTGAGGAATTGATTATTCATTTTTATAAACATCATTTTTTCAACGTTGTGAGGAAGCAACCTCCTTCGCCGCTCACTGACCAGGTTCCCCGCTGCACTAAAAACTCTTTCCGAGTACACACTGGAGGGGGGACAACTCAGGTAAAATAGAGCCAGTTTGTACAGGGGCTTCCAAACTGCCTTTTTTTCCTGCCAGTAACAATATGGACTGTCTGACATGTCTACTTGGATGGTGTCAGCAAAGTAATCATCCACAATTTTTTCTATTGTCACAGCATCCAATGCAGCGAGAGTAGACATGTCTGCAATGGTTGGCAGGTCCTTCAGTCCGGACCAGATGTTATCAGCATCCCCGCCAGTGCCTCTTTTGGGAAAACTGAGCTTTTTCCTCGCAGCCATAGATGTGGAAGAAAATGAGGGTGGAGCTGTTGGCATGTCACGGTCCTCTTCAGAGGACAATCTCCTGACCAGCAGGTTTTTGCACCGCTGTAGACTTGTGTCCGCCGGAAACAGAGACACAACATACGCTTTAAACCGAGGATCGAGCACGGTGGCCAGAATGTATTCCTCTGACTTTAAAAGAGTGACCACCCTCGGATCCTGGCAAAGCGTACGAAGGGCTACATCCACAAGAGCTACATGCTTGCTGTAATCGCAATGGCTTACCAGCTCCTCCCTCACTTTCTTCAGCTGCTTCTGCAACAGCCTGATCAGGGGAATGACCTGACTCAAGCTGGCAGTGTCGGAACTGACTTCTCGTGTGGCAAGTTCAAATGGCTGCAGAACCTTGCACAACACGGAAATCAGTCTCCACTGCGCTTGACTGAGGCGCATCCCCACTCCTTTGCCTATGTCGTAGGTGGCTGTGTAGGCCTGAATGGCCTTTTGCTGCTCCTCCATCCTCTGCAGCATATAGAGGGTGGAGTTCCAGCGCGTCACAACCTCTTGTTTGAGGTGATGGCAGGGCAGGTTCAAGCTTTTTTGATGTGCCTCTAGTCTGCGGTAGGCACTGGCTGAATGCCGAAAGTGTCCAGCAATTTTGCGCGCCACCGCAAGCATCTCCTGCACACCCCTGTCACTCTTGAGGTAATGCTGCACCACCAAATTAATGGTGTGGGCAAAACATGGGACGTGCTGGAAATTGCCCATATTTAATGCCCGCACAATGTTACTGGCATTGTCTGACACCACAAATCCCCATGAGAGTCTAAGTGGGGTAAGCCACTGGGAGATAATTTCCCTCATTTTCTCTAATATGTTGTCAGCGTTGTGCCTCTTATTAAAGCCTGTAATACACAATGTTGCCTGCCTTTGCACGAGCAGCCATTTTGTAGTTGCTGCTACTGATGCAGCTGTTGCTGTTGCTGCGGAAGGGGATGCATCTACCCAGTGGGCTGTCACAGTCATATAGTCCTTCGTTTGCCCAGAACCACTTGTCCACATGTCCGTGGTTAAGTGGACAGTGGGTACAACCGCATTTTTTAGAGCACTGAGGACACTTGATCGTACTTCTCTGTACATTTTTGGTATCGCCTGCCTAGTGAAGTGGAATCTCGAGGGGATTTGGTACCGGGGACACAATACCTCCATCAACCCTCTAAATCCCACTCCACTGATGGCGGACACCGGGCGCACGTCTAACACCAACATTGCAGTTACAGCCGCAGTTATACGCTTTGCAATAGGGTGACTACTATCATATTTTGTGGTCATGGCAAACGACTGTTGGACGGTCAATTGTTTCGTGAAAGACTTAGCGGTCTTACGACTTCCCCTCTGGGAAGATGACCGACTAACAGCAGCAACAGCAGCAGTGGCAGTAGTAGGCGTACCGCTGCAGGATTCCTCGGATGAATCCCGTATTGAGGAGGACTCAGTCTGGCTGCTGACTTGGGCTGCAGGACTGAATCTGATGGAGATTGTGGAGGAAGTTGACGAGGAGGGTGTTGCTGGTGTGTATCCAACTGGACCACGGGATTTAGGTGTCCCTGTACCGATGAGGGTCCTAGCCCCAGTTCCTGAACTAACCACTGAACTATGAAGGTTATTCAGGTGACGTATAAGGGAGGATGTTCCTAGGTGGGCAAGATCCTTACCCCTGCTTATTTGAGCTTTACATAAGCTACATATGGCCATACATTGGTTGTCTGGATTTGGATAAAAATAACTCCAGACCGAAGAGGTGCATTTTTTGGTCTTCTGACCAGGCATGACGATGGGCTTTTTCATCCCATGGACATCAGCTGTTTCCCCCCCTGGTGCTTCATTTACAATAACCACATCACCATCCTCATCATCAAGTTCCTCCACAGCGCCAGCTACATCATCAATAGCCTCCTCCCGAGCCACCTCTTCCCGTACAGTGATGGGAAGGTCAGGCTTGACAACCACCAACATCCTTGGACTCGCCTTGTGGATTTGTGATAAATTCTCTTTAGAAGGCAGAGTTGTTTGCTGTTTTGTTGCTGACAGCATAACTCTCTTCAATTTTTTGTAGGGGGGGGAGGAGGAGGAGGGCTAAGATCCGTGGGTGAAGCTGAACCACTAGTCATGAACACGGGCCAGGGCCTAAGCCGTTCCTTGCCACTCCGTGTCGTAAATGGCATATTGGCAACTTTACGTTTCTCCTCAGATGATTTTAAGTTTCTCTTTTTGCTACTTTTTCTTAACTTGGGCTTTTTGGATTTTACATGCCCGGTACTACGAGATTGGGCATCGGGCTTGGAAGACGACGTTGATGGCATTTCATCGTCTATGTCATGACTAGTGGCAGCAGCTTCAGCATTAGGAGGAAGTGGGTCTTGATCTTTCCCTACTTTATCCTCCAAATTTTTGGTCTCCATTATATGTAGCACAAGATACTGCAGAATGTGTGAACTTGGTAATATTGCAGTACCAATGGACTTATACTGCTGGATTGGTTTTGCAAATTTGGTTATAATTATATATTTTATTTTTAATTTTTTATTTTTTATTTTTTTTTACTTTTTTTTTATTTTTTAAAAACTTGGGAATAATGGGGAAATAACTATGCCCTTAGAAGCACAGAGCACAGGACACAGCACCACTGGACTGAACAGGACACGGCACAGGACCCAGCAGCACTACGGAACTCAGCAGGACAGAGCACAGGACACAGCACCACTGGACTGATACTGCAGAATGTGTAAACTTTGTAATATTGCAGTACCACTGGACTTTTACTGCTGAATGTGTGAACTTGGTAATATTGCAGTACCAATGGGCTTATACTGCAGGATTGGTTGTGCAAATTTTGTGGTAATTAAAAAAAATTAAATTAGTTTTTGGTATTTTTTTAAATAACTTTTTTTTATTTTTTTAAACACAGAGGAATATTGGGGAAATAACTATGCCCTTAGAAGCACAGAGCACAGGACACAGCACCACTGGACTGAACAGGACACAGCACAGGACCCAGCAGCACCACTGACCTCAGAAGGACAGAGCACAGCACACAGCACCACTGGACTGATACTGCAGAACACAGCACAGCACAGCACAGCACAGAACTAAACAGCACAGCACAGAACTAAACAGCACAGCACGAGATCTACCAGGACAGAGGACCACCTAACACACCCTCCCTCTACCCTGATCAATGCCCGAGTGAAGATGGCGGCGACTAGCGGGGAATTTATAGGATCCGAGTATCGCGAGATCCGACAACGGGATTATGAGTCAGAGCCTCAGTTTCAGATTTGAATTTGGCGCCAATACCCGGATCTGTCTCGGATCCGACTCGGATCGGCAACGTTCGGGTGGGCTCGGATTTCAGAAATCCGAGTGCGCTCATCTCTAATATATAGGTATGTATAAGTATATGTATACGGTATATACTGTATAGGTATATAGGTATATAGGTATATGGTATATGTATATGGTATATATAGGTATGTATAAGTATATGTGTACGGTATATACTGTATAGGTATATGGTATATATGGTATATGGTATATATAGGTATATGGTATATATAGGTATGTATAGGTATATGGTATATATAGGTATGTATAGGTATATGTATACGGTAAATACTGTATAGGTATATGGTATATATAGGTATGTATAGGTATATGGTATATATAGGTATGTATAAGTATATGTATACGGTATATACTGTATAGGTATATAGGTATATGGTATATATGGTATATGGTATATATAGGTATATGGTATATATAGGTATGTATAGGTATATGGTATATATAGGTATGTATAGGTATATGGTATATATAGGTATGTATAAGTATATGTATACGGTATATACTGTATAGGTATATAGGTATATGGTATATGTATATGGTATATATAGGTATGTATAGGTATATGGTATATATAGGTATGTATAAGTATATGTATACGGTATATACTGTATAGGTATATGGTATATATGGTATATGGTATATATAGGTATATGGTATATATAGGTATGTATAAGTATATGTATACGTATATACTGTATAGGTTTATGGTATATGGTATATGGTATATATATAGGTATGTATAAGTATATGTATACGGTATATACTGTATAGGTATATGGTATATATGGTATATGGTATATATAAGTATATGGTATATATAGGTATGTATAGGTATATGGTATATATAGGTATGTATAGGTATATGTATACGGTAAATACTGTATAGGTATATGGTATATATAGGTATGTATAAGTATATGTATACGGTATATACTGTATAGGTATATAGGTATATGGTATATGTATATGGTATATATAGGTATGTATAGGTATATGGTATATATAGGTATGTATAAGTATATGTATACGGTATATACTGTATAGGTATATGGTATATGGTATATATAGGTATATGGTATATATAGGTATGTATAAGTATATGTATACGGTATATACTGTATAGGTATATGGTATATGGTATATGGTATATATATAGGTATGTATAAGTATATGTATACAGTATATACTGTATAGGTATATGGTATATACTGTATAGGTATATGGTATATGGTATATATAGGTATGTATAGGTATGTGTATATGGTATATATAGGTATGTATATGTATATGTATATGGTATATGGTATATGGAGTACAATACGGCTTATATATCTTTCTGTCTCTGGAATGTGTCAGTTCTTCTGCATTTGTATAATTCCATTAATAGTTATAGAAGCCGCCTTACAGCGACCCCGCACATCACAGGACGCTGCTTCCCAATAAAACACAAATTCAGCAGATTTCTAAAACAAATTAAACAGTTTATTCAGCACATGAGATTACAATAGATATTTCACAAGGCGTGTGTCATACATCTGATAACAGTAACTACTCCATCATATTACACCACCAGCCCACTTGTGTGACTACACCCATCAGCTGAGCTACTTACTCTGCTAAAAGTTACACCCAATGTCTCACTGAAAAGCCAGGTCACAATGTACACACATAATACATTTGATATTACATCGGGATATATTTGAATAATTAATATATTGTTGTATTAATCACTGAACATTTGCCTACACCACACAGACACGGTTATAACATACAAACTCCTTACAGATAGGGCCCTGGTTAGAATCAAACCCACAACCCCAGGGCTGTGAGACAGCAATACTAACCACTATGACACACACACACACACACACACACACACACACACACACACACACACACACACACACACACACACACACACACACACACACACACACACACACACACACACACACACACACACACACACACACACACACACACACACACACACACACACACACACACACACACACTCTGTCTCTTTGTCACATGTTATATCCTATACAGACTGTCTCTGTCACATGTTGTATCCTATACAGACTGTCTCTCTGTCACATGTTATATCCTATACAGACTGTCTCTGTCACATGTTGTATCCTATACAGACTGTCTCTCTCTCTCACATGTTATATCCTATACAGACTGTCTCTTTGTCACATGTTATATCCTATACAGACTGTCTCTGTCACATGTTGTATCCTATACAGACTGTCTCTCTGTCACATGTTATATCCTATACAGACTGTCTCTCTGTCACATGTTATATCCTATACAGACTGTCTCTGTCACATGTTATATCTAAAGATGTTCACTGACCCCGTGTTCTGGTTTTGGATCTGGACTAACTTCGTGTTTTGGTTTTGGTTTTGGCAAAACAGCTCTCGTGTGTTCTGGTTTTGGTTTTGGATCTGGATATTTTAAAAACATTGCTAAAATGTGCTAAAATCACACAATTTTACTGCTTTTTTTCCCCCCTACATTATTATTAACCTCAATAACACTAATTTCAAGTCATATGCAGTCAATTTTGACCACCTCACAGGTCACAATATTATTTTAAAACACTTTTGGACCAAAACTGCAGCAACCTGGCTGGATGGTAAGCGTCAGAGCAATGACTCAAACACACGGCAGTTCCTAGCACATCTAGGACACATTGGCACACAGCAGTGGCAGAAAAGAAAAGTGGTGCTAGATGGAATTGTCCTGGGATCATGAAACCAGTTATGGTTCATTTGATGGCTCCACCCGTTCCTTGGATAACTGTGGTAATTCTACAGCTAATACATGGACAGAGTGAAGCGGGCGGTCATGTACAAGGAGACCCTCATAGGTGGGAAAGGGATCCCGGATATCCCCACCATGCTGTGCGCCATCTTTGTCTGCAACTGCATCCACAGAACTCTTATTGAAAAGAACATTTGCTCTGCTGGGAAGCCCATGTCTCACTTTTTCCTCCTGCCTCCTTGGAGGACCCTTGGTTGGGACAATTGGGACAGCTCCTTCCCTTACTACTGGACTACACCTTGGTTTTACCTGGATACTGGACAATTTGTGAGGGAGCACCATCTGGAGGGACTTAAACCAGACTTGTGGAAGCCAAATACTGTCCACAAGTTCATCAGCGCTAAACACAAAATGGAGTCTGTTCCAGGCTCCCTGCTGCTACAGCAAAACACGTGTGGGAGAATGTGGCCTCTAAGAGGCTGACTACTAGACACAAAGACATTGCATGGATGGCTATCCAGGGATGTCTGCCTCTCAGGACATTCATGCACTCCCGGAACCTGTGCCGATACGTCCACTGCCCCTTCTGCATCACCAGAAGGGAAACAGCATAGCGTATATTTTTAGACTGCCCCATGGGACAGGCACTGATCCAAAAATCGCGAGATGCGAGACCCGACGACGCAACAATGACGTTTTGCCTCGTTTTCAATTCCGAGGGCGCGCTACTCGGATCTGCTAAGTTCGGGTGTGTTTGGTTCTCAGGGAACCGAGCCTGAGCATCTCTAGTTATATCCTATACAGACTGTCTCTCTCTCACACATTATATCCTATACAGACTGTCTCTCTGTCACACACGTATATATATATATGTGTTTGCGGGGGTTTCCTGTGGGTGCTCCGGTTCCAAATACTCCCACCGCTTACATTCCCACCCACACAAAAACATACTGGTAGCTATCAAATTAACCCTAGTCTGTGTGTGTCTGTGTGTGTGTGTGTGTGTGTGTGTGTGTCTGTGTGTGTGTGTCTGTGTCTGTCTGTGTGTGTGTGTGTCTGTGTGTGTGCCTGTGTGTGTATATTAGAGAATTTAGACTGTAAGCTCCAATGGGGCAGGGACTGATGTGAGTGAGTTATCTGTAAAGCGCTGTGGAATTAGTGGCGCTATATAAATAGCAGATGATGATGATGATCTACGTAGTACTATATATATATACTATACTATATATCCAGCACACGCTCTCACTATACACAGATATAAATCTCCATTCTCCTCCTTTCTCCGGTCACTGTACTATGGGATGTGACATTCACAGCAGCATCTGCTCTCTGCACAGTAAGTAATCTCTGTCCAGTCACTCTATATAGTGCTGTGTTATATTATTATATTATATATTATATTAGACAGTCTCTGTAGAGTGCTATATTATATTATTATATAATATTATATTAGACAGTCTCTGTCCAGTGTCTTTATAGAGTGCTGTGTTATATTAGACAGTCTGTGTGCACTCTCTTTTTTAAATGCTGTGTTCTTTTAGACAGTCTGTGTCCAGTCACTCCACAGAGTGCTATATTATATCAGACAGTCTCTGTCCAGTCTCCCTATTATATTAGACAGTCTGTGTCCAGTCACAAGGGTGTCTCTATAGAGTGCTGTCTTATATTATATAGTCTCTATCCAGGTTCTGACCAGTCCAGTCTCTCTATAGAGTGCTGCATTATGCTAGACAGTCTGTGTCCAGTATCAAGACTGTCTTTATAGAATGCTGTGTTATTTTAGACAGTCTCTGTCTAGTCACAAGGCTGTCTCATAGAGCGCTGTATTACATTAGACATTCTGTGTCCAGTCACTGGGATGTCTCTATAGAGTTCTGTATTTTATTAGACAGTCTCAGTTCCACATAAAGGGGTGTCTCTATATAGTGCTGTTATTTTCGACAGTCTGTGTCCAGTCACAGGGGTGTCTCTATAGAGTGTTGTATTGTTTTAGTCTGGGTCTGATTTATGTCCAAATGTATCTTGTACATTTCTGTAGAGTGCTGTATTATGTTAGACAGTCTCAGACCAGTCAGTAGGGCTGTCTCTCAAGAGCGCTGTATTATGTTAAACAGTCACTGTCCAATCAGTAGGGGTGTCTCTCGAGAGGGCTGTATTATTTTAGATAGTCTCTGTCCAGTCAGTAGGGGTGTCTCTCGAGAGGGCTGTATTATTTTAGACAGTCTCTGTCCAGTCAGTAGGGGTGTCTTTCGAGAGCGCTGTATTATGTTAGATAGTCTCTGTCCAGTCAGTAGGGGTGTCTCTCGAGAGCTCCTGTATTATGTTAGACAGTCTCAGACCAGTCAGTAGGGGTGTCTCTCTAAAGCGTTGTATTAAGTTAGACAGTCTCAGACCAGTCAGTAGAGGTGTCTCTCGAGAGCTCCTGTATTATGTTAGACAGTCTCAGACCAGTCAGTAGGGGTGTCTCTCTAGAGCGCTGTATTATGTTAAACAGTCTCAGACCAGTCAGTAGGGGTGTCTCTCTAGAGCGTTGAATTAAGTTAGACAGTCTCAGACCAGTCAGTAGAGGTGTCTCTCTAGAGCGCTGTATTATGTTAGACAGTCTCAGACCAGTCAGTAGGGGTGTCTCTCTAAAGCGTTGTATTAAGTTAGACAGTCTCAGACCAGTCAGTAGAGGTGTCTCTCTAGAGCGCTGTATTATGTTAGACAGTCTCAGACCAGTCAGTAGAGGTGTCTCTTTAGAGCGCTGTATTATGATAGACAGTCTCAGACCAGTCAGTAGGGGTGTCGCTTGAGAGCGCAGTATTAATTTAGACAGTCACTGTTCGTTCCCTAGAGCAGCTTGGATAATGTGATGCTTTCTCTGGTTCAGGACACCTGAACACCTACTAGATGTCTCGTCTGCAGAGAGGGTGATGATGAGGAACCTCAGCATTCAGATCCTCTTCTCTGGAATGGGCACTAACAGCAGTGGCCAGTTCATGGGATTACAGCTGCTCCATTCCTTCAAACCGCTCATCATCCCCTGTTATTCCCTGGTGGTCTGCGTCGGCATCATCGGCAATTACCTCCTCATCTATGTCATCTGCAAAACTAAGAAGATGCACAATGTCACCAACTTCCTGGTGGGTAACCTGGCATTCTCTGACATGTTGATGTGTGCCACGTGTGTACCCCTCACCCTGGCATATGCATTTGAGCCACAGGGATGGGTTTTTGGTCACTTCATGTGTTATTTTGTCTACTTGATGCAGCCGGTGACTGTGTATGTTTCGGTCTTCACCTTGACTGTGATAGCAGTGGACAGGTACCATGCCACGGTCTACCCTCTGAGGAGAAGGCTCACCATCCCCACCTGTGCCTATATTTTGTCTGGGATTTGGCTGCTAAGTTGTCTGATGGCCACGCCAGCTTTGGTTCACACCTACCATGTTGAGTTTCCAAACTTGGATTTCTCCATCTGTGAGGAGTTCTGGTTTGGGATGGAGAGGAAGCGTCTTGCCTATGCATACAGCACACTGATCCTCACTTATGGTCTTCCTCTGATTGTCATCTCACTGTCCTACCTGAGGATCTCAGTCAAGCTGAAGAACAGAGTGGTCCCAGGGAACATCACTTACCTCCAGGCAGAGTGGGATCGAGCCAGAAGAAGGAAGACCTTCCGTTTGTTGGTGCTCGTTGTTGGGGCATTTGGACTTTGTTGGCTTCCTTTGCATATATTCAATATCATGAAAGATATTGATATTAATCTCATTGACAAACAATACTTTAACCTGGTGCAGCTCCTGTGTCACTGGTTCGCAATGATGTCTGCATGCACCAACTCCTTCCTCTATGCCTGGCTGCATGACAGCTTCAGAGGGGAACTGAAGAGAATGTTCTTATGGAGGAGAAGGAGAGTTGGACCCACAGCTCCTTGTGCTCTGAGTGTGGTTCTATAATGTATAATAAGGAGCTGACAGGCAGGTGAGGTGCTGCCCCAAACTTTCCTAACCACCAATGTATCCACAGTAGGATGACCACTAGATATACCAAGCCTGAGTCATTAAGGGGAGTAACTTTGCACCTCGGCAAAACCATGTTGCATTGGAGGAGGGTGGAAATTTAAATTGTGGGGACAGATTTATAGTTGAGGTAGGGCAGATGATCCCTATATATCCTATCTCTACCATAAGATGATCAATGTATATCCTATCTCTATCATAAGGTGATCACTGTATATCCTATCTCTATCATAAGGTGATCACTGTATATCCTATCTCTATCATAAGGTGATCACTGTATATCCTATCTCTATCATAAGGTGATCACTGTATATCCTATCTCTATCATAAGATGATCCCTATATATCCTATCTCTACCATAAGATGATCATTGTATATCCTATCTCTATCATAAGATGATAAATGTATATCCTATCTCTATCATAAGATGATCATTGTATATCCTATCTCTACCATAAGATGATCAATGTATATCCTATCTCTATCATAAGGTGATCACTGTATATCCTATCTCTATCATAAGGTGATCACTGTATATCCTATCTCTATCATAAGGTGATCACTGTATATCCTATCTCTATCATAAGGTGATCACTGTATATCCTATCTCTATCATAAGGTGATCACTGTATATCCTATCTCTATCATAAGATGATCCCTATATATCCTATCTCTACCATAAGATGATCATTGTATATCCTATCTCTATCATAAGATGATAAATGTATATCCTATCTCTATCATAAGATGATCACTGTATATCATATCTCTACCATAAGATGATCAATGTATATCCTATCTCTACCATAAGATGATCACTGTATATTCTCTACCATAAGATGATCACTGTATATCCTATCTCTATCATAAGATGATCACTGTATATCATATCTCTATCATAAGATGATAAATGTATATCCTATCTCTATCATAAGATGATCACTGTATATCATATCTCTACCATAAGATGATCAATGTATATTCTCTACCATAAGATGATCACTGTATATTCTCTACCATAAGATGATCACTGTATATTCTCTACCATAAGATGATCACTGTATATTCTGTACCATAAGATGATCACTGTATATTCTGTACCATAAGATGATCACTGTATATTCTATCTCTACCATAAGATGATCACTGTATATTCTGTACCATAAGATGATCACTGTATATTCTATCTCTACCATAAGATGATCACTGTATATTCTGTACCATAAGATGATCACTGTATATTCTATCTCTACCATAAGATGATCACTGTATATTCTGTACCATAAGATGATCACTGTATATTCTATCTCTACCATAAGATGATCACTGTATATTCTCTACCATAAGATGATCAATGTATATCCTATCTCTACCATAAGATGATCATTGTATATTCTCTACCATAAGATGATCACTGTATATTCTGTATCATAAGATGATCACTGTATATTCTGTACCATAAGATGATCACAGGGATGGAAGCTACCAAATTATAAATAATGATAAGACTTCCCTTAAGTAGTTGGGTATAGAGTATATCGTATACCTGTGATCACCCCGTCTCCTTACTCTAAAACTTCCCTCTGTTGCTGTGTTGTAGACCTGCCTTATACATACAGACAGTTTTCTCACACACGTGTCCCTGGATTTCATGCGTCATTCACAATAATTACTAATGTGACAGACGTTTGCACTGTTACAATGTAATGATACATTGTGTCCATCAGAAAACCGGTTTTACTTCTAGTAATTTGTTATTTTCCGTTACATGGGACTGCTGTGGGCTTCAATTACTATTTACATATGATTTCCTGTAACATATTCTGATTACAGGGACAATATTATATACAATGTCACCGTCCTCTATCAGGTGGCAGAGGTGCGATATGATTCTAAACATTGCACATCTCTGCCTGTAGGAGGCGTAAGTTGTAAGGTAGTGAACGGCATATACTTTCATCGGATTGGTCCAGGGACTGTTTTAGGACTCAGTAACATCAATACGGATTTCATGCATTTGGGGCCAGATAAAAAACTGAACATATTGATTTCTACGGCTCCATTCACCGTGACAGCATAGTGCGTCGTCATAAAGCTGCACAATCCATTGTCATCTGTTAATGCTCCGTATTTCTCTCATTAAACTGAATGGAGTTCTGCTCAACACACAAGTAATGTTTGTGTTTTTATGTGTGGTTCATGTATATTTCTTTTTCACCTTAAAATTCCCCATGTAGAGATGTGATGAGCCCAGAAAATGTGCATCGCTGCTGTGAGGATGGAGGGGCCGCAGTCTGATGGCTGTCAGCGGTGTGTCTGAGACAGGACAACCTCTGCTCTCCATATGGGTGTATACAGATAGGAGATGGGACAATGCTGTGACTGTCAATACGTGTGAGCTCTTGAAGACCATGTATTATATCATTATTCTAGGTATAGTCACAGGACACAGTGCGCCTGATTCAATGCACGCAAAAACATGCATCATTCGGTCATACGCATTGTCACGAACGCCCAGCCTGTCCCAGATACTGCAATCTGCACAGCTGGCCATGACTGGAATCCCTTTAGTCTCTTTTTCTGCCACCATGAATCGTTTATTATGGTGTCCTTACGTTCACTAGAACCACTTATTAATGTTTCACACTTAAATGACATACACATGTAGCATGAGCCTCCCTGGGCGTCGTAACTTCACAAAGAATCACTGGGAACACACTAGATTAAATTTATTTAATCTGAAAAATGTTTCCAATGCTTACTTACAAAAATGAATTACAAGACATACAATATGTTACACAAATGAGTTTCAGAAAATAAAATAGGAAATAAAATCAGAGTACTACTTACTAGGTAGACTTGATGTGTGAGGAAACACAATGGAAGAATATGGCACATTTCAGTCTTGATAGACTCCCTCATGAAAATGCACCCAATAATGTCTAAAGCAGAAGATTTGAACCCTTCTTACAGGGTATTCACCCCCACCTTAGGAATTGCACTTTCAATTAAGTCAGATTGATCCCCAAAATGACACAGAGCTTTCCGAAGTAAATTATCTATCACTAAGATATATGTTTGGGCACCTCAGAGAATCTCTCACCTCGGATCTCCTTTTAGTGACTAGATGGTTTGCAGTTTTGGGGCTTCAAACTCCCCCGAGATCCTCATCTATCTGCCTAGTTTCAAGAGACTCTTTGTTAATTGCACAGGTCACCTAGGTCATTCAGCAAAGCATACTTTGAGAGGTTACATAAAATATACACATTGTCATACACAACAGAAAATAACAATCAGTCAATAGATATAGTAAATAATCATCACACGCATGTCCATGAACATGGAGCAGATGTGAAGATATGTCTGTTGTTGAATACGGGTCTAGGGCCGCTCTGCTGTACAGACACAGCGCAGACCAGGATACGTCCAATACATATATGGAATATAAAGTCCCAGCAGGACGCACAGAAAAAAAAGGAAGTATTCAATGTTTTTCACCAATTTATAATATAGTCATTAATGATAAAACATTAATAAAAAGGAATTTTTTCAACCCTTCAAATACATTTATCAGGATGTTATTAATGTCTGATGTACATAAAATAAATTCTTACAGATGCTTCTGATTACAAACACATGTTCTAGCTGTATACACAGCCGTCATCACTAGTAACCGGCACTTACACCAGAGCTGGAGCTGGAGAAAGAAATACGACAGAACAAGACCCACCTGAGAGATGCCCAAAGCTTGAATCGGACGCAGCTGCTGCTCTCAGCTTGGGACGCCCTGACTGTACACTGACTACGTGCATACACCCTTACTGTACACTGACTATGTGCATACGCCCTTACTGGACACTGACTACGTGCATACGTCCTTACTGGACACTGACTATGTGCATACGCCCTTACTGTACACTGACTACGGGCATACGCCCTTACTGTACACTGACTACGTGCATACGCCCTTACTGTACACTGACTACGTATATACACCCTTACTGTACACTGATTACGTGCATACGTCCTTACTGTACACTGACTACATGCATACGCCCTTACTGTACAATGACTACGTATATACACCCTTACTGTACACTGACTACGTGCATACGCCCTTACTGTACACTGACTACATGCATATGCCCTTACTGTACACTGACTATGTGCATACGTCCTTACTGTACACTGACTATGTGCATACGCCCTCACTGTACACTGACTACGTATATACACCCTTACTGTACACTGACTACGTGCATACGCCCTTACTGTACACTGACTACATGCATACACCCTTACTGTACACTGACTATGTGCATACGTCCTTACTGTACACTGACTATGTGCATACACCCTTACTGTACACTGACTACGTATATACACCCTTACTGTACACTGACTACGTGCATACGCCCTTACTGTACACTGACTACATGCATATGCCCTTACTGTACACTGACTACGTGCATACACCCTTACTGTACACTGACTACGTGCATACGTCCTTACTGTACACTGACTACATGCATACATCCTTACTGTACACTGACTACGTACATACATCCTTACTGTATACTGACTACATGCATACACCCTTACTGTACACTGACTATGGGCATACGTCCATACTGAACACTGACTACCTGCATACGCCCTTACTGTACACTGACTATGTACATACGCCCTTACTGTGCACTGACTACGTGCATACGCCCTTACTGTACACTGACTACGTGCATACACCCTTAATGTACACTGACTATGTGCATACGTCCTTACTGTACACTGATTACGTGCATACGCCCTTACTGTACACTGACTATGTACATACGCCCTTACTGTGCACTGACTACGTGCATACACCCTTAATGTACACTGACTATGTGCATACGCCCTTACTGTACACTGACTACGGGCATACGCCCTTACTGTACACTGATTACATGCATACGTCCTTACTGTACACTGACTACATGCATACGCCCTTACTGTACACTGACTACGTATATACACCCTTACTGTACACTGACTACCTGCATACGCCCTTACTGTACACTGACTATGTACATACGCCCTTACTGTGCACTGACTACGTGCATACACCCTTAATGTACACTGACTATGTGCATACGCCCTTACTGTACACTGACTACGGGCATACGCCCTTACTGTACACTGACTACGTGCATACGCCCTTACTGTACACTGACTACATGCATACGCCCTTACTGTACACTGACTACGTACATACATCCTTACTGTACACTGACTACAGGCATACGCCTTTACTGTACACTGACTACGTACATACATCCTTACTGTACACTGACTACGTACATACATCCTTACTGTACACTGACTACAGGCATATGTCCATACTGTACACTGACTACAGGCATACGTCCATACTGTACACTGACTACCTGCACACGCCCATACTGTACACTGACTATGTACATACGCCCTTACTGTGCACTGACTATGGGCATACGCCCTTACTGTACATTGACTACGTACATACGCCTTTACTGTACACTGACTACGTGCATACGCCTTTACTGTACACTGACTACGTGCATACACCCTTATTGTACACTGACTACGTGCATACACCCTTACTGTACACTGACTATGTGCATAAGCCCTTACAGACATACAATATGTTACACAAATGAGTTTCAGAAAATAAAATAGGAAATAAAATCAGAGTACTACTTACTAGGTAGACTTGATGTGTGAGGAAACACAATGGAAGAATATGGCACATTTCAGTCTTGATAGACTCCCTCATGAAAATGCACCCAATAATGTCTAAAGCAGAAGATTTGAACCCTTCTTACAGGGTATTCACCCCCACCTTAGGAATTGCACTTTCAATTAAGTCAGATTGATCCCCAAAATGACACAGAGCTTTCCGAAGTAAATTATCTATCACTAAGATATATGTTTGGGCACCTCAGAGAATCTCTCACCTCGGATCTCCTTTTAGTGACTAGATGGTTTGCAGTTTTGGGGCTTCAAACTCCCCCGAGATCCTCATCTATCTGCCTAGTTTCAAGAGACTCTTTGTTAATTGCACAGGTCACCTAGGTCATTCAGCAAAGCATACTTTGAGAGGTTACATAAAATATACACATTGTCATACACAACAGAAAATAACAATCAGTCAATAGATATAGTAAATAATCATCACACGCATGTCCATGAACATGGAGCAGATGTGAAGATATGTCTGTTGTTGAATACGGGTCTAGGGCCGCTCTGCTGTACAGACACAGCGCAGACCAGGATACGTCCAATACATATATGGAATATAAAGTCCCAGCAGGACGCACAGAAAAAAAAGGAAGTATTCAATGTTTTTCACCAATTTATAATATAGTCATTAATGATAAAACATTAATAAAAAGGAATTTTTTCAACCCTTCAAATACATTTATCAGGATGTTATTAATGTCTGATGTACATAAAATAAATTCTTACAGATGCTTCTGATTACAAACACATGTTCTAGCTGTATACACAGCCGTCATCACTAGTAACCGGCACTTACACCAGAGCTAGAGCTGGAGAAAGAAATACGACAGAACAAGACCCACCTGAGAGATGCCCAAAGCTTGAATCGGACGCAGCTGCTGCTCTCAGCTTGGGACGCCCTTACTCGACACTGACTATGTGCATACGCCCTTACTGTACACTGACTACGGGCATACGCCCTTACTGTACACTGACTACGGGCATACGCCCTTACTGTACACTGACTACGTATATACACCCTTACTGTACACTGACTACATGCATACGCCCTTACTGTACACTGACTACGTATATACACCCTTACTGTACACTGATTACGTGCATACGTCCTTACTGTACACTGACTACATGCATACGCCCTTACTGTACACTGACTACGTATATACACCCTTACTGTACACTGACTACGTGCATACGCCCTTACTGTACACTGACTACATGCATATGCCCTTACTGTACACTGACTATGTGCATACGTCCTTACTGTACACTGACTATGTGCATACACCCTTACTGTACACTGACTACGTATATACACCCTTACTGTACACTGACTACGTGCATACGCCCTTACTGTACACTGACTATGTGCATACGTCCTTACTGTACACTGACTATGTGCATACGCCCTCACTGTACACTGACTACGTATATACACCCTTACTGTACACTGACTACGTGCATACGCCCTTACTGTACACTGACTACGTACATACATCCTTACTGTACACTGACTACAGGCATACGCCTTTACTGTACACTGACTACGTACATACATCCTTACTGTACACTGACTACGTACATACATCCTTACTGTACACTGACTACAGGCATATGTCCATACTGTACACTGACTACAGGCATACGTCCATACTGTACACTGACTACCTGCACACGCCCATACTGTACACTGACTATGTACATACGCCCTTACTGTGCACTGACTATGGGCATACGCCCTTACTGTACATTGACTACGTACATACGCCTTTACTGTACACTGACTACGTGCATACGCCTTTACTGTACACTGACTACGTGCATACACCCTTATTGTACACTGACTACGTGCATACACCCTTACTGTACACTGACTATGTGCATAAGCCCTTACAGACATACAATATGTTACACAAATGAGTTTCAGAAAATAAAATAGGAAATAAAATCAGAGTACTACTTACTAGGTAGACTTGATGTGTGAGGAAACACAATGGAAGAATATGGCACATTTCAGTCTTGATAGACTCCCTCATGAAAATGCACCCAATAATGTCTAAAGCAGAAGATTTGAACCCTTCTTACAGGGTATTCACCCCCACCTTAGGAATTGCACTTTCAATTAAGTCAGATTGATCCCCAAAATGACACAGAGCTTTCCGAAGTAAATTATCTATCACTAAGATATATGTTTGGGCACCTCAGAGAATCTCTCACCTCGGATCTCCTTTTAGTGACTAGATGGTTTGCAGTTTTGGGGCTTCAAACTCCCCCGAGATCCTCATCTATCTGCCTAGTTTCAAGAGACTCTTTGTTAATTGCACAGGTCACCTAGGTCATTCAGCAAAGCATACTTTGAGAGGTTACATAAAATATACACATTGTCATACACAACAGAAAATAACAATCAGTCAATAGATATAGTAAATAATCATCACACGCATGTCCATGAACATGGAGCAGATGTGAAGATATGTCTGTTGTTGAATACGGGTCTAGGGCCGCTCTGCTGTACAGACACAGCGCAGACCAGGATACGTCCAATACATATATGGAATATAAAGTCCCAGCAGGACGCACAGAAAAAAAAGGAAGTATTCAATGTTTTTCACCAATTTATAATATAGTCATTAATGATAAAACATTAATAAAAAGGAATTTTTTCAACCCTTCAAATACATTTATCAGGATGTTATTAATGTCTGATGTACATAAAATAAATTCTTACAGATGCTTCTGATTACAAACACATGTTCTAGCTGTATACACAGCCGTCATCACTAGTAACCGGCACTTACACCAGAGCTAGAGCTGGAGAAAGAAATACGACAGAACAAGACCCACCTGAGAGATGCCCAAAGCTTGAATCGGACGCAGCTGCTGCTCTCAGCTTGGGACGCCCTTACTCGACACTGACTATGTGCATACGCCCTTACTGTACACTGACTACGGGCATACGCCCTTACTGTACACTGACTACGGGCATACGCCCTTACTGTACACTGACTACGTATATACACCCTTACTGTACACTGACTACATGCATACGCCCTTACTGTACACTGACTACGTATATACACCCTTACTGTACACTGATTACGTGCATACGTCCTTACTGTACACTGACTACATGCATACGCCCTTACTGTACACTGACTACGTATATACACCCTTACTGTACACTGACTACGTGCATACGCCCTTACTGTACACTGACTACATGCATATGCCCTTACTGTACACTGACTATGTGCATACGTCCTTACTGTACACTGACTATGTGCATACACCCTTACTGTACACTGACTACGTATATACACCCTTACTGTACACTGACTACGTGCATACGCCCTTACTGTACACTGACTATGTGCATACGTCCTTACTGTACACTGACTATGTGCATACGCCCTCACTGTACACTGACTACGTATATACACCCTTACTGTACACTGACTACGTGCATACGCCCTTACTGTACACTGACTACATGCATACACCCTTACTGTACACTGACTATGTGCATACGTCCTTACTGTACACTGACTATGTGCATACACCCTTACTGTACACTGACTACGTATATACACCCTTACTGTACACTGACTACGTGCATACGCCCTTACTGTACACTGACTACATGCATATGCCCTTACTGTACACTGACTACGTGCATACACCCTTACTGTACACTGACTACGTGCATACGTCCTTACTGTACACTGACTACATGCATACATCCTTACTGTACACTGACTACGTACATACATCCTTACTGTATACTGACTACATGCATA
Organism: Mixophyes australis; assembly: GCA_036250195.1. NCBI lineage: Eukaryota > Metazoa > Chordata > Amphibia > Anura > Limnodynastidae > Mixophyes > Mixophyes australis. The sequence goes on from JAVHZZ010000006.1 coordinate 864,707, forward strand.
CACCCTTACTGTACACTGACTATGGGCATACGTCCATACTGAACACTGACTACCTGCATACGCCCTTACTGTACACTGACTATGTACATACGCCCTTACTGTGCACTGACTACGTGCATACGCCCTTACTGTACACTGACTACGTGCATACACCCTTACTGTACACTGATTACGTGCATACGTCCTTACTGTACACTGACTACATGCATACGCCCTTACTGTACACTGACTACGTACATACATCCTTACTGTACACTGACTACAGGCATACGCCTTTACTGTACACTGACTACAAGCATACATCCTTACTGTACACTGACTACGTACATACATCCTTACTGTACACTGACTACAGGCATATGTCCATACTGTACACTGACTACAGGCATACGTCCATACTGTACACTGACTACCTGCACACGCCCATACTGTACACTGACTATGTACATACGCCCTTACTGTGCACTGACTATGGGCATACGCCCTTACTGTACATTGACTACGTACATACGCCTTTACTGTACACTGACTACGTGCATACGCCTTTACTGTACACTGATACGTGCATACACCCTTATTGTACACTGACTACGTGCATACACCCTTACTGTACACTGACTATGTGCATAAGCCCTTACTGTACACTGACTACATTCATACGTCCTTACTGTACACTGACTACGTGCATACACCCTTACTGTACACTGACTACGTGCATACACCCTTACTGTACACTGACTATGTGCATACGTCCTCACTGTACACTGACTATGTGCATACGTCCTCACTGTACACTGACTAGGTGCATACGCCCTTACTGTACACTGACTGTGGGCATACGCCCTTACTGTACACTGACTACATGCATATGTCCATACTGTACACTGACTACGGGCGTGCGCCCTTACTGTACACTGACAATGGGCATACGTCCTCACTGTACACTGACTACGTGCATACACCCTTACTGCACAATGACTATGGGCATACGTCCTTACTGTACACTGACTAGGTGCATACGCCCTTACTGTACACTGACTATGGGCATACGCCCTTACTGTACACTGACTACATGCATATGTCCATACTGTACACTGACTACGTGCGTGCGCCCTTACTGTACACTGACTACGTGCATACACCCTTACTGTACACTGACTACGTGCATACACCCTTACTGTACACTGACTAGGTGCATACGCCCTTACTGTACACTGACTATGGGCATACGCCCTTACTGTACACTGACTACATGCATATGTCCATACTGTACACTGACTACGTGCGTGCGCCCTTACTGTACACTGACCATGGGCATACGTCCTCACTGTACACTGACTACGTGCATACACCCTTACTGCACAATGACTATGGGCATACGTCCTTACTGTACATTGACTATGGGCATAAGCCCTTACTGTACACTGACTATGGGCGTACGCCCTTACTGTACACTGACTATGGGCGTACGCCCTTACTGTACACTGACTATGGGCGTACGCCCAGTCCTTCCCCATTCCACCCCTGAATTTGCAGCCTGTAGTATGAGTCCATTGGACGTTGCTGCATTCTCTGGCGTATGGTTGACTAATGGGCATGTACGGTGCAATTTTTGGCAAAATACAGCACATATCAGTATTTACATTCCTTAATGAATCAGGCCCAGTATTTATATCTTTTTGGATATGTAACTATGAAATGTAATTTAATAATGACATAGACTTAGGGGCTCATTAAGCACAAACATTGGTATTTCAGTCTCTTCTTTCCTACCGCAGTTCAAATGGAAATATCAACTAAGTAATGCGAGTGGGCAGCCATGGCGTCATATAATGTAGGAGCCGCAGTAAGTACTTTAAGTGATATCAGTGGGAGGGTTCAATACTCAATTAGCCAATCAGAAGCAGCTAGCTAATGCTGCTGACATCATCACTGCGTATCTCCGCCCCCGACCTCCAGAGACCTCTTCTGTCATCCAGGCAGTCACATGAACGTAATCCTTCTTGTACTCGGCGTACGCTTCCAAGCCCCTTCCCAAATACTTCTCTCCATGTGTGATGAGACGGTGAGGTATACCATGTGTCCATATAGATCTATGCGGCTGCGTTTTTGTTGCTCTTGTGCAGTGTAGAGATGTGTATTGTTCACAAATAGACGGTAAATGTGCATAATTCAACATTAGGAGACAAAGGCCAGATATATAATATTCTCCTGCTCCAAATGCTCGTCCCTCAAACTGGGGCATAGTAGGACAACACCCAATCTGCTCACACCTTGGTTGCTCTGACCATGGAGCCTTTTCAGAGGACAGAAACGTGGACACTAATGAAGATATGGAGGAATTAGTGAAGATCAGTGGTAGGAAGAGGTCTGACACAAAGATCCTGTTATTCTCAGTAACCCCTGTGAGATGAGGTGGGAACGTGTCCTCTATGGTGAGGTCCTCAGGTCAGTCTCTCCTATCCCAAGTTATATGAGTGTAGGCATCAGGAATCCCCGCATACAGTAATGCAGAGGAGACAGGAGAAGTGATAAGAATAACGCCCACTTTGTGATATTTATTATTAAGTCTCTATACACATTCTCATTATGCAGGGAACATAAATCCTTACAGTATATTCAGTGGTTGCAGCAGAACCATTATTTGTCATCCCTTCCTTCATCATGCTTATCAGGAGATATTAAGTTGACTTGTCTCAGGAGCTGACACTCATTCGCTGTGCAATAGGTATTGCTCCACTTCTAGTTGGTGGCTGGTGTTGTAGCTGATTAACATTCCCTGAGTTCATTCCTTACTCCGATGTCTCTTTACGTGATCTGTCCACAGTCCCCGTACACAATCTCACCTAGGTTTCTACTAACTCCCACCTCTGGTCATCCGAATTCTGACCAATCTCCCTCTCTTGGTTTCCCATGATGCTCGATCTTTACTCATTCACCGTCGCTCTCCAAAGACTGCTCCTGTAAAGAAGCCCCCGGGTGGCCGGGAGCTGGTGTCCGGGAAGAGGGCGAAGACGCCCAGCATGGCTGCGCCCCTGGAGGGGCTGAAGATGTTCCTGTGTCCTGTGCCCAGCAAGAGGGTGAAAAAAGAAGAAAGAAGTTACTTACCGATCCAGCGCTCCAGCGGCGGTGAGTGTGGCTTCTTCCTTGCAGGTTCTGGCAGCGGAGGAAGGATGAGCCAATCAGGGCTCATCTTTCCCAGCGGCCGGATACGCGAGCCAATCGAGGCTCGTGCCCGGCCGTTTAAAAGATTGGCACCGACGCGAGCCAATCAGCGCTCGCGCCGGCTGATGATGTCACGCCGGCGACTATATAAGTCGCCGGGTGGCGCCATTTTGCCAGAAGAGAGTCGGCGGCGGAGAGAGAAGGACGTCGTGGGACGTCCGGAGTGCAGGAAGAAAAGAAGCCACCGGAGCGGAGATCGTCGGCGGGGAGCCCTTGTAAGGGCTGAGAGCGCCCCAGCCTCTGGAGCAGCCAGAAGACCCGCGCCGAACGGGAGAAGAGGCGCCGCCGGCTGGAGGGTCTGGAAGACCCGGAAAAGAAGACAGAAGACGGCGTGGCAAGTTGAGATTCCTGCGCAGAGCAGGTAAGTAGCCTCAACGTTAAGTCGGGCACTAGGCCCGTGGCCCGTGGACAATAAATTAGGGGCACAAGGCCCAGGGACCTGGGCACTAGGCCCCGAGAAAGTAGTGGGCCAGTAGGCCACAAGTCTATAAAGGGCACAAAGCCCTGTTAGTTAGTTATCGGCAGGGGGCGTGAGGGCCCCGGTGAAAGGGCACAAGGCCCTTAGTTAGGTAGTGGCCTAGAGGCCATAGGAGTGGCCACAGGGCCTGGTTAGGGGCTGATTGCCTATAGGTTTTTACAGGCACAAGGCCCTCAGTTAGCTAGGGAGGCCACTGGGCCTAAGTAGGCAGGGGCTAGAGTCCCTAGGTAGCAGGGCACAAGGCCCTAGTTAGTGGGCTCAGAGCCCTGAGTTAGAGAGAGGGCTGAGGCCCATAGTCAGAGCACAAGGCTCTGTAGGCCGCTGTGCACAAGGCACATGGTGTGAAGGGCAGACGGCCCTGGTGGTGTGGTAGAGGCGTGAGAGCCTCGTGAGTGTAGGCGCGGTCCTGTGTGAGGTGAGCACACGGAGTTAGGAGGTACAGTAGAGCGGAGGCTCCTGTGGTGCTGTAGCAACCGGTTGGTTGGCTAGCAGCGGTGTGCTCTGGTGAGTAGCGTGCAAAGTACTGTATACTGTATTTATTCTGTCTGTGCGGCGAGTATTGTTTGTATTACGGTATTTTGGGGTGTGCTGCATAACTGTGTCCAGGGGCAAGACGTCAGGCCCCCATTAAAGGTAGGCTCTTGTTCCCTGTGTTTTCCTGTACTAACCCGTGCTGTGGGGACAAGTGTAGTTACCAGCGTACACATAGTCAGGGAAGAAAACACGTAGTTTTCCCGTCCCTTAGGTCCCTGGGGTCGCACTGGTTTCCAGAGGGGGTGACTGAGTGAGTCAGTGGCAGTGCAGCACAGCTCAACGCAGTTCCAGGGGGCGTCCCGTGGTTCAGGTTGAGTGTCCCAGTCCTCAGTTCCGTACAGGTTACCTGGCGGTTCCGGAGTGTTCGATGCCCGGGTGCAGGCAGTCGGGCGGTTCAGTTCGATCGGCTGTTCCGGTCGGCAGTCTGTACGCAGGTTAGTGGGCTGTTCCAGTGAGCCTCAGTGAGCCTCGGGCCTGGTGCAGCCGGTCCTTAGGATCCGTGGGTGACCCCATAGAAAGAAGGCAGCTTCTTGGTACGACCTGGGTGAGGGGGTTAGGAACCGCCCTCCGGTATAGTCCGTGAACACCGGCTGGTGTTGCCCGTAGTGGTTAGTGAGCAGTTCCGTTAGTGCACCACACCTAGTTAGTCATAGTTGTTTGACTTCGTTGCGTTGCCGACCATTAGAGTGTTGTTAGGGTCGGGTCGCTGTTGTAGACAGCTTAGCATTCGTGGGTGCCCATCTTAGTCTCACTGACAGCGCAGAGGGAGGCTGTGTGTTCCTTGTCATCCGCAGGTATCGGGGAGGTGCAGGAGAACCAGATCGGAAGTGGGAGTGTCCCGGTGAGTATCACGCTCGATTCCCCCTTTCGGTTAGGCCCTCACCGGCAGGTGTGCGAGGTACTTGAGGCGGGACTAGTCCTGGTCTCAAGTGCCTGTAGTACCCTGTGCCTTGGCAAGAGCAAAGTGAGGAGGCGGCAAGTGGGCTTGGACTGAGAGTGTCCTTGTTCAGTGCCGTATTCTCGGACAGCCCTTACCTGGTAGGCACGGCCATAATCTCTGTCTCTGTCTTAGAGGGACGTGGTTGGAGGTGACAAGGGTTGCGGCTGCGGATCTGCTGGGATCGGATAGCAGCTGGGACATCGGAAGTGGACTGGAGGTGACCATCGTTTACAAGGTAAGTTCTTTAGGGTTGCGTCTGTCCGGTTCCCCGCAGGGGGCGCTACACTCCTCACCAATTACTCTAGATTGCCGGAAACTCTATCATTCTTCTTTCAGTCTCTGAATACTCACATCTCTCTGAACTCCCCCTGAACTGGGCATCTCGCACGCGGTACATAAGAGGGCGATACATATCACATTAGGACTACCCTCTTATTAATTCCATTATTTACATATTTCTCCTATAATGCTGCTTGTTTGAGCCTCATTTAAGTCCTACATAACTCACGAGGTTGAGAGGACATCTGGACAATGACATGCATTCTTATTATGTATGTTAATGTTTATACTACTACACTGATATTTGTGTGTCTGGACGCCCGCTCTCCCCTCCTCCCAGCATGCTTTACACTTAGATCATTTAAAATGGACAAATACATTTTGTGGTCAGCAGGTAGCCTAAGAACATCCTCTAAATACACAAATCTGTCACTGACGTTCAGTTACATATACCGTACTTCACTGTGGAACCTAGGGGGGCTTTCCTGCACAAAGCCTCGACCCACCCAGCTCCTCCAATCAGAAACAACAAATTTACCACCATCGAGACCCATACTAATGACTGAAGTCGGGATCATGGCGTTGGAAAATGACAGTCAGGCTACGTCCTGTAGGTTTGTAGATAGATCCTTAGTCGTTTAATGAGAGCTCAGGGTTGGTGTCCTTGTGCTACATTATATTATTGTGGCATTAATCAAATGTTCTGTTAGAAGTAAATGGTAATTTGGTGGAAAATAAGTCATATTATACAGAGATTTGAAGAGTCACAATGTCTCAGCAATTAAAATGGCCTTTTTCCAGCCCCTAAACCTGGCTTAAAACGACACAATTGTGGCCCAGTCCATTGTCCAGTCTGATGGGAAACGCTTACACCTCATAAGTCTACTTTATGGTCCTGACAATACATTCTCTGCTTTGCACTAATAATGAAACACAACATCGTCTCCGTCCATTATAATAATTGACTAATCATAAAGTATGACACTGAGATGCCTTATGGAAATCACTGTTTTGCTGCATTAATCTGACTAATCTGTGCAGGAATAGGTGTCAGCGCTGGGGTCAGTACCAACATAATTCTCCATCAAACTGCTGGAATCCGCTCTTATTTTAACACTATTATTAGGACAGGACTCAGATACAGAAGTACAGACTTACTCAGCAGAGGAAGTGCAGGATTTTATAAGTGTTATTCATCGATATGTTCATATAGAATACGCTGTATATGTATGTATGTGTGTGTGTATGTATGAGTATGTATGTGTGTGTGTATGTATGAGTGTGTGTGTGTATGTATGAGTGTGTGTACGTACGTACGTACGTACGTACGTACATACGAGTGTGTATGTATGTGTGTGTGTATAGGTGTGTGTGTGTGTATGTATGTGTGTGTATGCATGAGTGTGTATGTATGAGTGTGTATGTATGCATATCTGTGTGTGTATCTGTGTATGTATGACTGTGCGCATGTATGAGTGTGTATGTATGTATGTATGTATGTATGTATGTGTGTATGTATGTATGTATGTGTGTGTATGTATGAGTGTGTATGTATGTATGTATGTATGTATGCATGTATGGTGTGTATGTATGAGTGTGTGTGTATGTACGAGTGTGTATGTGTGTGTGTGTGTATGAGTGTGTGTTTATGTATGTGTATGCATGAGTGTGTGTGTGTGTGTGTGTATGTGTGTGTAAGTGTACCTGTATTCCTATAAATGGGGGGGCATTGGCCTGTCTACACTCCTACACTGTTGGGACCTTGGTCATAGTTACCAACACTAGTCAATGCAGGGAACGTTGCTAATATAAAATTCTGGTATGTCCCCACAAGTCACTTTTGTCAGACCAAAAGTGTCTGTGTGTGTGTGTGCACGTGTGTGTGTACTTGCATTCATATGCTTGTGGGGACATTGACCTGTTTACACACCAACACTGTGGGGACCTGAGCTGTAGTGGGGACAAAAATTGAGGTCCCCACAAAGCTTCCCCAGGCTAACCAATGCTGGAGACCTTGCTGATATGCTCAGCATGAAAATCTAGTATGTCCCCACGAGTAACATTTGTTGGAACAAAATTGTGCGTGTGTCCTATGGGGAGGAGAGAAAGTGTGTGTGCGCATCCCACCGCTAGAGGCCAAATGTATAGCAGGAGCAGGACGAGGAAATGACTGCAGCCTGCTGCCGCTTTATACCCAAGCGGGTAAAGACTCAGTCAAATCCGTCTGCTGCTGAAGGTAAAGCAGGGACAGTGAAGCATGACAGGGCCCACCGGTATCTCCGCTATAGCCCAGAGAGCAGTGGAGATGAGTATGCCCCTGACACTTCGGAGGAGAGTAGTTCAGACATCAGCGGTGATGCCCCGTTGCCCACCAGCGCAGCAGAGTGCAGGTACCCAGAGAGGAGTTCTATGTAGGACCATTCTCGACCTACTGCTAGCCGTGTTTTAAACACAGAGGGTCGGAGAGACGAAGCGGTGTCTGTCCAAACGTTATCCAGAAAGAGTGATGACTCCTGGGCGTATAACAAAAAGCAGTACTGCCTGTACTGTGAGACGCCCCTCTTAAAAATTGCCCGGCACATGGAGCATGTTCACTGCAATGAGACTGAAGTAGCCTGGGCCCTAAAATTCCCCAAGCACTTGAAAGAAAGGTGCATGCAAATAGCACATCTTCGCAATAGGGTCAACTTTGCACACAACGCAATGAGGGCAGGTCAGGGCATTCTGGTCCCGTGCAAACTTCCAGACAAATAGATGGATGCTGACGGCTTCATGCACTGTGTAGTCTGCCAGTGCTTGTTTGCAAGAAAAAAGCTCACACCTGGCAAGAACAGAGTCCAGTCACTGTGCGCCTTTGCTCAGCCTGTTCCACCTGACATGACCCAGGATGAAGTCTTAGTCGCAGTCAAAAATGACTGATGCGTCATACAGTTTGAACAGCATCTGTTCAACCGGGTCGGATCATTTTTAAGTATATAAATTGCAAAAGGATTAAAAAAGATAATATAGGACCCCTAAGAAGTGAGATGGGTGAATTGATAAATGATACTAAGGAAAAAGCAGAGGTATTAAACACATTCTTTTCTTCAGTATTTACCAGAGAGGAACAAATGGCAAGAGTAATATATAAAAATGGAAATGAAACCGTACCATTAATTAATACTTGATTGTCAGAGGAAGAAGTCCAAAGGCGACTGAAGAATATTGAGATAAATAAAGCTCCAGGTCCAGATGGTATACACCCAAGGGTCCTTATGGAGTTAAACTCGGAAATAGCTAGACCGCTATTCTTAATTTTCAGAGATTCAATCTCATCAGGCTCAGTACCAAGGGATTGGCGAATAGCAGATGTGGTGCCGTTGTTTAAAAAGGGGACGAGATCACAACCAGAGAATTATAGACCTGTAAGCCTGACATCAGTAATCACTGCTATTTTAACAGTGGATATTTCACCCAATAATAGTAACCTCATACTTACTTTTTTTAATATTTCGCTACCTTGGAGCACATGGGGAACCAACTTGTTCATGGTTCTCCATTTTAATGTATATCAATAAAGCTTTAATGCATATTTTATGTACATATCAATGAGATGCAAATCTAAAACCATAGAGTGCCCGTATGTGTCTGACGTGGAGGGAAGGTGTATACATGACACCACTAGAGGTCAATGGAACATACAGACGTATGTTCATCTACAGGCCGGAAGGGAGGATATTGCACCAAACAGGTATAAGATACAGCCGCATCCTTCGACTGCTGAAAGTAAAGTGGGGACAGTGGAGCATGAGAGATCCCCTTGAAGGCTCCGTCTATAGCCTGGGGAGCGGTGGAGATGAGGATTCAGACACCGGCAGTGGTGCGCCATTGCCTGCCGCAGGTACCATGAGACGTGTGCAATGCACAATCTTGCTCGACTTGATGGCAGCGGTGTTTTAAACACAGAAGACTGGAAAGATGATGCGATGTCCGTCCAAACACTGTTCAAAACCAGTGATGACTCCAGAGCGTATAAAGCAGTACTGCCTGTACTGTGAGAGTCCTCTCTCAAAAATCACCCGGAGCATGTTCACCGTAATGAGACTGAAGAAGTCTGGGCATTGAAATTTCCCAAGCACTCGAAGGACAGGTGCATGCAAATGGCACATCTTTGGAAAGAGGCGTTCTGGTCCCATGCAAACTTCCAGACAAAGAGATGGATGCTGAAGGCTTCATGTACTGTGCAGCTTGCCAATTCTTGTTTGCAAGAAAATACCTGTGGCGACACATGAAGAGATGTAAGTTAAACCAAAGGGGCAATAAACCCAAACCTGAGTCCAGTCACTGTGCACCTTTGCTCAGCCTGTTCCACCTGACATCAGTGGTGGCTTTTGGAAGCTCCTAGTGACATGAGATGAAATTTTTCTCACACTCAAAAACGACCGATCTATCATGCAGATGCGGCAGCATCTCTACAGCCGGGTTCAGCCCAGATTTTGGCAGACAGGAGTACATCCATCAGAAGTTTAGAGAAATAGGGAGGCTACTGTTACATGTAAGAAGAGCTATCCCTTTGGAGAGCATGGAAGACTTTACCATCCCATTGAACTTTCTGCATGTAGTAGACGCGGTAAAGCTGGTAGCTGACTATGACGCGGAGACAGGTACATTTAAGACACCTCGCTGGCACTGAAGGTCAGGTATGGCTTACATTGTGGAGTGCCGAGCCCTGATGGAGGGCTGCGCTGCTGCGGTTCAATACACATGAAACTTCAGGAAGATCTGTGAGGCAAAATGGAATGAGTTGATCTCATCGGCTGCCTTGAAAACTTAAGGATTCAAAGTGGAACATGCCTCAGCTTTATTACTCCAACTCAACGTTCTGACATCCAGCTTACTTTGAATTCTCTTTGTGAGTACTGCAGCTGGAACATAGAATTGCATATATAGAACAATTGCGCCATGACCTGGCTAGGAAGCATCTGAGGGGATCTGGGCTCATCTCAGTTGCGCTTGGGGTTTTGCTACCTTCAGTTGATCAGGAATATTTTATACTCTCCATTACCAAGATTGCATTGTGTGAGTACTGTGTCTTTTTCTACTATCTGGACTTATTCTGTGTGAAGTACTACAGACTGCCAATGTCTCTGGAGATCTTTAATTCGTTACAGCTATCAGAGACAGCCATCACTAGAGACTTTGTTCTGTGCTTATTTATCAGTAGCAGTAGTGTTTTCTCTCTTTATGATCATCGGTTACTCTGGATGCTTTCAATATATTCAAATAAACATTCAATTACGTGAACTTCTCTCCTGCCTCTATCTTGCATTAAGTTATCTAACAAGTACATTGACAAAAATTAAAATTCAAAACGTTTTAATTCCGTAAAACAAATCAAAATAGCAATAAAGTTATGTTTAATACACAATACAACAACCATTCAAAAGCTACAGAAAAAAATATTTGTAAACATTGTCCAATATTATTTAAAGACCACGCGGCCTGTCAAATGTAGTGAGGCCATTCCTTTGAAAAGAACTGAGAAGACACACAGACAATCCCTGCTTCACATGTAATACAGACAGTCCCGATGTCCCCTCACTCTCAGGACACATGTAATACAGACAGTCCCGATGTCCCCTTACTCTCAGGACACATATAATACACACAGTCCCGATGTCCCCTCACTCTCAGGACACATATAATACAGACAGTCCCGGTGTCCCCTCACTCTCAGGACACATGTAATACAGACAGTCCCGGTGTCCCCTCACTCTCAGGACACATGTAATACAGACAGTCCTGGTGTCCCCTCACTCTCAGGACACATGTAATACAGACAGTCCCAGAGTCCCCTCACTCTCAGGACACATGTAATACAGACAGTCCCGGTGTCCCCTCACTCTCAGGACACATGTAATACAGACAGTACTGGTGTCCCCTCACTCTCAGGACACATGTAATACAGACAGTCCCGGAGTCCCCTCACTCTCAGGACACATGCAATACAGACAGTCCCGATGTCCCCTCACTCTCAGGACACATGTAATACAGACAGTCCCGATCTCCCCTTACTCTCAGGACACATGCAATACAGACAGTCCCGATGTCCCCTCACTCTCAGGACACATGTAATACAGACAGTCCCGATCTCCCCTTACTCTCAGGACACATATAATACAGACAGTCCCAATGTCCCCTCACTCTCAGGACACATGTAATACAGACAGTCCCGGTGTCCCTTCACTCTCAGGACACATGTAATACAGACAGTCCCGGTGTCCCCTCACTCTCAGGACACATGTAATACAGACAGTCCCGGTGTCCCCTCACTCTCAGGACACATGTAATACAGACAGTCCCGGTCTCCCCTTACTCTCAGGACACATGCAATACAGACAGTCCCGATGTCCCCTCACTCTCAGGACACATGTAATACAGACAGTCCCGATCTCCCCTTACTCTCAGGACACATATAATACAGACAGTCCCGGTGTCCCCTCACTCTCAGGACACATGTAATACAGACAGTCCCGGTGTCCCCTCACTCTCAGGACACATGTAATACAGACAGTCCCGGTGTCCCCTCACTCTCAGGACACATGTAATACAGACAGTCCCGGTGTCCCCTCACTCTCAGGACACATGTAATACAGACAGTCCCGGTGTCCCCTCACTCTCAGGACACATGTAATACAGACAGTCCCGGTGTCCCCTCACTCTCAGGACACATGTAATACAGACAGCCCTGGTGTCCCCTCACTCTCAGGACACATGTAATACAGACAGTCCCGGTGTCCCCTCACTCTCAGGACACATGTAATACAGACAGCCCTGGTGTCCCCTCACTCTCAGGACACATGTAATACAGACAGCCCTGGTATCCCCTCACTCTCAGGACACATGTAATACAGACAGCCCTGGTATCCCCTCACTCTCAGGACACATGTAATACAGACAGTCCCGGAGTCCCCTCACTCTCAGGACACATGTAATACAGACAGTCCCGGTGTCCCCTCACTCTCAGGACACATGTAATACAGACAGTCCCGGTGTCCCCTCACTCTCAGGACACATGTAATACAGACAGCCCTGGTATCCCCTCACTCTCAGGACACATGTAATACAGACAGTCCCGGAGTCCCCTCACTCTCAGGACACATGTAATACAGACAGTCCCGGTGTCCCCTCACTCTCAGGACACATGTAATACAGACAGCCCTGGTATCCCCTCACTCTCAGGACACATGTAATACAGACAGCCCTGGTGTCCCCTCACTCTCAGGACACATGTAATACAGACAGTCCCGGTGTCCCCTCACTCTCAGGACACATGTAATACAGACAGCCCTGGTGTCCCCTCACTCTCAGGACACATGTAATACAGACAGTCCCGATGTCCCCTCACTCTCAGGACACATGTAATACAGACAGTCCCGGTGTCCCCTCACTCTCAGGACACATGTAATACAGAAAGTCCCGGTCTCCCCTTACTCTCAGGACACATGCAATACAGACAGTCCCGATGTCCCCTCACTCTCAGGACACATGTAATACAGACAGTCCCGATCTCCCCTTACTCTCAGGACACATATAATACAGACAGTCCCGGTGTCCCCTCACTCTCAGGACACATGTAATACAGACAGTCCCGGTGTCCCCTCACTCTCAGGACACATGTAATACAGACAGTCCCGGTGTCCCCTCACTCTCAGGACACATGTAATACAGACAGTCCCGGTGTCCCCTCACTCTCAGGACACATGTAATACAGACAGTCCCGGTGTCCCCTCACTCTCAGGACACATGTAATACAGACAGTCCCGGTGTCCCCTCACTCTCAGGACACATGTAATACAGACAGCCCTGGTGTCCCCTCACTCTCAGGACACATGTAATACAGACAGTCCCGGTGTCCCCTCACTCTCAGGACACATGTAATACAGACAGCCCTGGTGTCCCCTCACTCTCAGGACACATGTAATACAGACAGCCCTGGTATCCCCTCACTCTCAGGACACATGTAATACAGACAGCCCTGGTATCCCCTCACTCTCAGGACACATGTAATACAGACAGTCCCGGAGTCCCCTCACTCTCAGGACACATGTAATACAGACAGTCCCGGTGTCCCCTCACTCTCAGGACACATGTAATACAGACAGTCCCGGTGTCCCCTCACTCTCAGGACACATGTAATACAGACAGCCCTGGTATCCCCTCACTCTCAGGACACATGTAATACAGACAGTCCCGGAGTCCCCTCACTCTCAGGACACATGTAATACAGACAGTCCCGGTGTCCCCTCACTCTCAGGACACATGTAATACAGACAGCCCTGGTATCCCCTCACTCTCAGGACACATGTAATACAGACAGCCCTGGTGTCCCCTCACTCTCAGGACACATGTAATACAGACAGTCCCGGTGTCCCCTCACTCTCAGGACACATGTAATACAGACAGCCCTGGTGTCCCCTCACTCTCAGGACACATGTAATACAGACAGTCCCGATGTCCCCTCACTCTCAGGACACATGTAATACAGACAGTCCTGGTGTCCCCTCACTCTCAGGACACATGTAATACAGACAGTCCCGATGTCCCCTCACTCTCAGGACACATGTAATACAGACAGTCCCGGTGTCCCCTCACTCTCAGGACACATGTAATACAGACAGTCCCGATGTCCCCTCACTCTCAGGACAAATGTAATACAGACAGTCCCAGTGTCCCCTCACTCTCAGGACACATGTAATACAGACAGTCCCGATGTCCCCTCACTCTCAGGACACATGTAATACAGACAGTCCCGGTGTCCCCTCACTCTCAGGACACATGTAATACAGACAGTCCCGATGTCCCCTCACTCTCAGGACACATGTAATACAGACAGTCCCGGTGTCCCCTCACTCTCAGGACACATGTAATACAGACAGTCCCGGTGTCCTCTCACTCTCAGGACACATGTAATACAGACAGTCCCGGTGTCCCCTCACTCTCAGGACACATGTAATACAGACAGTCCCGGTGTCCCCTCACTCTCAGGACACATGTAATACAGACAGCCCTGGTGTCCCCTCACTCTCAGGACACATGTAATACAGACAGCCCTGGTATCCCCTCACTCTCAGGACACATGTAATACAGACAGTCCCAGTGTCCCCTCACTCTCAGGACACATGTAATACAGACAGTCCCGATGTCCCCTCACTCTCAGGACACATGTAATACAGACAGTCCCGGTGTCCCCTCACTCTCAGGACACATGTAATACAGACAGTCCCGATGTCCCCTCACTCTCAGGACACATGTAATACAGACAGTCCTGGTGTCCCCTCACTCTCAGGACACATGTAATACAGACATTCCCGATGTCCCCTCACTCTCAGGACACATGTAATACAGACAGTCCCGGTGTCCCCTCACTCTCAGGACACATGTAATACAGACAGTCCCGGTGTCCCCTCACTTTCAGAACACATGTAATACAGACAGTCCCGGTGTCCCCTCACTCTCAGGACACATGTAATACAGACAGTCCCGGTGTCCTCTCACTCTCAGGACACATGTAATACAGACAGTCCCGGTGTCCCCTCACTCTCAGGACACATGTAATACAGACAGTCCCGGTGTCCCCTCACTCTCAGGACACATGTAATACAGACAGCCCTGGTGTCCCCTCACTCTCAGGACACATGTAATACAGACAGCCCTGGTGTCCCCTCACTCTCAGGACACATGTAATACAGACAGTCCTGGTGTCCCCTCACTCTCAGGACACGTGTAATACAGACAGTACTGTTGTCCACTCACTCCCAGGACACATGTAATACAGACAGTCCCGGTGTCCCCTCACTCTCAGGACACATGTAATACAGACAGTCCTGGTGTCCCCTCACTCTCAGGACACATGTAATACAGACAGTCCCGGTGTCCCCTCACTCTCAGGACACATGTAATACAGACAGTACTGGTGTCCCCTCACTCTCAGGACACATGTAATACAGACAGTCCCGGTGTCCCCTCACTCTCAGGACACATGTAATACAGACAGTCCCGGTGTCCCCTCACTCTCAGGACACATGTAATACAGACAGTCCCGGTGTCCCCTCACTCTCAGGACACATGTAATACAGACAGTCCCGGTGTCCCCTCACTCTCAGGACACATGTAATACAGACAGTCCCGGTGTCCCCTCACTCTCAGGACACATGTAATACAGACAGTCCCGGTGTCCCCTCACTCTCAGGACACATGTAATACAGACAGTCCCGGTGTCCCCTCACTCTCAGGACACATGTAATACAGACAGTCCCGGTGTCCCCTCACTCTCAGGACACATGTAATACAGACAGTCCCTGTGTCCCCTCACTCTCAGGACACGTGTAATACAGACAGTCCCGGTGTCCCCTCACTCTCAGGACACATGTAATACAGACAGTACCGGTGTCCCCTCACTCTCAGGACATGTGTAATACAGACAGTCCCGGTGTCCCCTCACTCTCAGGACACATGTAATACAGACAGTCCCGGTGTCCCCTCACTCTCAGGACACGTGTAATACAGACAGTCCCGGTGTCCCCTCATTCTCAGGACACGTGTAATACAGACAGTCCCGGTGTCCCCTCACTCTCAGGACACATGTAATACAGACAGTCCCGGTGTCCCCTCACTCTCAGGACACATGTAATACAGACAGTCCCGGTGTCCCCTCACTCTCAGGACACATGTAATACAGACAGTCCTGGTGTCCCCTCACTCTCAGGACACATGTAATACAGACAGTCCCGGTGTCCCCTCACTCTCAGGACACATGTAATACAGACAGTACTGGTGTCCCCTCACTCTCAGGACACATGTAATACAGACAGTCCCGGTGTCCCCTCACTCTCAGGACACATGTAATACAGACAGTCCCGGTGTCCCCTCACTCTCAGGACACATGTAATACAGACAGTCCCGGTGTCCCCTCACTCTCAGGACACATGTAATACAGACAGTCCCGGTGTCCCCTCACTCTCAGGACACATGTAATACAGACAGTCCCGGTGTCCCCTCACTCTCAGGACACATGTAATACAGACAGTCCCGGTGTCCCCTCACTCTCAGGACACATGTAATACAGACAGTCCCGGTGTCCCCTCACTCTCAGGACACATGTAATACAGACAGTCCCGGTGTCCCCTCACTCTCAGGACACATGTAATACAGACAGTCCCGGTGTCCCCTCACTCTCAGGACACATGTAATACAGACAGTCCCGGTGTCCCCTCACTCTCAGGACACATGTAATACAGACAGTCCCTGTGTCCCCTCACTCTCAGGACACGTGTAATACAGACAGTCCCGGTGTCCCCTCACTCTCAGGACACATGTAATACAGACAGTACCGGTGTCCCCTCACTCTCAGGACACATGTAATACAGACAGTCCCGGTGTCCCCTCACTCTCAGGACACATGTAATACAGACAGTCCCGGTGTCCCCTCACTCTCAGGACACATGTAATACAGACAGTCCCGGTGTCCCCTCACTCTCAGGACACATGTAATACAGACAGTCCCGGTGTCCCCTCATTCTCAGGACACGTGTAATACAGACAGTCCCGGTGTCACCTCACTCTCAGGACACATGTAATACTGACAGTCCCGGTGTCCTCTCACTCTCAGGACACATGTAATACAGACAGTCCAATTCAAGCTTTGGGCATCTCTCAGGTACATTATTTTCTGTCGTATCACTGGCACCACCTACAGGTCAGGTGTAAGTGCTGATTACTAGTGATGACGGCTGTGTATACAGCTAGAACATGTGTTTGTAATGAAGAGCAACTGTAAAAATGCCTTTTATGTACAGTAGACATTAATAACATTCTGATAAATGTATTTCCTGTTAAAAAAATGATAAAAATAATACATTTTTGAACATATTTTTATTAATGATTATTTTATTAACAGCAGTTAATGCAGCGGCTCCCAAACTGTGCGCCGTGGCTCCTTGTGGTGCAGCAGCGATCTCACAGCGGTGCCGTGCCCAGGGCTGGTGGTAACAAGGCGGGGGGACTACTTGGTAACTATTTTGGCTTAGGGGTGCCTGGAAAAAGTTATGGAGATCCTAGGGGTGCCTCAAACTGAGAAAGTTTGGGATCCGCAGGGTTAATGTATTTAATATTGTTTTTTGCTGCACGTTCTGATGCTCTATCTTACACAGTTGTATTGTGCGCATCTTGCAGTGAGTTGTGTCTGTCCGCATACAGCATCGTACAGCCAGAGTGTACTTATACCGTCTTCAAATGGAAACGTTACTTCACATCCGCTTGTACTTGAATACAGGCGATTTGTAAACACGCAGATAGCGCTCACCTTGTGTCCTTGATGAATACGGCCTTTACTGTCTTGACTGGGGGGGATGTAAATAAGTCACTTTATGAAACATAAATGCTATTCATTTAATTTACGTCTGGTTTGGGGAAGGAGGCCTAACTGGGAAATGTTGGAGCAATTGTTATAATGTGGGGAGAGAATCAGACTATTAAATTACTGTGGGGGCTGTATGGTGGGCGGGAGGCCTGGAGTGTGCAGCACCTATCACCAGGGTCACAACATGTCAGCATCAGCCCAGGCGGTAACGGAGTTACGATACGGTGCAGCAGGTAGCAGACAGTGCACTGTCTGACAACTGTTCTGATTCTGTGGGACTGTGCTGTGCAGTTAGGACAGTTCATGCTGTGCGTCTCAACACCCAGATTCATTCCAGGTTACCCCAATGTGCTGTTGTCTGCATATGACCAATGTGGCGGCAGCACTCAGAGGATGTCAGAGATAAGAATATGCTGGTGATCATTAAACCCTAAGATAACACTAATATCACCCTAACACAAGCTAAGTCAGAGCTTTGTCACAGATAACAATGGTCGGTAAGAGGCTGCAGGTAACGCACCTGTCACAGTAAACAGATGTACACAGAGCAGAGAGGTGGAGGCTCAGTGGGCATCAATGTCCCTTGTTCCTAATTAATATTTGTATTTCTGCTCCAGCTTGCAGCGGTGTCATGACGTGCTCAGTAGTACCACCATAATGTCTGCTTACGGCTCTGACGTCAGTAGGACCAAGAGATACACAAACTCTTCAGTCATTCACACAACAAGAGAAGGATGAAATATATCAGTTAATACCCAGCTCATCAGCGATAATGATCATAATAACGTCATTCAGCAAATCTCCCTCGAAAGAGAAAATCTATTATAATGAGAATTATGCAGAATAGGGGGATGTCCAGTCGCCAACAAATGGTAGAATCACCTGGATCTCCATATAGTGCTTCCACCTGACTGTGATATGATGGAAAATCAGCAGAAGAAGCTTCACCAGTGGCCATAATTATCCCAATGAACCTATTGTCTGGATGAGTTATTAGTTCTGCTGGAGGGAGAGCAGTCAGCTGACCCCCAATAATGTGGAAACGATACAATCAGAGAACCAGTAAATCCAGTGTTATTCTCCAGCTATAATGGACGTACAATGGGATATAGTGTTAGGATGCAGCGTGGAGCAGATCATATACACAAGACACCACAATACACAGAGAACAATAACCATGCATGTCCTAGACTTCAAGTATTTTCCATGATCTGTTGCTATCGGACCTTGGAATAAATTCTCCAGCGTTATCCACGTCAGTGCGGGGGCAGGAATGTGACAAAAGAATGGGAACATTCTCATTGTTCTGTATGAAGAAAACATCCACTGATATATTGTTCAGTGACACTGAGTTCTATGGAACACAAATGTATAGAACAGATTCACCTACTAAGAATCGTGCAGCCTGGATAGGTGAAAGCGTCATTAGAAATCACCTGCACTGCGCGTGTTTATAACATACATAGGACATTTTATTCTGAAGTGTAAGGTTGATGTGTGTGGGGTCCACTTTTGAATAACAATAATATGCCAAGACATTCAGCGCTATCAGGTTCTCACGAAACACAGAACACAAAACACAAAAGTAAGTGCAGGTGCACTCCACCCTAATCACAATGTAAACTTGTTCAGTCTTTCATTTGCAAATATTGTAAAACAGTTTATATATTCATCCCTATCTTGCAGAGATGTTAATGATGATCTTTTCACATCATAAGTGGTTTATTTCAAAGGAATAAGCACCTCCCCATCACCTTCGTGGTAGCAATATAAG
This sequence comes from Mixophyes australis, assembly GCA_036250195.1. Taxonomy (NCBI): domain Eukaryota; kingdom Metazoa; phylum Chordata; class Amphibia; order Anura; family Limnodynastidae; genus Mixophyes; species Mixophyes australis. Next base: position 884,337 of record JAVHZZ010000006.1, read on the forward strand.
ATGGACTCCTACCAGATTGTAGAATATTGTAGGCTTGTAAGTATTTAGAGGACTTCTCCCAATCTAGAGTTCCTGTATAACAAATATCTCGCTGTTCATCTCCTCTCCAACATGGATGACATCAGTTCCAATTTACAAAAGAAAGATAAACAGAATCTGGCGTGATATCGTTTAAATGTTCCAAAATTTATTAAAACTACACATAAAATCACAATAATGAGCGAATACTCCTACCAGAGATATGTTCTTTATCGCATATATGGAAGATGATTTAACTTAGATCTTCTTGAATTCAGTTATTACACTTCGGTCCCTTTTGGTGGCCAATAGAAAATGATCGGACTTATACTGATCAGGAGTAACATACTGTCAGAGGGCCTGATTCATTAAGGAAAGTTAAGTAAAAAAATTGAGTAAGTAGTCTCCTGGACAAACCATGTTACAATACAAGGGGTGTAAATTAGTTTATTATTTTGCACATAAGTTAAATACTGACTGTTTTTTCATGTAACACACAAATACTTGATAGCTTATTTGTACACTGAAATTTAAAGTTGATATTTGTGTGCTACATGAAAAAACAGTCAGTATTTTACTTATGTGCAAAATAATAAACTAATTTACACCCCTTGTATTGTAACATGGTTTTGTCCAGGAGACTACTCACTCAATTTTTTTACTTAACTTTCCTTAATGAATCAGGCCCAGAGTAGTGTCTGTAACATAGAATTACCAGGATACGTCTGCAGAACATACACCGATCAGCCACAACAATAAAACCACTGACAAGTGAACTGAATAACACTGATTATCTCCTACGATGGCATCTGTCAGGGGTGGGATATATTAGGCAGAAAGTGAACAGTCAGTTCTTGTAGTTGATGTGTTGGAAGCAGGAAAAGTGGGGAAATGTAAGGATCTGTGATGACGACCGGGTCAGAGCATCTCCAAAACACAATATTAGGCAGGTGGTTGTAATGCTGTGGCTGATTGGTTTATTATTGTAAGAGGAAGAGAAAAATATCCTCAAATTATATAGACCTATAAAATGACACATTTCTAGGACGGAGCTGGGCAGGAGCAGCACAGAGACATTTTCTGCGTTCGTGCACAAAATATCAGTATCCCCATTATCTGTAATCTGTACTGACTGACACTCACTCTCCCACTACCTGTATCGCTCACCCACTCACCCTCTAGCTACCTGTATCGCTCACCCACTTACTCTCCCGCTACCTGTCCCGCTCACCCACTCATTCTCCCGGTTACCTGTACCACTCACCCACTCACTCTCCCGCTACCAGTACCGCTCACCCACTCACTCTCCCGGCTACCTGTACCGCTCACCCACTCACTCTCCCGCTACCTGTCCCACTCACCCACTCACTCTCCCGCTACCTGTCCCACTCACCCACTCACTCTCCCGGCTACCTGTCCCGCTCACCCACTCACTCTCCCGGCTACCTGTACCGCTCACCCACTCACTCTCCCGCTAGCTGTCCCGCTCACCCACTCACTCTCCCGCTACCTGTCCCACTCACCCACTCACTCTCCCGCTACCTGTCCCACTCACCCACTCACTCTCCCGCTACCTGTCCCGCTCACCCACTCATTCTCCCGGTTACCTGTACCACTCACCCACTCACTCTCCCGCTACCAGTACCGCTCACCCACTCACTCTCCCGGCTACCTGTACCGCTCACCCACTCACTCTCCCGCTACCTGTCCCACTCACCCACTCACTCTCCCGCTACCTGTCCCACTCACCCACTCACTCTCCCGGCTACCTGTCCCGCTCACCCACTCACTCTCCCGGCTACCTGTACCGCTCACCCACTCACTTTCCCGCTCACCCACTCATTATCCCCATTATCTGTAATCTGTACTGAACTGACACTCACTTTCCCGCTACCTGTACCGCTCAACCACTCACTCTCCCGGCTACCTGTCCCGCTCACCCACTCATTATCCCCATTATCTGTAATCTGTACTGATCTGACACTCACTCTCCCACTACCTCTACCGCTCACCCACTCACTCTGCCGGCTACCTGTCCCGCTCACCCACTCACTCTCCCGGCTACCTGTACCGCTCACCCACTCCCTCTCCCGCTACCTGTCCCGCTCACCCACTCATTCTCCCGGTTACCTGTACCGCTCACCCACTCACTCTCCCGGCTACCTGTCCCGCTCACCCACTCACCCTCTAGCTACCTGTCCCGCTCACCCACTCACTCTCCCGGCTACCTGTACCACTCACCCACTCACTCTCCCGCTACTTGTACCGCTCATCCACTCACTCTCCCGCTACCTGTACCGCTCACCCACTCACTCTCCCGGCTACCTGTCCCGCTCACCCACTCACCCTCTAGCTACCTGTCCCGCTCACCCACTCACTCTCCCGGCTACCTGTCCCGCTCACCCACTCACCCTCCCGGCTACCTGTCCCGCTCACCCACTCACTCTCCCGCTACCTGTCCCGCTCACCCACTCACTCTCCCGGCTACCTGTCCCGCTCACCCACTCACCCTCCCGGCTACCTGTCCCGCTCACCCACTCACTCTCCCGCTACCTGTCCCGCTCACCCACTCACTCTCCCGGTTACCTGTCCCGCTCACCCACTCACCCTCTAGCTACCTGTCCCGCTCAACCACTCACTCTCCCGCTACCTGTTCTTCTCTCCCAATCAGTATCCCCATTATCTGTAATCTGTACTGATCTGACACTCACTCTCCCACTACCTCTACCGCTCACCCACTCACTCTCCCGGCTACCTGTACCGCTCACCCACTCACTTTCCCGCTACCTGTCCCGCTCACCCACTCATTATCCCCATTATCTGTAATCTGTACTGAACTGACACTCACTTTCCCGCTACCTGTACCGCTCAACCACTCACTCTCCCGGCTACCTGTCCCGCTCACCCACTCATTATCCCCATTATCTGTAATCTGTACTGATCTGACACTCACTCTCCCACTACCTCTACCGCTCACCCACTCACTCTCCCGGCTACCTGTCCCGCTCACCCACTCACTCTCCCGGCTACCTGTACCGCTCACCTACTCCCTCTCCCGCTACCTGTCCCGCTCACCCACTCATTCTCCCGGTTACCTGTACCACTCACCCACTCACTCTCCCGCTACTTGTACCGCTCATCCACTCACTCTCCCGCTACCTGTACCGCTCACCCACTCACTCTCCCGGCTACCTGTCCCGCTCACCCACTCACTCTCCCGGCTACCTGTACCGCTCACCTACTCCCTCTCCCGCTACCTGTCCCGCTCACCCACTCATTCTCCCGGTTACCTGTACCACTCACCCACTCACTCTCCCGGCTACCTGTCCCGCTCACCCACTCACTCTCCCGCTACCTGTACCGCTCACCCACTCACTCTCCCGGCTACCTGTCCCGCTCACCCACTCACCCTCTAGCTACCTGTCCCGCTCACCCACTCACTCTCCCGGCTACCTGTCCCGCTCACCCACTCACCCTCCCGGCTACCTGTCCCGCTCACCCACTCACTCTCCCGCTACCTGTCCCGCTCACCCACTCACTCTCCCGGTTACCTGTCCCGCTCACCCACTCACCCTCTAGCTACCTGTCCCGCTCAACCACTCACTCTCCCGCTACCTGTTCTTCTCTCCCAATCAGTATCCCCATTATCTGTAATCTGTCCTGATCTGACACTCACTCTCCCGCTAGCTGTCCCACTCACCCACTCACTCTCCCGCTACCTGTACCGCTCACCCACTCACTCTCCCGCTACCTGTCCTGCTCTACCAATCAGTATCCCCATTATCTGTAATCTGTACTGATCTGACACTCATTCTCCCGCTACCTCTACTGCTCGCCCACTCACTCTCCCGGCTACCTGTACCGCTCACCCACTCACTCTCCCGCTACCTGTCCCGCTCACCCACTCATTATCCCCATTATCTGTAAATCTGTACTGAACTGACACTCACTTTCCCGCTACCTGTACCGCTCACCCACTCACTCTCCTGGCTACCTGTCCCGCTCTCCCACTCACTCTCCCGGCTACCTGTACCGCTCACCCACTCCCTCTACCGCTCACCCACTCACTCTCCCGCTACCTGTCCTGCTCTACCAATCAGTATCCCCATTATCTGTAATCTGTACTGATCTGACACTCATTCTCCCGCTACCTCTACTGCTCGCCCACTCACTCTCCCGGCTACCTGTACCGCTCACCCACTCACTCTCCCGCTACCTGTCCCGCTCACCCACTCATTATCCCCATTATCTGTAAATCTGTACTGAACTGACACTCACTTTCCCGCTACCTGTACCGCTCACCCACTCACTCTCCCGCTACTTGTACCGCTCATCCACTCACTCTCCCGCTACCTGTACCGCTCACCCACTCACTCTTCCCGCTACCTGTACCGCTCATCCACTCACTCTCCCAGCTACCAGTACCGCTCACCCACTCACTCTCCCAGATAGCTGTCCCGCTCACCCACTCACTCTTCCTGCTACCTGTACCACTCACCCACTCACTCTCCCCATTAATTGTCCCACACTCTCCCCACTAGCTCAGTCTCTCACCCTCAGGGTCCTTGTGGTTGTACAGGGTAACAGGGGGTCACCAGATACTCAGGTCAAGCAGAATGTGAACACACATGTAATGATGGGTACAAATTTGAGTGAAAGATCTTGTGCAGAGCATGTATGTTATAAGATGTAAGTATGTTATGTATAAGTATATGTAAGTATATTATGTATAAGTATATGTAAGTATATTATGTATTATATATAAGTACATGTAAGTTTATTATGTATGAGTACATGTAAGTATGTTATGTTTAAGTACATGTAAGTATGTTATGTATAAGTACGTGTAAGTATATTATGTATAAGTACATGTAAGTATGTTATGTATAAGTATATGGAAGTATATTATGTATAAGTATATGTAAGTATATTAGGTATAAGTATATGTAAGTATGTTATGTTTAAGTATATGTAAGTGTATTATGTATTATGTATAAGTACATGTAAGTATATTATGTATAAGTACATGTAAGTATATTATGTATAAGTATATGGAAGTATATTATGTATAAGTATATGTAAGTATATTAGGTATAAGTATATGTAAGTATATTATGTATAAGTATATGTAAGTATGTTATGTATAAGTATATGTAAGTATATTATGTATTTTGTATAAGTACATGTAGGTATATTATGTATAAGTACATGTAAGTATGTTATGTATAAGTATATGTAAGTATATTCTGTATAAGTACATGTAAGTATGTTATGTTTAAGTATATGTAAGTATATTATGTATAAGTATATGTAAGTATGTTATGTATGAGTACATGTAAGTATGTTATGTATAAGTATATGTAAGTATGTTATGTATAAGTACATGTAAGTATGTTATGTATGAGTACATGTAAGTATATTATGTATAAGTATATGTAAGTATGTTATGTATGAGTACATGTAAGTATATTATGTATAAGTATATGTAAGTATATTATGTATAAGTACATGTAAGTATGTTATGTATGAGTACATGTAAGTATGTTATGTATAAGTATATGTAAGTATGTTATGTATGAGTACATGTAAGTATGTTATGTATAAGTATATGTAAGTATGTTATGTATAAGTACATGTAAGTATGTTATGTATAAGTATATGTAAGTATGTTATGTATGAGTACATGTAAGTATGTTATGTATAAGTATATGTAAGTATGTTATGTATAAGTACATGTAAGTATATTATGTATAAGTATATGTAAGTATGTTATGTATAAGTACATGTAAGTAAGTTATGTATAAGTATATGTAAGTATGTTATGTATAAGTACATGTAAGTATGTTATGTATAAGTATATGTAAGTATGTTATGTATAAGTACATGTAAGTATGTTATGTATAAATATATGTAAGTATGTTATGTATAAGTATATGTAAGTATGTTATGTATAAGTACATGTAAGTATGTTATGTATAAGTACATGTAAGTATGTTATGTATAAATATATGTAAGTATGTTATGTATAAGTATATGTAAGTATGTTATGTATAAGTACATGTAAGTATGTTATGTATAAATATATGTAAGTATGTTATGTATAAGTATATGTAAGTATGTTATTAGAAGCATTTTATATTGGATTTGATAAAAAAAACATGCAACCAATGTAGAGACTGACACATCGGGGCAGTGGTAGGAGAACGTTTTACATGGAACATTAGTCTAATCGCTGCATCCACGTAGATTGTAGGGACAAAGTCTGATTAGGGGAAGAGCAGTAATGGAGATTATGATGATACATTAAGGTTTGTGTCATGTGTGAGATAAGTGCGTATTCTGGAAACATTTCTTAGATGTGTGTAAAACTGTGTGTAGACTCCTCTCTCTCTTTTGCCCCCCACATTCAATCCCTCGCCCAAGCCTGTCGCTTCCAACTCCGCAACATTGCTCGCATCCGTCCCTTCCTCTCTCAGGAAGCCACCAAAACTATCATACACGCACTCATCATCTCCCGCCTTGATTACTGCAACATCCTCCTTACTGGCCTCCCCAACTCCCACCTCGCACCCCTCCGCTCTATATTCAATGCGGCTGCAAGACTCATCTTCCTTTCACGCCGCTCCTCCTCTGCCTCCCCTCTCTGCCTTGCCTTACACTGGCTCCCTTTCCCCTACAGAATCCTTTTCAAACTCCTCACCACCACGTACAAAGCTCTCAGTCTACGGCCCCCATATCTCTAACCTCATCTCCATTCACACTCCTGCCCGCTCCCTACGCTCAGCTAATGACCGCCGCCTCTCCTCCACTCTTATCACCACTTCCCACTCCAGAATCCAAGACTTCTCCCGTGCCGCCCCCCTCCACTGGAACGACCTCCCTCGCTCCATCCATCTCTCTCCTAATCTGTGCTCCTTCAAACGAGCACTCAAAACTCACCTGTTCCTTAAAGCCTACCAACCTTCTACCTAACCCGCATCTCCTCCAAACGTTCTACCCTCTCTCCTCCCGGTCCCTCTCCCCACACTTCAACTTCCTCCAATTGTGTCTGTTTCGTTCACCCACCCTTAGGATGTAAGCTCAAATGAGCAGGGCCTTCTTCCCTCTTGTCTCCACACCTGTTCTTCTACTCCGCCTCTACTGCATTGACCTGCCTGGAGTTTCTGAAGCATTGGTATTTTTGTTTATTGTTCTGTACTGTTATACCCTGTATAGTCTACTGTTTGCTTTGTGTGCGGCGCTGCGGAAATCTTGTGGCGCCTAACAAATAAATGATAATAATAATAATAATAATAATAAAAGGATTTGGATACAGATTGGATCAAGGGAACAAAGGACAGTTCTGAGACAAGGATAACACATTGACAGCAGCTACACTGAGGGGGTTTCAGTTGTGTTATACACAGATATAGAGATATCAGGTAGGTACTTACTGTTTGATAATTGGGGTATTATTAGATAGGTTTTTGAGAGATTGAGTTGGTGCAACCAGCGCAGATGGTGAGAGATACAGAGAGGATAGATACATTTTCTACAAAGAGGTGATGCTAAAAAGTAGAGATGTTCACTGACCACTGGGTTTTGGTTTTGGTTTTGGATCTGGGTTAACTTCGTGTTTTGGTTTTGGCAGAAACCGCCCTTGTGTGTTTTGGTTTTGGACCCTATTTTTTTCTAAAATCCCTATTTTTTTCTAAAATCACATAATTTGGCTCTTTTTTTGTTCCTACATTATTATTAACCTCAATAACATTAATTTCCAATCCCTGTTTCTGTATGAGCACTGGCGCTGGATCTCCTGGGGAGGGAGGTACTTATGGAATCCTAAACCCGCTAGATCAGACAACGCAACAATAACATTTTGCCTCGATTCAGATTCCGAGGACACGCGAAAGTACCGAGCCGGCTCGCGAGCCTACTCTGATCCCCTAAGTTCGGGTGGGTTCAGTTTTCAGAAAACCGAGCCGAAGCATCTCTACTAAAAAGGAGCTTGTAGTTTCCAACTGATAGAGGAAGCTGAGAGGAGGTGGATCCAGAGAAACGAACACTGAAGGAACAGTTTAATTGTAGGATGAGAACCAGAATAGGATAGTTTGTTTGTAGTAACTGAGTGTCGAAGTCGTATAATTGGATGAACGAAAGTATATTGGTTAATATTGTTTTTCCGTGCGATTGCGATCCGTACGCTACGTAACACATGGCATGGTGCGATCGCACGGTAAAATACGCACGCACACACTCGCATTACAACATTTAGTTATTTATATAATTCATATTCATATTGGTTCTGTTACACTGTAATTTATGAGCAGATAGTATTTGGTTTATTATTAGTCTATATATATATATATAATGATTATATGTACACTTCAGTGATATTCAAGGTTCAGGTTATAGGAAATGTATCATGCCTAGTATCATATTGAAACCCTAATCATCAGCAGCTGTCCGGTGCAGTCGGCGAAGAGATCGCATATTGCATACTTTAGTTATTGATATTAGGGAATAAACCTTTGTATGATGTTGGCTATGAAATGCTAATTGTAACTGGAGCATTGGCGGGAAGAAAGGAGCTCATCCCCTGGAGAGACGACCCCCACCTTTGGATTCCTTAGATTGAATCAGCCTATGACCTGTTTAACCTGGACCCATCTGATGTCTGGACCTATAGAAGCAAGCCACGTAATTTGCATTGTTCTCTGTAACACTGACTGTGTATATATGATCATAGCTGTGCACCCAGATCTCAGACTTCACTGATCACAGTATTCAAAGGTGAATCACTGTCCAGGGGTGCCCGTGGTTAGCGCAGCGAGCGCATGCGATAGTAATGGTATATATGTATCTTTTGGTATTGGCAGTACTGTACTGTATCATAATATAATAATGTATTGAATTGTTGACTATTTACATGTGCTAAAATAAATCACTTTGTCCGTTAGAAACACAATACGATCGCCTATGCAATGCTTATTTGAAAACAATAGAATTACTTTAATATGAGGCAAAGGATTTAGGAGGAGGTCTTATAGGCATAATTAAAGACATTTGTTTTGCGGGCTTGAAGTATTGGAGAATAGAGGATAATCTGCACTTTGGGGATCTTTCCACTGGAGCCCAGACAAAGTCCTGGAGGCGTGAAGAGATAATCAATGTGGTAGTGAGGTGACAGTCCTTGGCATAGTAGGAGTGTGGGTAGAGATGAAGTTGGGGACTTTGTAACTGAGGGTGAGGAGTTGAAATGTAATTCTGTAGGACACAGCGAGTCAGTTTGACAACTGACAGAGAAGGACAGTAATCAAGCCAGTGATATGAGTTATAATAGCTTTCTTGGCGAAAAAGGGCCGGATCGTGGATATATTTCAGAGGTGGAAGCGACAGGATTTGGAGAGAGATTGAATGTGAGATTTGAAGGAGAGGGAGGAGCCAAGAATGTCCACTAGTCAGCGGACGTAAAGGACAGATGGACAGAGGGGAGGGTAGTGTTGTCAACAGAAAGAGAGAGTTGGGGAGTCTGGGGGGAGGGGGGGACAATCATTTCAGTCTTAGAAATATTGCATTACAGAAAGCACTGGGACATCCAAGATGAGATGGTGGAGAGACAGCAGGAGACACAATAGATGAGTTAACGGGAGAGGTCGGGGGGAGATAGATTTGGGTGTCATCAGCATTCAGACGGTGCTGGAGGCCAAAGGAGCTGATGAGGTCACAAAGGGCGTAGAGGGAGAAGAGCAGGGTGGCAAGAATGGTTCCTTGGAGAAGTCAGACAGGTAAAGGAAGAGGGACGGGGGGAGGTAGAGTCGCTGTATGGAGACCTAGGGCTATGGTCCAGAGGAGCGGTGTTGGATACCACAAAAGCGTCTCCACGCTGAGAGACTCAAGAAGGAATTTTTTTAAAAAATTCCCGCGAAGCCTGGTTGTCGGGGTTCCTTGACCCCTCCTCAAGGGGGGGGGGGGGGGTACTGTCACGAGCCGCGGCTGTATGCCACATCCTGGCGTGAACTAGCAGCTGGGCGTGTGCTTTAGGTTCTATGCTCTGTTATTTTCCTTGTGGCATAGATTTAGAAGGGTGTAGGGACATCCTCCAACACCAGGGGGAGCTCTCTTATGATTTAAACTGGTTCACTTATATTTTTATACATGCTTCCTGGTTGTGTTATTTCCTATGCTAGTTCTGGCTAGTGATTAATTAGCTGCCTCCTGAGGCTGATTGTCAGCCCTATCCTCCTCTGTCCTGATTGGCTCTTAGTGCTATATAAGGCAGTGAGATCAGAGCCTCACTGCCGGTTATAGCGTCTTGTCCACAGTTCTGCTGCCTGCTTGTTCTCTCACTGCTTGGTGTTAAAACCTGTGACTGACTTCCCGTGTATGACCCTCGCTTGTTCCTGGACCTTGAACCTACGCTTCTGACCCTGACCATTTGTCTGGAAACTGGATTCTGCTCCTCCGCCAGTGCCCCTGACCTTTCGCTTGTCCCTGGATTCCGAACCTGTGCTTGTGACCTCTGACCTTGGTTTACTCTGCCTGAACCCCACGCTGCTGTCCGCCAATCACTCCACTCCTGGGTTCTCCTTAGCCGGTATACGATTCTCGACCCTCTGTCAGCCTGCGGCCAAGTCTGTCCCCACCACTAGGGGCTCCAGCGAACACCAGGCTTTCAGAGTAGCCTCCGAGTTTTATTGTGCTGGCTAGGGAGTTCCTAACACTACCCCCTGCAAATGCATCGAACCCCAGCAAATGCATCCCAGACCGTCTCACAGGATATATTGTAGCACATTACCAGGACTAGGCCCATATGAGCTAATTTGTTCACAGTCACTCCAGGTTGACTCACAGCTTCTACTAAGTCTTTCTGAGCCTTCTCATGGCTTTACCCCCCCCCCCCCCTCGCCCCTCGCCTCTCTGCTGGGAGGGGGGTTTCTCTGTCTGCCCTCAGCTCTCAATTGACTTCCCCATCCCCCTTTCTTTTATTAATCCAAGACCTTAGTAACACGTCCACGTGCTGTGGTCCCCAATCAGTAACCCTGAGTGGATGTGCTTGGTTGGGCCCCAGAATATGACTCCTTATAGGATCTGGGGTCCCACATTACAAGAAAAAAAGTGCAAATCCAAATTCCAGACACATCAAGTGAACAGCAGCTTTCCCTAAGTCACAAACATTTTAGCCCTGCAGCAATGTCAGCATTGTATGTATTGGGTGACACAGTGGTTAGTATTGCTGTCTCACAGTACAGAGGTCATAGATTTGATTCCAGCCAGAGCGCTATCTGTGTGGAGTTTGTATGTTCTCCCTGTGTTCCAGAGACATATAGTGGTAGGTTAGTGTGCTATGGTATATAGAATATGTATGGAGTATAAGCTCCACTGGGGTAGGGCCTGATGAGTATGATTAAATGTTCTCTTTACAGCGCTGCATAATATAGTTTCAGTATATAAATATACAGTCATAAATAATTAGAACAGAATAAGACATTAATTTCATTTTCACCTCTAGAGGTCACTAGAAGCCAATAAAAGTGGAAATAATATTGCATTAGTCTAGGTAACGGGTTATTTATAAATATTAAACCCATTGCAGCAATATGTAATAATTTTTGTTGATGATTATTGTAGCTGCAAAGAGACCCCCATGACGCGAGCGTTACTCAGCCGCCGCGCCCATTGCGGTCGGGTCGGATATACTATATACAACTTACAGAAAGACTGAGGGTCTGACAGCAAAACTTACACTGATAGAAACTTCTCAGACACCATAACTGCTGCTGTCACTATCAGAAATGATGATTATTTTAATGACATTAAGTATTTGTTTTACGTTGCTTATTAGCAATCAAATATACGAACAATAAAATATTATAAAAGAACAAATACTGTTGTAACCAGGGGCCCACGCAGGGGGGGTTTCTGGGTCTCCAGAAACCCCTCCCCTCCGCTAAAGAAGAGCCCCTACCAAGCGGCTCTGTACTATATAGCAGCTGCTGCGCATACACAGCAGCTCTCTCGCTTTTTTTTTTTGGGTTGGAGGGGAAACCCCCCCTTAAAAATCCTGCGTGCGCCCCTGGTAACCCCTGGGAATGCTGCAATTGGACTTGAGCACCCAGGGGCTAATAATCACAACTGCATCAGTAAGAAAAGAGATGGATATAGCTGTTTACCAGTCCAGGAAGAGAAACTATATCTCCCACATGGCTATTGTAAAAAGGGGGCGGAGCTTAAGAAGACTGAGAAAACCAGAGGGCGGACAGAGAGAGGAGCATCCTGGGAGAGACTGAGCTGTGTGACCAGTCCAGATAGATGACCCTAGGCAGAAGGGCCCTGGATGGGTGGTCTGAGCAGAGAGAACAGACAGTCTGCAGTGATATCAGAGGAGGGGAGGTGTGAGAGGGAGGAGCATCCTGAGAGGGAGGAGCATCCTAAGGGGGAGGAGCATCATGGGACAGACTGAGCTGTGTGACCAGTCCAGATAGGTGGCCCTAGGCAGAAGGGCCCTGGATGGGTGGTCTGAGCAGAGAGAACAGACAGTCTGCAGTGATATCAGAGGAGGGGAGGAGTGAGAGGGAGGAGAATCCTGAGAGGGAGGAGCATCCTAAGGGGGAGGAGCATCATGTGACAGACTGAGCTGTGTGACCAGTCCAGATAGGTGGCCCTAGGCAGAGGGGCCCTGGATGGGTGGTCTGAGCAGAGAGTACAGACAGTCTGCAGTGATATCAGAGGAGGGGAGGTGTGAGAGGGAGGAGCATCCTGAGAGGGAGGAGCATCCTAAGGGGGAGGAGCATCATGGGACAGACTGAGCTGTGTGACCAGTCCAGATAGATGACCCTAGGCAGAGGGGCCCTGGATGGGTGGTCTGAGCAGAGAGAACAGACAGTCTGCAGTGATATCAGAGGAGGGGAGGTGTGAGAGGGAGGAGCATCCTGAGAGGGAGGAGCATCCTAAGGGGGAGGAGCATCATGGGACAGACTGAGCTGTGTGACCAGTCCAGATAGGTGGCCCTAGGCAGAGGGGCCCTGGGTGGGAGGTCTGAGCAGAGAGAGCAGACAGTCTGCAGAGATATCAGAGCAGAGAGAACAGAACCTGTCACAGTGTGAAGCTGTAGGAGGGGGTTGCATGCACCTCTGAAGAAGGACATTTTACAAGTCAGCCACTTTGGAGATTATCAAGTTCAGACCTGTGACACACACTGGTGCAGATAAGTTACTGGTTATTTTACCTATCTGGTATTATTCAAGTGTGGTTTGGACTATATCTGGCCACAAGGGCTGAAGAGTTAGGGAGAGATGGGTGGGCAGGTAAATGTGCACCAAGTGTTTGTCTAATCAGCATTCGTGGAACTACAAGTCCCAGAATACAAGTAAGAAATGATTTTACAGTTGTTGCTACAGGAGGGTTTTCATACTGTGGCTGCTGTACCTCACTGCAAGTGCAAACTGGACACATGATGCTTCCATACAGAAGGGCCCCAACTTCCAGTGCACGGCTCCATCTGTGTGGTGTGTTTGTACTGCTGATGTGTGTTTGGCAGAACATTGTAGAGCTATAAGTAAAAATATATATTCACCCCTTGAGATATTCCCAGTATCAGGAGCCAGTAAGGCATCTGATATATTTTTCCAGTGTATAAGGCTGTGACAATTAATGGTTATATTGTTATATATTATATTGTATGCTGTTAATATTATTGATTTATTGCGAGTTATTGTGTTTACTTGGTGTTCATAGTAAGAACTATCCACACTGTCTTATTACTGTATTGTGTTGTTCGTACTATTATTTCAAATTATACCAAAGTATATTTTTCTATAAAATCACAAAGCTGCATTTAGTGGTTTCCATTTCAATAAATGTGCCTGGATGGCTTCTGCAGCACAGAGTTTGTCACAGAGTGTTAATACTGGGCAGGGGGTTTCCCGAATCTCCCCCTGGTGTATCTTCAGAACACCCCAGAAGACAAAGCAGCGATTCGGGTGGAGGCACTGAAAACCAAGTACAGAGGTGAGAAGCATCTGCATCATTCAATATATATATATATACAAGTTAACCCGTGCATGATACTCATGCATTCTAGTCAAATCAAGCTACTTAAGGTGTTAAAAAGGTTCTTGTCATGCATTTGGGCCATAGCCCAGGCCTCAACCACCAACCACTCCCCACTGTCACCCCCGGCAACCACCAACCACTCCCCACTGTCACCCCCGGCAACCACCAACCACTCCCCACTGTCACCCCCGGCAACCACCAACCACTCCCCACTGTCAACCCCGGCAACCACCAACCACTCCCCACTGTCACCCCCGGCAACCACCAACCACTCCCCACTGTCACCCCCGGCAACCACCAACCACTCCCCACTGTCAACCCCGGCAACCACCAACCACTCCCCACTGTCACCCCCGGCAACCACCAACCACTCCCAACTGTCACTTCTCCTTCAAGAAATATATATATATTTTTTTTAAATCTTTATAAACACTTTTAACAATTAACAAATTAAAAACATCTTAGTATACCAAATTTCAGCCCTTTCTGAATTTTTTTTTCACACACACTAAGAATTTAGTAGGTCAGTGTATAACTCCGCCCAGCAGGTGGCGCTGCAGCTTGGTTTTATATTTTCCACACACAGACACACAGACACACACACAGACACACGCCACTAAGCATTTATATTATAGATGGTGGTCGAGTACTGATGGGAATCCTTCCCTTACCTTGTCTTCCAGACACGAGTCAGGTTCTTTTCTTTTTCTGTTCAGATATCCGGTGGTCAGGATATAAATACTTCAATGAAAGGGACAAAGATTGGTCAAACAACTTGGGTTTATTGAGAATACGGTAAGGATAGTTCTGGTAACCACCGCACCACTGACCCCCTCAGCTCAATAGTAATGACAAAATAATGTGCCTGATCAGCATAGAGCACAATAGCATTTAACATATAACATACACCTGGTGAGTATAAGGCAGAATAACGATAACATCTTCAATACACATTGTCTAATAAGGCACACTGGTAATCACAGTTACTACTTTCACGTTAACAATATCTGACTGGTGATGATGCAATAACCATCAATAATAACCCATCAAGACTCTTACGGTCACTACCGCGCCCACTAGAGGGCTACCTCTTATTCAGGTGTTTGGGGTACCGTGCTATCCCCTATGGGTCAGGCTCCCCACTTTTAGCATCTACTGCTGAGTTAACTTGAATTGCAGCGGAACCACTAACACTGAATGTCACACCTTCAATATTAATAAATCAATTCTTAGGTAAATCACATAACATTAACATCCATCTCAACATTTGGTGCACCAATATTATCCCTGGTAACGTTACCATATTTTCCACTCAGTCCTGGGCTGACCTGTGCACAGGAATTTGGTAGTGTTCCAATGTCCTGCAGAGGTTTCCATCAAGGGTTAAGTATTATAGTAGAAAGCAGAGCTGTTGCTCATTTCAGCCACAAGATGGCACTGTTCTCTCAACAGTCAATGAATCTCTATCAGCACATGTGCTCTGCAACAGGGTATAATGTCCAGATATCAGCACACACACAGGATATAGCTGAAACGACCGTCTTAATTGTTCCCTGCAGCCTGTGTAAAGGTATGTTCTGGGGAAAAGCTCTCACAATCCTTCCTTGTACAAGAATGCAATGTCAGTTTTGGATAGATTCTCTCATCACTCTTCCCTCTGACACTGGGGTGTGTGCAGTACACTGCAGGCTAGGGTTTTACCTTGAGACGGTTCTGCAGTTTGTGGAGAGTGTCTTTGGCGCCCCACTGCGTGTCCCCAGCTGTTCTCCGTCCGCTTTGCTGGCAATGTCACAGTTCTGACAGCAGCTTATCTTCTCTGTTCTGCTGCACCTCAGCCCCCCTTGTTCCTTCTACCATGCTGCTCTCTGTCTCTCCTCCTTCCTGCACATCCTCTTCCTGTTACAAGTCTCCAGGAGCAAAATTAACCCCTTGTAGCCCTGCATTTTAACAGCGCTTATGCACTGCTCTGTGCTGTTCAACTGGGCTTTGGGGCACCACATATACACCCTCACAACGCTTAATACTTCCAGCGCCAAACATGACAGAAGAACAGATGTATTGTAATAAAATATATATAATATAGAGAACAGCTGATCAGTTTGGGAATAAACTCATCTGTACAGTGTATAAATGTATTTAATGCAAAGCATCAGGAAACGTCTCTGTTGTGGGTGCTGTTCCCGTGGGGCAAGACACAAACACCACTGAGATGCGTCTGACTCCACCTACTGCGTAGAATGAGACTCAGTTAGTGCAACTTCTACACGTACAACTGACGCTGTCACATCCCCGTGTACACACTACATGTACAACTGACGCTGTCACATCCCTGAGTACACACTACATGTACAACTGACGCTGTCACATCCCCGAGTACACACTACATGTACAACTGACGCTGTCACATCCCCGCGTACACACTACATGTACAACTGACGCTGTCACATCCCCGAGTACACACTACATGTACAACTGACGCTGTCACATCCCTGAGTACACACTACATGTACAACTGACGCTGTCACATCCCCGCGTACACACTACATGTACAACTGACGCTGTCACATCCCCGCGTACACACTACATGTACAACTGACGCTGTCACATCCCTGAGTACACACTACATGTACAACTGACGCTGTCACATCCCTGAGTACACACTACATGTACAATTGACACTGTCACATCCCTGAGTACACACTACATGTACAACTGACGCTGTCACATTCCTGAGTACACACTACATGTACAACTGACGCTGTCACATCCCTGAGTACACACTACATGTACAACTGACGCTGTCACAACCCACTGCGTACACACTACATGTACAACTGACGCTGTCACATCCCTGAGTACACACTACATGTACAACTGACGCTGTCACATCCCCGCGTACACACTACATGTACAACTGACGCTGTCACATCCCTGAGTACACACTACATGTACAACTGACGCTGTCACATCCCCGTGTACACACTACATGTACAACTGACACTGTCACATCCCTGAGTACACACTACATGTACAACTGACGCTGTCACATCCCTGAGTACACACTACATGTACAACTGACGCTGTCACATCCCCGCGTACACACTACATGTACAACTGACGCTGTCACATCCCTGAGTACACACTACATGTACAACTGACGCTGTCACATCCCCGCGTACACACTACATGTACAACTGACACTGTCACATCCCCGCGTACACACTACATGTACAACTGACACTGTCACATCCCCGCGTACACACTACATGTACAACTGACGCTGTCACATCCCCGCGTACACACTACATGTACAACTGACGCTGTCACATCCCTGAGTACACACTACATGTACAACTGACGCTGTCACATCCCTGAGTACACACTACATGTACAACTGACGCTGTCACATCCCTGAGTACACACTACATGTACAACTGACGCTGTCACATCCCCGTGTACAAACTACATGTACAACTGACGCTGTGACATCCCTGAGTACACACTACATGTACAACTGACGCTGTGACATCCCTGAGTACACACTACATGTACAACTGACGCTGTCACATCCCTGAGTACACACTACATGTACAACTGATGCTGTCACATCCCTGAGTACACACTACATGTACAACTGACGCTGTCACATCCCCGCGTACACACTACATGTACAACTGACGCTGTCACATCCCTGAGTACACACTTGAGAGCTCAAATTGGTTTGGATAATGTTGACATTAGCCAGTTTCCGACAGCGAGCATCTGCAGTGATTGTAAAGTACAAGCAGGAGCTACAGCCGGTGTCAGCCTTCCTGAGATCCCGACATTCCTTGCTGGGATGTGTATCGTGTTTTCTCTCTCATACCCCCCTCTGGCAAAAAGAAAATTACTTTAAAATGATCTTTAAATTAGGAGCAGACCTTTCGGGGCCTTGGCAGAGCGATGGCTGCACGACACATCGCGCCAGAGACATCTGCTTCCAATCAGACTTAATGCTGGTAAATGCTGTTATTGTATGTAATCTCTTTATGGGGACGCAGAATAAGACGGTTGATGATGATATTTAGGAAAAGCTTCTTGCAAAGCTGACAAATCCGCCAGTATCTGGTGCTGCAGAATGACAGACAAACGCCGTCTGCAAGAGGAGTCTCCACATCTTATCTCCGGAACAGACGTTTCTCTGTGTGCACCTGACAGGCGGGTGTTTATATACCCCCTGCCAGTGTTCTCACCCCGTGTAGTAGTTCTATCCTCCCCACATGACAGGCGGGTGTTTATATACCCCCTGCCAGTGTTCTCACCCCGTGTAGTAGTTCTATCCTCCCCACATGACAGGCGGGTGTTTATATACCCCCTGCCAGTGTTCTCACCCCGTGTAGTAGTTCTATCCTCCCCACATGACAGGTGGGTGTTTATATACCCCCTGCCAGTGTTCTCACCCCGTGTAGTAGTTCTATCCTCCCCACATGACAGGTGGGTGTTTATATACCCCCTGCCAGTGTTCTCACCCCGTGTAGTAGTTCTATCCTCCCCACATGACAGGCGGGTGTTTATATACCCCCTGCCATTGTTCTCACCCCGTGTAGTACTTCTATCCTCCCCACATGACAGCCGGGTGTTTATATACCCCCTGTAGTAGCTCTATCTTCCCCACATGACAGGCGGGTGTTTATATACCCCCTGTAGTAGCTCTATCTTCCCTACATGACAGGCGGGTGTTTATATACCCCGTGTAGTAGTTCTATCCTCCCCACATGACAGCCGGGTGTTTATATACCCCCTGCCCAGTGTTCTCATGCCCTGTAGTAGTTCTATCCTCCCCACATGACAGCCGGGTGTTTATATACCCCCTGCCAGTGTTCTCACCCCGTGTAGTAGTTCTATCTTCCCCACATGACAGGCGGGTGTTTATATACCCCCTGCCAGTGTTCTCACCCCCTGATTCCATGACAGGCGGGTGTTTATATACCCCCTGTAGTAGCTCTATCTTCCCTACATGACAGGCGGGTGACAACGCTCTGTTTGTAGAGGGTATAATTCTGCCCCCTGTAGTAGCTTTTTGTGACCTGTTCTGCAGCTCCCAGCCGCACACTTACATACAGCAGATAACGGAACAGACAGGAGTCTTTTCCAGTCCAGGCGTCAGTGGCAAATCCCCAGTTTTATTAACAATTTATCTCATGCCATCCTTAGCTCAATTATGGGGTTCCCTTCCCTAGAACCCCCTTCATCTGCACTGTTTTAGAAAGAATAACGACACCAGAGGATTATGTCTGTCCTCCTCCTGCCCCATAATTCCATAGCTTTAACCCCCAACATACATGACAAAGTCCCAAAACTGTAACTGTGACTGTGAAGGCCCAATAACACCAGGGAGCCCCAATGTAATACCAGGAATAGAAATCTAAGCACCAGCTATACATGGTGATCGTCACTGAGTAATGATCCGTGATGTCCTTTATCCTTCCTGAGGAGTGGCTAGCGGAGGATTACTCCGTTAAGAGACTGTAACATCACTTTCAGTTCTATTCAGGTTTTGTTGTGAATAAGGATGAGCGGGCTCGGATTCCGCTAATCCGAGCCCACCCGAACAGTGCGGATCCGACGGGATCCGAGCATTGTTCGGGTATTTCCGGAGCCAAAAAAAATGAAACTGAGGCTCTGACGTCCAAGTCTGGCGTCGGATCTCGCGAGACTCGGATTGCATAAATTCCCCGCTAGCGGCCGCCATTTTCATTTGGACTGTGATCTGGGTAGAGGGAGGTTGTAGGGTAGTGGTACTCCTGCGTGATCAGTCCAGTTGTGCTTTATGCTTGTGTCCAGTGCTCTGTCCTTGCTGAGTCCAGTGGTGCTTTGGCCAGTGTCTGTCCTGCTGAGTCCAGTGGTGCTTTAGTCCTGTGCATTTTTGTGCTAAGTCCATAGTAATTGTCTAATTATTAAAAACTCCAAAAAAAAATTAAAAAAATAAATAGAAAAAAATTATACAAAAAAAAGTAAAAAAAAAAAATTAAATAATTTAAAAAGTCTAAAAAAATTCTAGAGCAATATATTATTGCAGTCCTGAAATATTAGTACTGCAATACCTACATTCACTGTTTCTGCAGTCCAAAAAATAGGAACTGCAATCTATATTTCTACGTTCATTCTTTAAGCAGTTCCAGAGAATAGGTACTGCAATCTATATTACATTTACTACGTTGATTTTTTTAAGCAGTTCCAGAGAATAGGTACTGCAATCTATATTACATTTAATACGTTCAATTTTTAAGCAGTGCAAGAGAATAGGTACTGCAATCTATATTACAAGAGAAAGTGAGGGAGGAGCTGGTAAACCATTGCGATTCCACCAAGCATGTAGCTCTTGTGGATGAATCCCTTTGTACGCTTTGCCAGGATCCGATGGTGGTCACTCTTTTAAAGTCAGAGGAATACATTCTGGCCACCGTTCTCGATCCTCGGTTTAAAGCGTATGTTGTGCCTCTGTTTCCGGCGGACACAAGTCTACAGCGGTGCAAAGACCTGCTGGTCAGGAGATTGTCCTCTGAAGAGGACCGTGACATGCCAACAGCTCCACCCTCATTTTCTTCCACATCTATGGCTGCGAGGAAAAAGCTCAGTTTTCCTAAAAGAGGCGCTGGCGGGGATGCTGATAACATCTGGTCCGGACTGAAGGACCTGCCAACCATTGCAGACATGTCTACTGTCGCTGCATTGGATGCTGTCACAATAGAAAAAATGGTGGAGGATTATTTTGCTGACACCATCCAAATAGACATGTCAGACAGTCCATATTGTTACTGGCAGGAAAAAAAGGCAGTTTGGAAGCCCCTGTACAAACTGGCTCTATTTTACCTGAGTTGTCCCCCCTCCAGTGTGTACTCAGAAAGAGTTTTTAGTGCAGCGGGGAACCTGGTCAGTGAGCGGCGAAGGAGGTTGCTTCCGCAGAACGTTGAAAAAATGATGTTCATAAAAATGAATTATCAATTCCTCAATCAAATACAGTACTGCCCTCCAGATCCTACAGAGGGACCTGTGGTTGTGGAGTCCAGCGGGGACGAATTGATAATGTGTGAGGAGGAGGAAGTACACACTGAAGGGGGAGAGGAATCAGAGGATGAGGACGACATCTTGCCTCAGTAGAGCCTGTTTAGTTTGTACAGGGAGAGATGAATAGCTTTTTTGGTGTGGGGGCCCAAACAAACCAATCATTTCAGCCACAGTAGTTTGGTAGGCCCTGTCGCTGAAATGATTGGTTTGTTAAAGTGCGCATGTCCTATTTCAACAACATAAGGGTGGGTGTGAGGGCCCAAGGAGAATTCCATCTTGCAAATCTTTTTTTGGCATTATGTGACCGTCCAACAGTTGTTTGCCATGAGCACAAAGTACGACAGTAGTCATCCTATGGCAAAGCGGATAACTGTGGCCTTAACAGCTATGTTGGTGTTAGACGTGCGTCCGGTGTCCGCCATCAGTGGAGTGGGATTTAGACGGTTGATGACTTACCACACTTAGACTCTCCTGGGGATTTGTGGTGTCAGACAACGCCAGTAACATTGTGCGGGCATTACATATGGGCAATTTCCTTTGTGGCTCCATTATCCCAATTAAAAGGATTTTTACCTGTTGGTGTAATGATGTTATAAACACTACACTTGAAAGCTTGAGCCTTTAAATGAAAAAGTCACTCTTCATTGCACGAAGATTTACAACAGGGACAGTTTTTTTGTTCCCAAAGTCAACAAATAACACTTCGACGCTGTCTGTCTTTGACATACTTGATGGGATCTCAATGATGAATGCTCTGTACCATGGTCGTCGAAAACAAGAGGTAGTGACGCGCTCGAACTACACCCTCAGTCTATATGCTGCAGAGGATGTAGGAGCAGCCATATGTGCAGTGGAATTTAGACCAGTTGGAGGAGGTATTGTGGCCCGGTACCAAATTGGGTACCGGGGCCACTCCACTACGCAGTCCAGAAAGCTACCTCGGTGCAACGTTTTGGACTAAAAACAATATTGTGAGGTGTTCAGAATAGACTGGGAATTAGTGGAAATGATTGTTATTGAATGTTATTGAGGTTAATAATAGCGTAGGAGTGGAAAAAAAAACCAAAAACTGGATTTTAGTGCTTTTTATGCTTTTTTAAATATAAATCAGAACCAAAACCTTTCGTCAGGTGTTTTGGCAAAACAAATCAGAACCCAAAACCTCAAGCTAATCAGAACCCAAAACCCAAAACCCTAAAAGTGCCCGGTGCACACCCTTAGTTGTGAACCAGGTGGATATCTCTGTACATGACTTGTATCTTCACAGAGACATTTTATTGGCTGTCACATAGTTTAAAAGAACGGACATTAAGATTTCATCTTTGCCATCACAAGTAGGAAGATATTATACTGAATTTGAACCACTCTCCTCTCTCATGACTCGGCAAAAACTCAGCTATTGAATCACCTGCTCTTTATTACTCTCCATTTAACACTTCCACCCATTCCCCCACATGGCACCCACATCATTACTCTATACTATCTAGACATCCATGGATAAACTATATTTGCTGCAGCCTAGCTCTGCACTACTTATCTGATTACACTGGACATTGCAATTAGGTAATTCCTTTAATTCCCTAATTTTTGCTATTTGACTCATAAATCCCAATGCTTGCCAAAATATTTTTCTTTCTCTCTTTTCATGGCATTATCTTTAGGACTATATCATCCCTCACCCATCCTGCAACACACACCTCTGTCCACATTGCCCCTTCATTACTTCACTCACCTCTAGTGAACACTCATGAACTGTTTTCCTATTAAAGGGCTCACCGTGTATGTTTCATAAACCTTACATCAACCTTATAATTCTAAACCTTTGCATGCAAATAAAAACACGGAGACTTGTATAAGTTATTAAAAATTGCCAGAACTTTTATTATGATTTTAATTTTAACTAGACCTATGTTGGCGGAGAAAGGGCACTGCGAAACAACTCTCAAGCTGACAAACACTATCACGAGTGGACTGGCGCAAACCGCCGTACGTCCACCACCATGGGGGAACAAATCCCAACATAACTTTGCGCTGAGTTGGCGTCAGAGTGACTGCCCCTTTTAAAACTCACGCTGCCCTCCCTCACCAAGTCGGACAGGGACCCTCCTCACTGAAGGGCCAAAAAGGGAGTTACTGGTGCCTCAACGGGGGATGTGTCCTTTGGAATGCAATCTCTGTTTGTAACAAACTGACCTCCGTACATGATCTCTTCCTCTCATACAACCTCAACATTATAGCAATAACAGAAACATGACTCACGCATTCAGTTACTGCCTCACCTGCAGCACTTTCACATGGTGATCTCCATCTCACCCACACCCCCAGACCGGGAGGCAGACAAGGAGGGGGGGTTGGACTACTTCTCTCCCCACAGAGCACGTTCACAGTTCTACCAAATGTCCCATCACTCACGTTCACATCTTTTGAAGTACATGCTGTTAGGATTTTTAACCCATTCTCTATGTGTGTTGCTGTCATCTATCGCCCCCCTGGACCACACCAACAATTTCTTGAACATTTCTCTGCGTGGCTCCCTCACTTCTTATCCTCTGACATCCCCATCATCATCCTGGGTGATTTCAACATCCCTATTGCTAATCCACGTTCCAATGCTGCTTCCAAACTACTCTCTGACCTCCTCACTTGACCTCTCCCAGTGGATTGAATCCGCTACTCATCAGGGTGGCCACTGTCTTCATCTTGTTTTCTCTAGACTATGCTCAGTTTCTCATTTCCTTAACTCTCCTTCTCCTTCTCCCTCTCGGATCATCACCTTATTAGCATTTATGAATTGTCACATTGAGTTTTTGATGCAGATGCAATGCCTGTGGGTATGGGGCTCTAAATGCCTCTCCTCGACTTCAGAAAAATACTCTGGTGTATGTAGTCACCTGGAGGGTCAGCCAGGAACACATATTAATGTATCATGAGTTTGTGGTGGCATTCTACTGTCTATGATGACTTAAAGCAAGAGATTTACTATGATTCTGCTGCAATGTAAGTTTACTAGTAGATGAAAGGCCTTTTTAAATGTTGACTATAACACTACTACAATTACTAGTTCCAAAATAATATGCTGCCTCATGGAATACCTACTGCGTTATGTTTGACAAACAATCAATGGAGGGATTTGGCAGTGAAATAAAATTTTATTTATATAGACAGCGCGGTGGCTCAGTGGTTAGCACTTCTGCCTCACAGCGCTGGGATCATGAGTTCAATTCCCAACCATGGCCTTATCTGTGTGTAGTTTGTATGTTCTCCCTGTGTTTGCGTGGGTTTCCTCCGGGTGCTCTGGTTTCCTCCCACACTCCAAAAACATACTGGTAGGTTATTTGGCTGCTATTTAAATTGCCCTTAGTCTCTCTCAGTTTGTGTGTGTGTATGTGTATGTTAGGGGATTTAGACTGTAAGCCCCAATGGGGCAGGGACTGAAGTCAGTGAGTTCTCTGTACAGCGCTGCGGAATCAGTGGCGCTATATAAATAAATGCTGATGATGATATATATACTATGGGACTGGATATATATAAAAAAAAAAAGCTTGGCTGTATGTCTGGTTTGTTCTTGCATGAGATACACATTATCCTAGTGCACACGCGCCCCCAAAAAACAAACATTTATGAATACGTTCATATTAAGTTTGGAGCGTAACTGACTTAGGACTCTGTAGCCCCAGAGAGGTGCTACAGGGGAGGGACGAGCATTGGTGGAGACGATCAGGGTGTGTACACGTATCTCTTGCAGGTACTGGAGCGTTAGTGCGCTCAATGATGACGAAGACTGTCAGTAGCATTATCTGGCTGCCTCTGATTGGCTGTTTGACCACCAGCTGATAATGTTTCATTCAATAGCATCATTAGACCTATTATTTAAATTGAGCTAATTCAGAACAATGTCTGATTAGTGATATCTACAAGTTGGGAGGTACTTTATATCTACACTATTACATTTACACTATAACTACCCTGACATAATTATCTTACTATCCCTACACATATACCTACAATCACCAAACCACAATGTGTCTATTGCACCTATGACTGACACCTTGATGTCACTATGAATGGTGAGCATGGGAGTACGTCACTGATCAGGAATAATCAGTGTTTCCCACCATGAAGTCCACCCATTCTCACCATTCCTGATCAGTGTTTTCTACCTTTATGTTCTGCATTCACACCGCACTATGCCATGTATCTCCCATTGACATACTCACATTCACACCGCACTATGCCATGTATCTCCCGTTGACGTGCTCACATTCACACGCACTATGCCATGTATCTCCCGTTGATGTACTCACATTCTCACCGCACTATGCCATGTATCTCCCGTTGACGTACTCACATTCACACCGCACTATGCCATGTACCTCCCATTGACATACTCACATTCTCACCGCACTATGCCATGTACCTCACATTGATGTACTCACATTCACACCGCACTATGCCATGTACCTCCCATTGACGTACTCACATTCACACCGCACTATGCCATGTATCTCCCGTTGACGTACTCACATTCACACCGCACTATGCCATGTACCTCCCATTGACGTACTCACATTCACACCGCACTATGCCATGTATCTCCCATTGACGTACTCACATTCACACCGCACTATGCCATGTATCTCCCGTTGACGTACTCACATTCACACGCACTATGCCATGTATCTCCCGTTGATGTACTCACATTCTCACCGCACTATGCCATGTATCTCCCGTTGACGTACTCACATTCACACCGCACTATGCCATGTACCTCCCATTGACATACTCACACTCTCACCGCACTATGCCATGTACCTCACATTGATGTACTCACATTCACACCGCACTATGCCATGTACCTCCCATTGATGTACTCACATTCACACGCACTATGCCATGTATCTCCCATTGACGTACTCACATTCACACAGCACTATGCCATGTATCTCCCATTGACGTACTCACATTCACACGCACTATGCCATGTATCTCCCATTGACATACTCACATTCACACCGCACTATGCCATGTATCTCCCGTTGATGTACTCACATTCTCACCGCACTATGCCATGTATCTCCCGTTGACGTACTCACATTCACACCGCACTATGCCATGTATCTCCCATTGACGTACTCACATTCACACGCACTATGCCATGTATCTCCCGTTGATGTACTCACATTCTCACCGCACTATGCCATGTATCTCCCGTTGACGTACTCACATTCACACCGCACTATGCCATGTATCTCCCATTGATGTACTCACATTCTCACCGCACTATGCCATGTATCTCCCATTGATGTACTCACATTCTCACGCACTATGCCATGTATCTCCCATTGATGTACTCACATTCTCACCGCACTATGCCATGTACCTCCCATTGACGTACTCACATTCACACCGCACAATGCCATGTTTCTCCCATTGACGCACTCACATTCACACGGCACTATGCCATGTTTCTCCCATTGACATACTCACATTCACACCGCACTATGCCATGTTTCTCCCATTTACGCACTCACATTCTCACCGCACTATGCCATGTACCTCCCATTGACGTACTCACATTCACACCGCACAATGCCATGTTTATCCCATTGACGTACTCACATTCTCACCGCACTATGCCATGTACCTCCCATTGCTCTATGCCATGTACCTCCCATTGACATACTCACATTCACACCGCACTATGCCATGTTTCTCCCATTGACATACTCACATTCTTACAGCACTATGTCATGCACCTCCCATTGACGTACTCACATTTACACCGCACTATGTCATGTACCTCCCATTGACGTACTCACATTCTCACCGCACTATACCATGTACCTCCCATTGACGTACTCACATTCACACCGCACTATACCATGTACCTCCCATTGACGTACTCACATTCACACCGCACTATGCCATGTACCTCCCATTGACATACTCACATTCTCACCGCACTATACCATGTACCTCCCATTGACGTACTCACATTCACACCGCACTATGCCATGTACCTCCCATTGACATACTCACATTCACACCGCACTATGCCATGTTTCTCCCATTGACATACTCACATTCACACAGCACTATGCCATGTTTCTCCCATTGGCATACTCACATTCTCACCGCACTATGTCATGTTTCTCCCATTGACATACTCACGTTCACATGCACTATGCCATGTATCTCCCATTGACGTACTCACATTCACACGCACTATGCCATGTATCTCCCATTGACGTACTCACATTCACACGCACTATGCCATGTATCTCCCATTGACGTACTCACATTCACACGCACTATGCCATGTATCTCCCATTGACGTACTCACATTCACACGCACTATGCCATGTATCTCCCATTGACGTACTCACATTCTCACCGCACTATGCCATGTTTCTCCCATTGACGCACTCACATTCACACCGCACCATGTCATGTACCTCCCATTGACGTACTCACATTTACACCGCACTATGCCATGTTTCTCCCATTGACGTACTCACATTCACACCGCACTATGCCATGTACCTCCCATTGACATACTCACATTCACACCGCACTATGCCATGTTTCTCCCATTGACATACTCACATTCACACAGCACTATGCCATGTTTCTCCCATTGACATACTCACATTCTCACCGCACTATGTCATGTTTCTCCCATTGACATACTCACGTTCACATGCACTATGCCATGTATCTCCCATTGACGTACTCACATTCACACGCACTATGCCATGTATCTCCCATTGACGTACTCACATTCACACGCACTATGCCATGTATCTCCCATTGACGTACTCACATTCACACGCACTATGCCATGTATCTCCCATTGACGTACTCACATTCACACGCACTATGCCATGTATCTCCCATTGACGTACTCACATTCTCACCGCACTATGCCATGTTTCTCCCATTGACGCACTCACATTCACACCGCACCATGTCATGTACCTCCCATTGACGTACTCACATTTACACCGCACTATGTCATGTACCTCCCATTGACGTACTCACATTCTCACCGCACTATGCCATGTTTCTCCCATTGACGCACTCACATTCACACCGCACTATGCCATGTATCTCCCGTTGATGTACTCACATTCTCACCGCACTATGCCATGTATCTCCCGTTGACGTACTCACATTCACACGCACTATGCCATGTATCTCCCATTGATGTACTCACATTCTCACCGCACTATGCCATGTTTCTCCCATTTACGCACTCACATTCTCACCGCACTATGCCATGTACCTCCCATTGACGTACTCACATTCACACCGCACAATGCCATGTTTCTCCCATTGACGCACTCACATTCACACGGCACTATGCCATGTTTCTCCCATTGACATACTCACATTCACACCGCACTATGCCATGTTTCTCCCATTTACGCACTCACATTCTCACCGCACTATGCCATGTACCTCCCATTGACGTACTCACATTCACACCGCACAATGCCATGTTTCTCCCATTGACGTGCTCACATTCTCACCGCACTATGCCATGTACCTCCCATTGACGTACTCACATTCACATCGCACAATGCCATGTACCTCCCATTGCTCTATGCCATGTACCTCCCATTGACATACTCACATTCACACCGCACAATGCCATGTTTCTCCCATTTACGCACTCACATTCTCACCGCACTATGCCATGTACCTCCCATTGACGTACTCACATTCACACCGCACAATGCCATGTTTCTCCCATTGACGTGCTCACATTCTCACCGCACTATGCCATGTACCTCCCATTGACGTACTCACATTCTCACCGCACTATGCCATGTACCTCCCATTGCTCTATGCCATGTACCTCCCATTGACATACTCACATTCACACCGCACTATGCAATGTTTCTCCCATTGACATACTCACATTCTCACAGCACTATGTCATGTACCTCCCATTGACGTACTCACATTTACACCGCACTATGTCATGTACCTCCCATTGACGTACTCACATTCTCACCGCACTATACCATGTACCTCCCATTGACGTACTCACATTCACACCGCACTATGCCATGTACCTCCCATTGACATACTCACATTCACACCGCACTATGCCATGTTTCTCCCATTGACATACTCACATTCACACAGCACTATGCCATGTTTCTCCCATTGACATACTCACATTCTCACCGCACTATGTCATGTACCTCCCATTGACGTACTCACGTTCACACCGCACTATATCATGTACCTCCCATTGACATACTCACATTCTCACCGCACTATACCATGTACCTCCCATTGACGTACTCACATTCACACAGCACTATGCCATGGTTCTCTCATTGACGTACTCACATTCTCACCGCACTATGCCATGTACCTCCCATTGACGTACTCACATTCTCACCGCACTATGCCATGTTTCTCCCATTGACGCACTCACATTCACACCGCACCATGTCATGTACCTCCCATTGACGTACTCACATTTACACCGCACTATGCCATGTTTCTCCCATTGACGTACTCACATTCACACCGCACTATGCCATGTACCTCCCATTGACATACTCACATTCACACCGCACTATGCCATGTTTCTCCCATTGACATACTCACATTCACACAGCACTATGCCATGTTTCTCCCATTGACATACTCACATTCTCACCGCACTATGTCATGTTTCTCCCATTGACATACTCACGTTCACATGCACTATGCCATGTATCTCCCATTGACGTACTCACATTCACACGCACTATGCCATGTATCTCCCATTGACGTACTCACATTCACACGCACTATGCCATGTATCTCCCATTGACGTACTCACATTCACACGCACTATGCCATGTATCTCCCATTGACGTACTCACATTCACACGCACTATGCCATGTATCTCCCATTGACGTACTCACATTCTCACCGCACTATGCCATGTTTCTCCCATTGACGCACTCACATTCACACCGCACCATGTCATGTACCTCCCATTGACGTACTCACATTTACACCGCACTATGTCATGTACCTCCCATTGACGTACTCACATTCTCACCGCACTATGCCATGTTTCTCCCATTGACGCACTCACATTCACACCGCACTATGCCATGTATCTCCCGTTGATGTACTCACATTCTCACCGCACTATGCCATGTATCTCCCGTTGACGTACTCACATTCACACGCACTATGCCATGTATCTCCCATTGATGTACTCACATTCTCACCGCACTATGCCATGTTTCTCCCATTTACGCACTCACATTCTCACCGCACTATGCCATGTACCTCCCATTGACGTACTCACATTCACACCGCACAATGCCATGTTTCTCCCATTGACGCACTCACATTCACACGGCACTATGCCATGTTTCTCCCATTGACATACTCACATTCACACCGCACTATGCCATGTTTCTCCCATTTACGCACTCACATTCTCACCGCACTATGCCATGTACCTCCCATTGACGTACTCACATTCACACCGCACAATGCCATGTTTCTCCCATTGACGTGCTCACATTCTCACCGCACTATGCCATGTACCTCCCATTGACGTACTCACATTCACATCGCACAATGCCATGTTTATCCCATTGACGTACTCACATTCTCACCGCACTATGCCATGTACCTCCCATTGCTCTATGCCATGTACCTCCCATTGACATACTCACATTCACACCGCACTATGCAATGTTTCTCCCATTGACATACTCACATTCTCACAGCACTATGTCATGTACCTCCCATTGACGTACTCACATTTACACCGCACTATGTCATGTACCTCCCATTGACGTACTCACATTCTCACCGCACTATACCATGTACCTCCCATTGACGTACTCACATTCACACCGCACTATGCCATGTACCTCCCATTGACATACTCACATTCACACCGCACTATGCCATGTTTCTCCCATTGACATACTCACATTCACACAGCACTATGCCATGTTTCTCCCATTGACATACTCACATTCTCACCGCACTATGTCATGTACCTCCCATTGACGTACTCACGTTCACACCGCACTATATCATGTACCTCCCATTGACATACTCACATTCTCACCGCACTATACCATGTACCTCCCATTGACGTACTCACATTCACACAGCACTATGCCATGGTTCTCTCATTGACGTACTCACATTCTCACCGCACTATGCCATGTACCTCCCATTGACGTACTCACATTCTCACCGCACTATGCCATGTTTCTCCCATTGACGTACTCACATTCACACCGCACTATGCCATGTATCTCCCATTGATGTACTCACATTCTCACCGCACTATGCCATGTTTCTCCCATTGACGTACTCACATTCTCACCGCACTATGCCATGTTTCTCCCATTGACGTACTCACATTCTCACCGCACTATGCCATGTACCTCCCATTGACGTACTCACATTCTCACCGCACTATGCCATGTTTCTCCCATTGACGTACTCACATTCTCACCGCACTATGCCATGTACCTCCCATTGACATACTCACATTCTCACCGCACTATGCCATGTTTCTCCCATTGACGTACTCACATTCTCACCGCACTATAGCATGTACCTCCCATTGACATACTCACATTCACACCGCACTATACCATGTTTCTCCCATTGACGTACTCACATTCACACCACACTATGCCATGTTTCTCCCATTGACGTACTCACATTCACACCGCACTATGTCATGTACCTCCCATTGACGTACTCACATTCACACCACACTATGTCATGTACCTCCCATTGACATACTCACATTCACACCGCACTATGTCATGTACCTCCCATTGACATACTCACATTCTCACCGCACTATGCCATGTTTCTCCCATTGACGTACTCACATTCTCACCGCACTATGCCATGTTTCTCCCATTGACGTACTCACATTCTCACCGCACTATGCCATGTACCTCCCATTGACGTACTCACATTCTCACCGCACTATGCCATGTTTCTCCCATTGACGTACTCACATTCTCACCGCACTATGCCATGTACCTCCCATTGACATACTCACATTCTCACCGCACTATGCCATGTTTCTCCCATTGACGTACTCACATTCTCACCGCACTATACCATGTACCTCCCATTGACATACTCACATTCACACCGCACTATGCCATGTTTCTCCCATTGACGTACTCACATTCACACCGCACTATGCCATGTACCTCCCAT
Organism: Mixophyes australis; assembly: GCA_036250195.1. NCBI lineage: Eukaryota > Metazoa > Chordata > Amphibia > Anura > Limnodynastidae > Mixophyes > Mixophyes australis. Next base: position 916,666 of record JAVHZZ010000006.1, read on the forward strand.
TGACATACTCACATTCTCACCGCACTATGCCATGTATCTCCCATTGACGTACTCACATTCTCACCGCACAATGCCATGTACCTCCCATTGACGTACTCACATTCACACCGCACAATGCCATGTACCTCCCATTGACATACTCACATTCTCACCGCACTATGCCATGTTTCTCCCATTGACGTACTCACATTCTCACCGCACTATACCATGTACCTCCCATTGACATACTCACATTCACACCGCACTATGCCATGTTTCTCCCATTGACGTACTCACATTCACACCGCACTATGCCATGTACCTCCCATTGACATACTCACATTCACACCGCACTATGCCATGTTTCTCCCATTGACGTACTCACATTCACACCGCACTATGTCATGTACCTCCCATTGACATACTCACATTCACACCGCACTATGCCATGTACCTCCCATTGACATACTCACATTCACACCGCACTATGTCATGTACCTCCCATTGACGTACTCACATTCACACCGCACTATGCCATGTACCTCCCATTGACATACTCACATTCACACCGCACTATGCCATGTTTCTCCCATTGACGTACTCACATTCACACCGCACTATGTCATGTACCTCCCATTGACATACTCACATTCACACCGCACTATGCCATGTTTCTCCCATTGACGTACTCACATTCTCACCGCACTATGCCATGTACCTCCCATTGACGTACTCACATACACACCGCACTATGCCATGTTTCTCCCATTGACGTACTCACATTCTCACCGCACTATGCCATGTACCTCCCATTGACATACTCACATACACACCGCACTATGCCATGTATCTCCCATTGTCGTACTCACATTCACACCGCACTATGCCATGTACCTCCCATTGACGTACTCACATTCTCACCACTCATGTTCAGTGGTTTTCACCTGACATTAGATGACTCTTGGACCTTCTCACTCTGTGGTTCTTTGTGACTTCTTGGATCATTTTCACCAATCTCGTGGAGAGAATTTTGAGGCCCTAGAACCCTGGAGCTCAGGACCTCTACATCCGTGAGGCAGGGGATGGCTGGTAAATTTTAGCCTTGGGGGACAAGACTGGACTCAGCATCTTATTAGGAACATTTTAAAGGAAACCATATGCAGGTGGCCCAGTGGCCCAGTTCTAGGTAGCCACTATGGGACTGGACCAGGGGCAGATCCCACCCTGCCCCCCCGCCCAGCCAGCCCCTGAGTGCAGGTAAACTGGTGCTGGCTCTACTCCGGTATAGACACTTGGAACTCTCTCATTTTGGCCCAGATTCAGAAAACTTGAACAAAGGACAATACTACAAAACCAGAAGGTAAAACATTTCTGCGTTAGTCATCCAGGTTTATGACAGAACAGACATAAATCCTTGTTTATATTGTCACACAAAACCAGTAATAATATACAAAAGTGAATGTATTCGGAGTATAACGCCTTCTTAATGACTCCAAAATTCACGGGTGGTGGTAAAAGCACCAATTATAAAACAGCTGTAATGTAGGTTTAGTTGGCTGATAAGTAGCTGTTTGGGACAGCACCGATGTGTCACATACAACAATGAGATTTCACACGCACAGAGGTGAACAGGGTAACGCTCCACGAGGGCCACCAGGTGAGATCTGGGTGATAGAACGGTCCCCCTAAGGTGACTGCGGCCTACACTGGCACAGTCCAGGGTGTATATCCTGGTGACGGCTCTAGGTGGTCACTATGATACCACAAGGAGGGTCCAGGACAGACAGATTTCTGTCATTTAGAGAGATATGGATTTTCTCACCACCCGCTGAGCACAACAGACAGACAGAAGCTGTCACCGCTCCACACGCTGCGAGGACGGGGTGTCCTCTGTCTCACCCTGTACCTCATTATGATGGGGTGACGGACGCGGAGATAATAGACATAATAATGGCTAATAACACAGTGAAATATTCTGTCCTATTTCCATCTTCCAAGAATTGTCACCTTTTTCCAAGAACGGTTTTACAAGATACTCCCAATCGCAGGGTTTATTGCTGCAGTTCTGCAGTGATTTATGGTGACTTAATTAGCACTTTATAAAATGAGTGTGATGTAAATGATAAGTGTATTGTGCTGCCTGCAGGCCGGGTGGAGAATGTGTTACATGGATAAATGCTTTGGTTTTATTACAGGTCCTAGGTGTACTCACAGTCATCACCCACAGAACCACAGAGAGCTGAGTGTGACCAGTGGGGGATAAGGGGAGAGGTAATCGGGGGATGGGGGGGGTGCAGGACATGGCTGTTATCTTCTGTCCAGGGCGCACTGATGCTGCCCCCTCCTGGGCAAGAAGAGTAATGGCTGGGATGCTGCTGGTTATCCTGTACTCACCAGCGATTGTATGTCCGCCCATCAGCATTATTTACCCACCAGTGTTTCATTAGATATCTACCTGAGGTGTAACACAATCGCATTCCATTATATATAGATATATATATATATCATCACCATTTATTTATATAGTACCACTTATTCCGCAGCGCTGTACAGAGAACTCACTCACATCAGTCCCCATTGGGGCTTACAGTCTAAATACCCTAATATACACACAGATTTATATATGTATACAGTGGTGGAAGTGTGGTGTATACGGGGTATGACATACCACCACTTCTCCTACTGCTACATTATAACACTATCACATTCCAGTCACTTACAATATATGTATTGTGAAGGGGGCGCGCGCACATGTATAGGAACTAACTGCGCATATGCGAGGCGCGCGCACATGTATAGGAACTAACTGCGCATATGCGAGGCGCGCATGTGCAGTACCTACATTGCATACGCCGTGATTGGCACGTGCTCCATCGGCGTATGCGCAGTTACAACAAAGAACCCCACTATGTGTGCCGACTCAAGCTGGCATACACACAGTGGCAAAAGACGCCAGGGGTGATGACATCATCGCCCCTGGCCCACACACAGTGTCCATGTGTGTGGGCCAGATAGTGTCCCTTTGGTCTCTCTACTGCCTGCCTGCCCCCTGGACAACGAGCACTGTCCTACACTACAGAAAGGGTATACTATAGGGATACATTACACTACAGAAAGGGTATACTATAGGGATACACTACACTACAGAAAGGGTATACTATAGGGATACATTACACTACAGAAAGGGTATACTATAGGGATACATTACACTACAGAAAGGGTATACTATAGGGATACATTACACTACAGAAAGGGTATACTATAGGGATACACTACACTACAGAAAGGGTTTACTATAGGGATACACTACACTACAGAAAGGGTATACTATAGGGATACATTACACTACAGAAAGGGTATACTATAGGGATACACTACGATACAGAAAGGGTATACTATAGGGATACATTACACTACAGAAAGGGTATACTATAGGGATACATTACACTACAGAAAGGGTATACTATAGGGATACACTACGATACAGAAAGGGTATACTATAGGGATACACTACACTACAGAAAGGGTATACTATAGGGATACATTACACTACAGAAAGGGTATACTATAGGGATACATTACACTACAGAAAGGGTATACTATAGGGATACACTACACTACAGAAAGGGTATACTATAGGGATACACTACACTACAGAAAGGGTATACTATAGGGATACACTACACTACAGAAAGGGTATACTATAGGGATACACTACGATACAGAAAGGGTATACTATAGGGATACATTACACTACAGAAAGGGTATACTATAGGGATACACTACACTACAGAAAGGGTATACTATAGGGATACACTACACTACAGAAAGGGTATACTATAGGGATACATTACACTACAGAAAGGGTATACTATAGGGATACACTACACTACAGAAAGGGTATACTATAGGGATACACTACACTACAGAAAGGGTATACTATAGGGATACACTACGATACAGAAAGGGTATACTATAGGGATACATTACACTACAGAAAGGGTATACTATAGGGATACACTACACTACAGAAAGGGTATACTATAGGGATACACTACACTACAGAAAGGGTATACTATAGGGATACACTACGATACAGAAAGGGTATACTATAGGGATACATTACACTACAGAAAGGGTATACTATAGGGATACACTACGATACAGAAAGGGTATACTATAGGGATACATTACACTACAGAAAGGGTATACTATAGGGATACACTACGATACAGAAAGGGTATACTATAGGGATACACTACACTACAGAAAGGGTATACTATAGGGATACACTACGATACAGAAAGGGTATACTATAGGGATACATTACACTACAGAAAGGGTATACTATAGGGATACACTACGATACAGAAAGGGTATACTATAGGGATACATTACACTACAGAAAGGGTATACTATAGGGATACACTACACTACAGAAAGGGTATACTATAGGGATACATTACACTACAGAAAGGGTATACTATAGGGATACACTACACTACAGAAAGGGTATACTATAGGGATACATTACACTACAGAAAGGGTATACTATAGGGATACACTACACTACAGAAAGGGTATACTATAGGGATACATTACACTACAGAAAGGGTATACTATAGGGATACACTACACTACAGAAAGGGTATACTATAGGGATACACTACGATACAGAAAGGGTATACTATAGGGATACACTACGATACAGAAAGGGTATACTATAGGGATACATTACACTACAGAAAGGGTATACTATAGGGATACACTACACTACAGAAAGGGTATACTATAGGGATACATTACACTACAGAAAGGGTATACAATAGGGATACACTACACTACAGAAAGGGTATACTATAGGGATACATTACACTACAGAAAGGGTATACTATAGGGATACATTACACTACAGAAAGGGTATACTATAGGGATTGTTAAATATGATTTTTTGTTAAGGCCTCATAAGGCCTTTGTTCAGCCATTTTATTGTAACTTGTATAGAAATATTATTTGCTAGAAGAGATTATTCATTTTTCTGTTAACTTGCAGTTTTGCAATATGTGAGCCTATGGCCTTGAAGTTGAACTAATAGGGAACACCTGAAGAATGTAACCAGTTATGAAAACAATAATGAGCTTCATATCCAGCTGGTAGTATGGGAGCTGTATCCATGGTGTTACACATAGCATATCTCCAACTCCCCTTGAGATAAGAAATAATAGGCTCATCTGTCCTTAGAAGGGGGAGAAAAGTAAACACCTCAAGAATACGTGAGAAAGTTAATCAGTAGCGCTTCTCATAAACTAGTGGTATAAACTATTGTATGCATATGACATAGGATTCATTTATACAGTAGCCTATAAAAACCTGTATCTTTGTATCAATAAACTAGAGAATATTCCTTGTATACAGAACTTGGTCTGTGTCAATTCTCTCCAGCTGATTGAAGCGCTTCCAGATATACTTGACACCACAGGCAGACTTGGGTCAGAATTTTAGATCTTACAACTTGGAGGTCGCCACAGAGATTCGCTGTCCAGCAGGCTACAAGACAGACAACGGAGGTTTCCCAGCACATTGAACCCCAACATCCGCGGTCAGTAGATTTCTACTCGTTGGTCTTCCTAGTCTGGGTCACCTCATGTCTGTCTGAGGCACCTGACACGCGAATTTGTGAGTCTCAAGTATCATCTGATTAATATAATACAGTATTAACCCAATTTGTTTACTGTAATTGTATTGTTGATTAGATTTTTGAAAGATGATTGAATTTTGAGTGCATGTGTTTGTACCTATGTATGATGTATAAAGCATAAAAGTCACATAAGACATTGATCAAAGAAGCATGTAATGGAATAGAGGGATTTAGAGAGTTATTGTTTTGAACATTGAGTGAACATTTTAGACACCATCCCCAGAGGTATATCAAAGAAGGGAGATTCTGTAATCTGCCCAAATTGTGTAAGAGAGATTTCCAAAAGACCTTCGTCCCAGATACTGTCAAAGAAGCTATTTAGCACGGACATCCAGTACAAGGAGTCCACAGAACGGGACGTCCAGTGCAAGGACAACCCACAGAAACTAGATAAGAGTCCCGATTTGGACTCAACAGAATACTGTCAATACGAGTAATATAGATAGTAAACAAATGACAGCAGCTCCCTCATAGATATGATGCACAAAGACTTAAGGAAATGGGGGAGTAGAAGGTCTGCAGGGAATTTTTCAAGAAAGCGGGGATAGCCAAAGATATGTGTGGATGGAGAAACAAAGGTGTTGCAAGTGGTAATGTGACAAGAACAAAGGGGTATTGAGATCAAACCCCAAGAGATTGTTTGAGGTGGCACAGGAAAGTTAAGAGATCTGAAAAGTCGAAATATATGTGGATATGCTAAATGCATCGGAAGCTGAATAATGAATCAAGTAGGTTGTATATTATAAATGTATGTTTGATCTTGTGCAGCTGAATAAGTGAAATGTGCCCCTCCCTTATTCTGTGTAAATGATTTCAGTGTGTTGAGATAAGAAGCACACTGTTTTTTGTTTTTTGACAATGTTTGATTTAATTGAAAAAATGTGTCCGGAGTGCTGATTGATGATAACATGTTGAAGCTAACTTGTATTTAGTGTAATGCTGGGACTTGTAGTTCCACAGCAGTAGGCTGGAAGATGTCAGTTAAGTTTTCTTTCTCTGTATGTGAGTTTTGTCTCCGTCTTACTGCGTGTGAGAGAGATCCGTGATAATTCACATTGTTTGTTCTCTGTCTTAGTGCTCTATAAGGGAGATGTTTGATTTACTTTAAATCAAAATGTTTGTCTGTCTTGTCCGTTTTTTACAAGAGACATGTTTCAAGGTTGAAAAAGTTGTACATTCATTGCTTAATGATAAGCTTTTAAAAAAAAAAAAAAAAAAAGAGATACAAAAGAAGTTTTAAAATGTTTGGTCCGATTGCACGGACAAGATTGTAAATAATGTACATTATCACTATAAGTACTAGTGTCAGAACAAAGCTGGCTGGGATCCAACAAGCCGTTTCTGTATTTGAACAAAATAATTTTGTTTCTGAAGTTCAGAAATATAGCTTTCTCTTTAATGAAGTTGAGAATTGTGGGAGTGAGCTTACATGCTGTTTTTATCTGTGTTAAAATGGCGCTGATGAATGTTCTCAGAAATCAGGAGGGTTTGTTATGCCTTTAAAGAAATGTTACGAGATAAAATGTTGTCTGTGAGCGAGACTTAAGTGAATATATTTTTACTTTGAACACGAAAATCACAGAATCTAGAAATATGTGTGAATATTTGGTCACGGGAGAGAGATTTTGTTGAGAAAATGTTGAATGATTTACAGACACAATGTATTGTGTCTAACGAGAGTACTCTGATTTATGAGACAGTGCTGCTTTTAAAATGGTTGAATACTTGGAACCAAGATTCCAGATTGAATGTTTCTAAACCCGGAAATTTAATTAGTGTCATTTAAAAGGGCTGTACTAAGAGATGATAAGAAAGGAGTGGCTTTGAACACTCGCCCAGGTCTCGTCACTTTGACATTCTCTATTTGTGAAATTAGGGACTGCCCCTTTGAGGAAATCAAGGCATGGAACGCATAGCGTCACAGTTAAGCTTTTAGCAGCTGTTCACTGGTTACCTGATAACAGTATACACGCATGTTACAGTTACAGTAATTCCTAGTAAATAAATGTTAATCTCTATGCAAAAGTTTTTTTATTCACAGGTCTCCAGCTGCAAAGACCCATTAGGCAATCCAGATTGCATTGATTTAACTTCCAATGCACCATCTTTGCACCACAACAAACATAAGTATAAACTAATGAAGGATTTAAATAACGTAAACTCTTCTGAGTAATGATTACCTTGTTTTGGAAAGAGATATTAGAGTTTATGTGCTATTCGCATAGCAAATGCATGAACTAGGTGGTTTTTCTGTATGTGCAGAAAGCAAAAGGTTTTTATTTGTATCCTCATTACAGTTTTGAGTAAATCAGTGTTTGTAAAGACATTTACTGCCCTTATTTACTGTGCTATAATTGTCATATACTGTAAATAATTCTTTTTATTGTGGGTATGGTAATGCATTGATGGGAATTCTATATTTTTACAGAAATGAAAAAGATTTAAGACTTTAAGAGCAATTGTATGTGCTCCTGCATTAGCACTTCTGGATCATAGCAAGCCATTTATACTCTCCTCTGAGCAGAACCAAATGTTTAACCAATTTTAAGCTGAAATAACTTCAGCGCCAGCACTGGCTTTGCCAGATTATGACAAGCCTTTCACATTATTTTGTTATGAAGTCAGTGCACATGTACAAGGAGTACTGACACAAATACATGGTCGCAAGCTAAGGTCACTTGCATACTACTCTGCTTTAGTGCTTGAAAAGAGTATAGATATTGTGCTAGGACACCCAGTTACCTTAACGGTATCGTACGTTGTGACAGAAACCAAGCACAAGCAAAACATTTGTTACCGGCCAGATTTACTAAGTATGAAGATATACAGCACAAAGGACATTCCCTCCTATTGTGAAATGAGTGACATATAACACTTGCCGAGCGCACTGTGTATTTTCTTCCTCCCTTTCCTTTTTTATTAGAAGAAAAAAAAAAAAAGGAAGCACAAGAGGCCCCAGAGCCTCTCATGTTCACAGATATATGTTAAGACCTTCAGACAAGGGGAATCTGAGTAAACTGTATTTTAAGTTTTTTAAAGGTCCAAGGGAGACCAGAGAGGGGAGTTCATTGATATTAGCAGGAGGAATATAGATTGCACGTTATTTTCCTTTGCTGTGCGCTGTAGATGTGTACTAGACTAGAAAGGAAAGCCAAGTTTGGAAGAACCAGACTCAGGCCCATAGTAATGTATAGATCATTATACATAATTAGAAAATTCTAATATGAAAGTTTAACCCAACCAAATAAAGAAAAGAGCAACCCATGACTACAGGGGTTTACACCCAATGCAGGAATGTGTTTGTGAGTATTGTGGCCCAACACATTATTATATACACTAATAGAACTGATGATGTGGCTTATTAACAGGTTATTTAAGCTAAGTGTTTCTCTTCCAGAAGAATTAAAGTTACCACATCTGTCTTAACCGTCGTACTGTACACTCCATCTAATGAGTGTAAACTTTGTGGAACTCAGAAACCAAGAACCTTTTCCTTGGATTCCACATGCTCCTTACTGAAGCCTATCCTAATGAAGTAGCACTGCTTACTCCCAGTAACGTTACACTTAAGCAGTGCACAATGTTGAATCCTGCTGCCTTATTGCAGCAAGTTTCAAAAGATGGGAGAAGTACCTGTATATATTGGGGTTACCCTAGGGATTTGGGGGAATTCCATTCCAGCTTGAACAGAAAGAAAGAAAAAAAAAAAATGCAAACAAAATTTTTCTGAACATGATTGCATAGAACTAATGAAACAAGAATCTTTGGTTTTATCTCACATTAAAGATAAACCATTACCAGATGCAGACATCACTCTTTTTGTAGATGGTTCACACTATCACATAGATCCTGTCCCGTATACAGGGTGTGCTGTAACCACACACACAGAAATAGTGATTTAACAGACTCTACCGAGTCACATGTCAGCACAAGAAGCTGAACTAAAGGCCCTGACACTTGCATGCATATATGAAAAAGGACAAAGAGTAAATATTTACACTGATTCAAGTTATGCATTTGTAATTGCGCATGATTATGGCCCTGTATGGAAAAGTAGGGACCTTATGGGTTCAGCAAGCAAACCAGTCAATATGATGAACATACCAGGGCACTGTTCACTGCATTCCAGCTGTCCTCCAAACAGTGATGAAGGTGAAGACACACACAGAGATACTACCCCCGAAGCTAAGTGAAATAGACCAGGCCGCACGAGAAGCCGCCATAGCCCCAGTACCCCAAGGGGAGTCTATTTACATGGTGACCCCCTGACCCCTGTTTGACCAGAGCACACTCCAACTTATGGAAAGACAAGCAACAGAAAATAAGAAAAAGACTTGGGCAATACATGGAGCACTAGAAGTGCAAGGAGTGGTGTAAAGGTCAGCGTTTGTGTCTGCCAAAAGTAGTTTATCCCATTATGGCCAATATAGCACACGAGAAAGTGCATCTGGGAAAAGATGCTATGGTTGTACTCACTAGCAGCTTATGGATAGTACCAGGGTTCGCCCAAGCAGCACAGTCGTTAGTGGCAGAATGCCTAGTCTGTGCACAAAGTAACCCGAGTAAGTCTGTCCTATGGAAAAGCACACCCCAGACATAATATCCCTACAAGAGGATACAGATAGACTTTATAACTTCCCAAATGCTCGGGCTTTGAGAATGTGCTTGTCTGTGTCAACTTCTTTAGTCACTGGCTGGAGACATGGCTGTATAGAAAAGCAAATGCTAAAGCATTAGCCAAGAAAATTGCGAATGAGGTAATCTGATGATATGGTGTACCAGAGGTCATTGTAAGTGACAGAGGGATACACTTTACGGGGCAAGGATTCCAGAAACTATCACACCCCCTACAGATCCCAAAGTTCAGGATGTATGGAGCGCCTTAATGGTACACTGAAATTGAAAATGCAGAAAATAATGGCTGAAACAGGTCTGCCATGGATCTCATGTTTACCTGCACTCAGTAAAAAAATACTGCTAGGAAAGACACAGGTTTAACACCATATGAGATATTGTTTGGCACAGCAAACAGAACAGGCTGTTATTTTCCATAGCAACTACACCATGTATATAGTGATTTGTTGAATTATGTTGCCTTATTATAGAAACAACTAACTGAAATACATGGTCAAATATTCTCCTCCATTGCAAACCCTAATTTTGATACAGGTACCCATAAACTGCACCCTGGGGGGCTGGGTGGTCGTGAGAAAGCACATCAGGAGAAGTCTTGAACCCAGATACAAGGGTCCTTATCAAGTCCTGTTGACGACTCCCATGGCAGTGAAAGTACAGGAAAGAGACACCTGGATTCACGCATAACACTGCAAAGTCTTCAAATCAGGGGAGTCTTGTTCTGATAAATAGAAATGACTGTCTCATTGTATTGATATGTCTTGCCAGAATAATTGTGACTGAAGTAGGGATTAAGGCCTCCCTAACCCAGTATGAAACAGACAGTTAAGTGACATATTGCCTATGCCACTGTGAGAAACATATGGGAAGGAGTGCTCAACAATTTGCACTCATAGTAGAGTAAACTCTGAAAATGTCTTTGTGCAGATGCATAACCTCATTGGTAAAGTTGTCAGTAATGATTCATGTTGGATATTGGAAATATTGGCATTAGTAGCAAATGGTTTTGAAATCCTGTTGATCGTATAGGTGATAATAAAACTAAATATATGGCTGATTAAGAAGTTACTGACACTTGATTGTTGTCTCTCCAAAAAGGGAACCACTGAAAATCCCGAACCTCTGATGATCACAGAAATTACTTCTGAAACCTGACCAGACTATGAGTGTCATGAATTATTTGGACTAGCAAAGCCAAAGAACTGCAGAGTTTGCAACAAGAAACTACTAAAGATTGAACAAAGGACATGCAAGGCCTGCAGAACTACTATAGACTCATTAACTACCTTCTAAGAAACCATCTTTTCTAGACATGGACATTTGCCAAAATGCATCTCCTCATAAATCAAGTTAGGACAGGGAGGATCACAGGCTTATTAGTGGGGGATGAGTTGACAGATTCCTAAGGGGACCAACTCTATGCATGTGGCCTCCTGCATGTGTATAAGTACCTGCTTATTAAGAATGTGGTTCTATAGATAGGATTAGATAGGTAGGAGGAGAAAGGGTCGAAAATTGAATAAAAGATGGGAAATGTTAAATATGATTTTTTGTTAAGGCCTCATAAGGCCTTTGTTCAGCCATTTTATTGTAACTTGTATAGAAATATTATTTGCTAGAAGAGATTATTCATTTTTCTGTTAACTTGCAGTTTTGCAATATGTGAGCCTATGGCCTTGAAGTTGAACTAATAGGGAACACCTGAAGAATGTAACCAGTTATGAAAACAATAATGAGCTTCATATCCAGCTGGTAGTATGGGAGCTGTATCCATGGTGTTACACATAGCATATCTCCAACTCCCCTTGAGATAAGAAATAATAGGCTCATCTGTCCTTAGAAGGGGGAGAAAAGTAAACACCTCAAGAATACGTGAGAAAGTTAATCAGTAGCGCTTCTCATAAACTAGTGGTATAAACTATTGTATGCATATGACATAGGATTCATTTATACAGTAGCCTATAAAAACCTGTATCTTTGTATCAATAAACTAGAGAATATTCCTTGTATACAGAACTTGGTCTGTGTCAATTCTCTCCAGCTGATTGAAGCGCTTCCAGATATACTTGACACCACAGGCAGACTTGGGTCAGAATTTTAGATCTTACAGGATACATTACACTACAGAAAGGGTATACTATAGGGATACATTACACTACAGAAAGGGTATACTATAGGGATACACTACACTACAGAAAGGGTATACTATAGGGATACATTACACTACAGAAAGGGTATACTATAGGGATACACTACACTACAGAAAGGGTATACTATAGGGATACACTACACTACAGAAAGGGTATACTATAGGGATACACTACGATACAGAAAGGGTATACTATAGGGATACATTACACTACAGGAATTATACACTGAGCTACAGAAAAGGACTCTATACTACAGAAAAGTTCCTTACATTGCAGACAAAGAATTAGATCCAGGATACAAGGATTTGATAAGTATCATTGATATTATATATATCTATAAAGCTGTATGTGTTTATAATGTTGATTTAACTATTTATATACATATAACTGTGTAGCTATTGTCTAATATCTGTAATAGTTAAATCAATTTTATAAATATTGATTCTTATAAAGGATACATATGTGAAGCTAGGATAGTGTAAGGAATAACGGGGTTGAACCTAGGGTTAATGTTATATTTATATACTATGTTATGTTGAACAACATTATGATATATGTGTGAACTGTGAATACAACCTTTTCTGTGTTAACAGTAAAATACTTTGATTTAGATACATACATATGTTGTGAGTATTGGTTATTTATAATGACTATATACTGTGAAGTATTTCTGAGATACAGTGGTTATTGGATAAATAATTCTGTGAAGCTTAAGTGTTATTTAGTGTGTTCAAACCACTGAGTGAGACAACACTGTGTAAGGAAAAGTGCATAAAAGTGCGAGTTTTACAGTGAGTGTATCTGAGAACGGAATAAGAGGACAGCGTGCACAACCAAGACGTACATAGAGGGCCTTTCACACACACACATATATATATATATATATATATATATATATATATATATATACTACATATATATTTCAAGTCTAGATAAACCTCTTTCAACACTTCCTTAACAATGGCGGCTGCCGTCCTTCAGAGGATTAGGTGGTTGGTCCGATCAAATAGTAGTGTCTAGGAACAGAATTAGAAGGACCAAAAGGGCGCCTGATAGTGTAGTATTCTAGGGAAAATTAGACCCAAAATAAAACGGGTGGTATTACTCTGTGTGCCGGATATATAAGTCACGTGGGCACATCCGTGTCAATATCCTGGATCCTGATGAAGTCTCAACATAACAGAGGCGAAACGCGTTGAGTGTGTGACACCATTATCTTTAGTCTTCCCAGTGGACTTATCCCCCCCTCAATGTGAGAGCGACATTTCCTGCTTCCTTCCCTAATGGGATTGATGGAAAGAAATCCTGCTGTAATATCCTGAGCTGGCGGTCAGCTCTTCAGCTAAGTTCTCGTTTCTTTTATTTTGTGTGTCTGTATTTTGTTGTATTTAAACTCTGCTTTAATAAAAATATTACACTATATGGTCCATATATCTCTATATTGGAGACTAATAGAACAATCATAGCTAAATCTGCAGCTTTGTGTGATTGACCAACACAGCGGCCGCGAGTGTCCCAGAGACGAGTATTAATACAGATAAGCACAATTTTATTCTGTTTGGGACATACATATAATATTCAGGGTGATAGAACCACTCGCTGTGTAAAACTTACACTATGTTTGGTATCTTGTGTTTTGTGCTTGTCCATCGACACTTTGGATGACGGTGTAAGGACATGGATGTGCCTACTGTACTTATATATCTGGTACACAGAATAATACCACACATTTTATTTTGGGCTAAATACTACACTATCAGGCACCCTTTTGTTCCTTCAATTGTTGTTCCAATATACACACACAGTGCTGGTAGTGGGGGGTACACGGGGTATATCATACCACCACTTCTCCTATTGCTACATTGTATCACTATCACATTCCAGTCACTTACATTATACATATATATATATATATATACATACAGTGCTGGAGGTGGGGGGTATACGGGGTATGTCATACCGCCACTTCTCCTACTGCTACATTGTATCACTATCACATTCCAGTCACTTACATTTTATATGTAACCCCCTGTCACTGTGTGTAGTGTGGGGTGCAAAGGGTACACAGTGCACCTCCTTCTCAAGCCCTGGCTAGCTGATGGGCATGGGTGTAAATGATCAGTGGGTCCCTGCACATGCAGGTGTTTCTTTGTAGTTAGTGGGACACAGGTAATGTCACTTTGGTGCAGTGTAATAGAAGTCACAATAATTTGGGCGCCAGACCATCTCTATAACAAACTCAACTCTTTATTTACACTCTTCCTCCAGCACGATAATCATAATGGTTGCAGCAATAAAGAAATATATGTACAGCTCCTTACTCTCTCCAGCACAGTTCTTAATGAGCAATACGAATATGGTTGCAAATATATCTCATTACTCCTCCTGCACAGTTCTTAATGTTATCCAGATGTTAAATAACATAATTTACATGTCTCTGGCACTCCATACTCACTGCAGATCACCCTTTCTGCAGGGGCACATGCATGGATGCTAATAGGCAGGCAGCCTCTCCTCCATGCAGCTCTGACACACTCTGTGTACCTCTCAACTGCAGCTCATCCCTCCTCTGCGGGGATAATGTCTCCTGTGCTCTGACACGTCACTCTGTGTACTCTCAGCCTCAGGATCTGACACTACAGCTACCATGCCTCTTGTAGCAGCCCTCACTCCAGGGCCTCTTCCATGCGAAGTGTCCCCCTCTCTCTTGGGTTCTCTATAGTGCCATGGAGTTCTCCCCCTCATCCAGGGCACACATTCCTTGCCCTGGCGCAGTTACCACGCTCAGACAGCCAGGCAATGCTGGGGGAGCCTGGGAGCTTCCACCCCAGGTCCCCAGCTACATCTCTCCTCTCCCCCTATCTGACAGCCCCTCCTTCCTCTCCCTCAGTCTCCAGGCTGGGCTGGGTTATCCCCATGGTAACCTGTTTATGTAACTTCTCATAAACTATTAGCTTACCCTCTAGGTGACCCCTCCTGAATTCACTGAGGTAAAGGTTTAACTAAAACACCACTAGGGGGGTGTTACATATATATATATAATTTCCAGTCAATTTTTGTCAAGTGACAAGAACACTGCTTCCCCTCCTATTTCTGTGTGAGTAACGGCGCTGGATCTCCTGGGGAGAGAGGTACTTACGGTATCCAAAACCTGTGAGATCCGACAATGCATCAATGATTTTTTGCCTCGATTCAGAGAAAGGGCGAAAGTACCAAGCCAGCTCGCAAGCCTACTCTGATCCCCTAAATTTGAGTGGGTTCGGTTTTCAGCATCTATAATATATATTAGGTCCCCTCGTGCCATCAAAACAGCTCTGACCCATGGAGGCATGGACCCAACAAGACCTCTGAGGGTGTCCTGTGGTATCTGGCACCAAGACATTGGCAGCAGGTCCTGTAAGTTACGAGGTGGGGTCTCCATCGCTCGGACTTGTTTTTCCTGCACATCTCACAGATGATCGGTCAGATTGAGATTTGGGATTTTGGAGCCAAATCAACACCTTGAGCTCTTTGTCATGTTCCTTAAACCATTCCTGAACAATTCCTGCAGTGTGGCAGGGAGCATTATCCTGCTGCGAGAGGCCTCTGCCATCCGGGAATACCGCTGCCATGAAGGGCTGTACTTGGTCTGTAACAATGTTTAGGTAGGTGGTACGTGTCAGAGTAACATCCAGATGAATGTCAGGACCCAAGTATTCCCAGCAGGAGATTGCCCAGAGCATCACACTGTCTCCGTCGGCTGCCTTCTTCCCATAGTGCATCCTGGTGCCATCTCTTCCCCAGGTAAACGATGCTCACACACCCGGCCGTCCACATGATGTGAAAGAAAATGTGATTCATCGGACCAGACCACCTTCTTCCATCACTCCATGGTCCTGTTCTGCCCATTGTAGACTCTTTCCGTGGTGGACAGGGGTCAGCAGGAGCACTCTGACCGGTCTGCGGCTACACAGCCCCCTACGCAGCAAGCTGCGACGCTCTGTGTGTTCTGGCACCTCTCTATCATAGTCAGTATTAAGACATTTGTGCTACAGCAGCTCTTCTGTGGGAGTGGTCCAGCCTCCGCTTTGGAACTGAAGAACCGGTGTGAGAATCACTGTGAAAATAAACATGGGGTCTGACCTACGTTTAAAGTACGAGGACGCTACAGAGACACAATGACACAAAATAAGACACCGTCATATAATGATACAATGTTCCTGAAGAAAGTCTGAGGTAACGTCATATGTAGAACCCCCTCCTTCCCTCTTTTCCCAGGACTGGTCCCTGTTGTTGTAGGAAAATCGTTGGTTCAGAATTTTCTTTCTCTGGGCTCTGGCACCTGCATGGGCGACTTTTATGGATGTGGTGTTTGTGTCTGAGCGGTGAAACCGTCATGGGATAAATAGCGCAGCCTCCAAGTATAAGAACTCTAGGGAGTAATTGTATCAAGGTGCAATTTTGAAAATTTGAAAGTGCCAGAGCCTACCGCTGGTTACATGAAAATCAGGCAGAATTTGTGCGGGGTCCCCCGGAATTTTTCGCAACCAGCACTAGGAAAACCACCCGGGGTGGGTGGCAGTAAAGCAGGGAGACACGCGGAAGGGGTCCCCCTCTCATAATGACAATCCAGCCCCAGGCTGTTCAGCACTGGGCAGGATTCCCTAGGGAGTGGGGTCCGCAAAAGAAAGAAGTGCGGGTTCCCCCTCTAGGAATAACCAGCCCAGTGCTGAAAGCGCTAGGGCTCTTCCTACAGCCTTGGGCGGTGAGTGTAGGGTAATAACGGAGATTAAAGTGTAAGAAAAACAAACAGACGCCATGTTTGTGGAACTACAAATTCCAGTAAGGCCGGGCTGCCCTAAACAGCCTGAGCATGCTGATGCTTGTAGTGCTTGGACGGGGGGACCCCACGCATATTTCTTTCTAACAATGTCATTTTCTTTCGTTTAAAATCGCGAGTTTGCCATATAAAGCTTTCAGCCAATCAGAAATCAGTATTGGTTTGCAAATGGCGATTTTCAGCTAAACATGGGAAAGTTTGAAATCGGCACAAATCGTGAGAGATGAACAGCGATTTGGGAGATCATACTAAAAATTGCTACTTAATACATATAGCGACTTGGGGACTCAAATCGCTAGTTATCTCCCGTGATTTGCTGTGATTTTAAATCGCTGAAAAATTCATACCTTGACACATTTACCACTAGGATAACAATTAATAATGTAATTTACTAACACAAGCTCAGCACATACTCTGCTACTTTACGGAGCGGCCATTAGAGGGCAGCGCAGGATACATAATTGTGATGTCTGAGCTTCTCACTCTCAGATGTCGGGATAATTACTATCTATGAACCATTCACAGCTTGTTCACTGACCTCAGGAAATCGGACTATAGATAATGGGCAGTTATGCTGTCATTTAGGACAATACAACCAAACACCTCCAGAAACTGTCACACCCCAGGTGTTATTTGTTGTAAGGAAACAGGAGAAATGTGCGCAACATTTGGGAAAGTGTAAAATAGGGGAAAGTCCAATAACAGCCCGAACTTCAATTAAAATAGGTGAAAATAAGCCAGACGGTGATCAGCTGAGCGCAACTTGTCCAGCGCGTAATCTGTCTGCTCATGGCGGGAATTCCCAACTCACCGTACGAGGGATTGTCCTGTATATGCCATAATTATTAGCAGTAGTAGTGAATAAGTCTTATTATTATTAGTTATTATTATTATTATTATTATTATTATTATTATTATTTTTATTAGCCTAACTAATATAATTATATTATTGCTATTCTATTATTATTATGTTATTATTACTAGTATTTTTATTATTATTATTATTATTATTATTATTATATTACTATTATTAATATTATATTATTATTATTGTTATTGTTATTATTATTATTACTACGTTATATCCTCTGTATCACTCCCCTGAGTTACTGTACTGATCACTGTAACACACAACACAATCTACTGTACAGCACAGAACACCGGGTCTGGGTCATTTCTGTGGGGTAACATCAGAAAATTGGTCCCAGGGAAACGCAGCCCCGGATGTACCAAACAGAGCCAAAAAGTGTAAATTCCAGGAAGTATAAAATGAAGGAAGTTAACGGTCTGATTATAACACATGTACAGATCTCCGAAACGTTATTGTGTTCAGTCTCAGCTCAAAATGCAAGTTTACAAATATACCTCAGAACCCTAAAATTATACCAGCAGAACGTTGTCCCCCAGTTACTTGGACCTGTTCTATCACAATCGTCCAGTCGCTCATATATATATATATTTGTATGTGGTGTGTATGTTTATATATATATATATGTATGTGGTGTGTATGTATATATATATATGTGTGTGTGTGCGTGTGTATATATATATGTATGTATGTGGTGTGTGTGTGTGTATATATATATATATGTGTGTGTATCATTACTAACATTTATTATATAGCGGCAGCATATCTTATCTCTATGACAAGGGCTATATAAGGCCGCTGTCATGCAGCTGACACGTCCTGTACTCTGCTTTTCCCTGTTCCTCCTCACTCTGTCTCGGTGTCACGTATCCAGCAGGTTGAGCTGTGTGACAGCGGATTCCTCTGATACCCGGCGCAGGAGATGTAGTAACATGCACACACAGGTGTCATTCTACAAAGTGACTTTTATCACATTCTTGCTGTGCTTGAGAGGAAGTTGGATTAAAGGGAGAGCGGGCGGCGCTGTCAGGAAGATAAATGGTAAATGGAGGCCTGACGGGACAAGAAAGTCATTACTCTGAGGAATGTGACAGGTGCTCTTCACACATCAAACGTCTCCTCTCCGCACTGTGTCACCTGCTGCTCAGTACAGGCGGCTCAGCCTGAAACGCAGAC
The DNA here is from genome assembly GCA_036250195.1 of Mixophyes australis. NCBI lineage: Eukaryota > Metazoa > Chordata > Amphibia > Anura > Limnodynastidae > Mixophyes > Mixophyes australis. The sequence continues at coordinate 935,991 of JAVHZZ010000006.1, forward strand.
AAATTATCAGAGAATGGAGGCACTTGTCATCCTCCATGTACTGATCGCTGGAAATTAGATGTTTCCTGGAATCTCTCAGCCGCTGGCAGATGTCTGTGTCTGCGGCTCCAGAATCACTATGATGTGTCCTGTAACATTGTATCAAAGTCACCCACATCTAGTGATCAACCATAGTGATCAGTGAGGACATCCAGCTAATGGCCTCCTACTGCCTGACATATCTGACTGGTGACCACATGGTGGCGGCACTGAGACCTGTGAAAACATCCAGCCAATGACCTCCCACTGCCTGACATATCTGACTGATGACCACATGGTGGCAGCACTGAGACCTGTGAGAACATCCAGCCAATGACCTCCCACTGCCTGACATATCTGACTGATGACCACATGGTGGCAGCACTGAGACCTGTGAAAACATCCAGCCAATGACCTCCCACTGCCTTACATATCTGACTGATGAACACATGGTGGCAGCACTGAGACCTGTGAGAACATCCAGCCAATGACCTCCCACTGCCTGACATATCTGACTGATGACCACATGGTGGCAGCACTGAGACCTGTGAGAACATCCAGCCAATGACCTCCCACTGCCTGACATATCTGACTGATGACCACATGGTGGCAGCACTGAGACCTGTGAAAACATCCAGCCAATGACCTCCCACTGCAGACATATCTGACTGGTGACCACATGGTGGCAGCACTGAGACCTGTGAAAACATCCAGCCAATGACCTCCCACTGCCTGACATACCTGACTGATGACCACATGGTGGCAGCACTGAGACCATTGAAAACATCCAGCCAATGACCTCCCACTGCCTGACATATCTGACTGATGACCACATGGTGGCAGCACTGAGACCTGTGAAAACATCCAGCCAATGACCTCCCACTGCCTGACATATCTGACTGATGACCACATGGTGGCAGCACTGAGACCTGTGAGAACATCCAGCCAATGACCTCCCACTGCCTGACATATCTGACTGATGACCACATGGTGGCAGCACTGAGACCTGTGAGAACATCCAGCCAATGACCTCCCACTGCCTGACATATCTGACTGATGACCACATGGTGGCAGCACTGAGACCTGTGAAAACATCCAGCCAATGACCTCCCACTGCAGACATATCTGACTGGTGACCACATGGTGGCAGCACTGAGACCTGTGAAAACATCCAGCCAATGACCTCCCACTGCCTGACATATCTGACTGGTGACCACATGGTGGCAGCACTGAGACCTGTGAAAACATCCAGCCAATGACCTCCCACTGCCTGACATATCTGACTGATGACCACATGGTGGCAGCACTGAGACCTGTGAAAACATCCAGCCAATGACCTCCCACTGCCTGACATATCTGACTGATGACCACATGGGGGCAGCACTGAGACCTGGGACAACATCCAGCCAATGATCTCCCACTGCCTGACATACCTGACTGATGACCACATGGGGGCAGCACTAAGACCTGTGAGAACATCCAGCCAATTACCTCCTACTGCCAGACATATCTGACTGGTGACCACATGGGGGCAGCACTGAGACCTGCGATCTATGAAAACATCCAGCCAATGGCCTCCCACCATTTCTGGGTAGATATTGGCCCATGGCGCTGTGTAAGTGGCCTTCAGGGTATTTGACGTAAATGTAAGTTGCAAAGTTGAGAATAAAGTCAGATTGCTGCTGAGAGAACATTATGTGAACCCTTTAAATTACCGGTCTCTGCTGTCGAAGTCGTATAATTGGATAAACGAAAGTATATTGGTTAATATTGTTTTATCGTGCGATTGCACTCAGTATGCCACACTACACGTGGCATAGTGCGATCACGCAGTAAAATACGCACGAACACACTTGCACTACAACATTTAGTTATTTATATATTTCATATTTATATTGATCCCAATCCACAGTGATTTATGAGCAGATAGTATTTAGTTTATTATTAGTTTATATAATATGATTATATGTACACTTCGGTGTTATTAAAGGTTCAGGTTATAGGAAATGTGTCATGTCTGATATCATTTTAATCCCCTATTCATCAGCAGCTGTCCGGTTCATTCGCCGAAGAGATCGCACATTGCATACTCTAGTTATTTATCTTAGGGAATAAATAGTCAGAGTGAAACCAAACTGTAAAATGCTAATGGACTAGTTGTAACTGGTTTCTGGGCGGGAGAATCATCTGGAATGTTGACCCTCAGCCTTTGAGGGGGTTGTTTGAACTAGCCTATGACCTGTTTACACTGGACCCATCTGAAGTCTGGACCTATAGAAGCAAGCCACATCATCTGTATTGTTCTCTCTCTAACACTGAATGTATATAATCATAGCTGTGCTCCCACTAGCCTCAGTCTACTCTGACCACAGTATTCTAGAGTGATATACTGTTCACTGGTACCCGTGGGAGCGCAGCGAGCGCGGTATGTATGTATCTTTTGGTATTGGCTGTACTGTACTATATTATATTATAATCGTGTATTGAACTGTTAACTTTTTACATCTGCTAAAATAAATTACTTTGTGCCTTGGAAACACAATACAATCGCCTATGCAATGCTTATTTGAAAACGATAAAATTACTTTAATACTGCATAAATGTAATGTAATGACATCTGATCATCAGTTTTATCCTAATCCTAATAATATAGATAACAATGATAAATTACACATCACTCACCGCGCTGATCCAACATTCATTGATCTAGTTAGTTAAAAGTATGTGAACCTTTCAATGCATTCGCATCCTTCTGTCATCTGTCTAATGTATTTGTTTTTTTATTTTGAACATTGGACTGTTTGACTTTTCATGGCTGCTGTGTGGAACAGTCCTATATGCAGCCGGTGATATTTCTTCCTTATTCCTCTCTAACATCTGACATTTCTGGGCTGTTGTGAATGAAATTCTGTCTTTAGGATGGCGGCTGTGGTGGGTGACCCTGTGACTGGGTCACTTATAAATAACTTAAGGTATACATTTATTTAAAGGAAATAGCGAAGGGCGCTTATTTATATAATTGCCAATGCACTTATTTTTTATATTGTGTATATTTTGATATAGGAAATCTTTATTTCTGAGACCAGAGAAGATCGATTTTTCTGTTTTAACCTTACTGCCTTGTTTGGGGTTTTGCAACTTTTCTTGGGGAATTCTTTTCTTTGGAGGAAATGTGTATTCTGCAACTGTTGGAAGAAAGTACCCATGCTAATCTCATGTTGATTAGACCCTTTGAAGTGACAATCCAATACCCCTTAAGGGAAAGGAAGGGGTAATTAGACTTGCTGTCAGATGTCCACTGTAAGATGTAGGAAATCACAGCAAGGTTTTAGGATATCACAGATAAGTGTAAATATTGTTAGCTTTGCATTGCATGTAAATCCATGTTTGGGTAAACAAATTGCATCATGATTTTAAAATTAGCCTGTGAGGCTGTGTCTAAAACTATATAAAAAGAGAGCCCGTGTACATTGAAATGTATCATTCTGATGTTCCTTCTGACCTGACCACTGATACCTGTAATCAGTGGAACTGTCCTTGTCAGGACACTTGAGTGAAATAAACATCACTCAGCTTCAAGACCCTGCCTGACAACTTCTTCAATATTGCTGTAATCCTGTGACCTGCAGATTAGACCCTAAATCGAATCCGTCCTACGGCTGTTCTGAAGTTTGGACCTAGCTCCTAGTACCACCGCTCTGCCGCTACCCAGCAGCTGTGGCCAGTGTGATAGGCCAGGGGGGATCCATCCGCAGCACCCTGATCCATAGTAGGCGGTCAGGGGTACCTGCCCAAGTGTACCAGCACGGGAGTACACTAACAGCTACAGTTACCCAGAAGGACCATGGTTCTGAATAACATAAATAAGCTCAGTGGTGGCAGCAGGCTCCTCCTACTGCGGCAGGAGGGGCGTACTCGGAATAGCGAAAGGGGACGGTGGCAAAGTAAGCCCAGCCGGTTCCCAGCAAACAGACAGGGTGGCATAGGCGGTCCATCCTGTCACAGATCCGTATTCTCTTACCCCACATGATGTCCTGTCATAAAGCTGTGCAAAAATCCCTAATGTCGGAGGAAGTTCTCACCAACCACTGGGCCCTATACCCCCTGCAATACTACTGCTAATCGCATGGGAAGCGCACTCTAACACCTCATTTCCATAGTGAGCGACATCACCTGTGTCACATAGTGAGTGACATCACCAGCGTCACATAGTGAGTGACATCACCAGCATCACATAGTGAGTGACATCACCAGCATCACCTAGTGTGTGACATCACCAGCGTCACATAGTGAGTGACATCCCCAGCGTCACATAGTGAGTGACATCACCAGCATCACATAATGAGACATCGCTTGTCACATAGTGAGTGACATCACCAGCGTCACATAGTGAGTGACATCACCAGCGTCACATAGTGAGTGACATCACCAGCGTCACATAGTGAGTGACATCACCTGCGTCACATAGTGAGTGACATCACCAGCATCACATAGTGAGTGACATCACCAGCATCACATAGTGTGTGACATCACCAGCGTCACATAGTGAGTGACATCACCTGCGTCACATAGTGAGTGACATCACCAGCGTCACATAATGAGTGACATCACCAGCGTCACATAGTGAGTGACATCACCAGCATCACACAGTGAGTGACATCACCTGCGTCACACAGTGAGTGACATCACCAGCATCACATAGTGAGTGACATCACCAGCGTCACATAGTGAGTGACATCACCAGCGTCACATAGTGAGTGACATCACCAGCGTCACATAGTGAGTGACATCACCAGCGTCACATAGTGAGTGACATCACCTGCGTCACATAGTGAGTGACATCACCAGCGTCACATAATGAGTGACATCACCAGCGTCACATAGTGAGTGACATCACCAGCGTCACATAGTGAGTGACATCACCAGCATCACACAGTGAGTGACATCACCTGCGTCACACAGTGAGTGACATCACCAGCGTCACATAGTGAGTGACATCACCAGCATCACATAGTGAGTGACATCACCAGCGTCACATAGTGAGTGACATCACCAGCGTCACATAGTGAGTGACATCACCAGCATCACACAGTGAGTGACATCACCTGCGTCACACAGTGAGTGACATCACCAGCGTCACATAGTGAGTGACATCACCAGCATCACATAGTGAGTGACATCACCAGCGTCACATAGTGAGTGACATCACCAGCGTCACATAGTGAGTGACATCACCAGCGTCACACAGTGAGTGACATCACCTGCGTCACACAGTGAGTGACATCACCAGCGTCACATAGTGAGTGACATCACCAGCGTCACATAGTGAGTGACATCACCAGCGTCACACAGTGAGTGACATCACCAGCGTCACACAGTGAGTGACATCACCAGCGTCACATAGTGAGTGACATCACCAGCGTCACATAGTGAGTGACATCACCAGCGTCACATAGTGAGTGACATCACCTGCGTCACATAGTGAGTGACATCACCAGCGTCACATAGTGAGTGACATCACCAGCGTCACATAGTGAGTGACATCACCGGCGTCACATAGTGAGGGACATCACCGGCGTCACATAGTGAGTGACATCACCGGCGTCACATAGTGAGTGACATCACCGGCGTCACATAGTGAGTGACATCACCGGCGTCACATAGTGAGTGACATCACCGGCGTCACATAGTGAGTGACATCACCAGCGTCACATAGTGAGTGACATCACCAGCGTCACATAGTGAGTGACATCACCAGCGTCACACAGTGAGTGACATCACCAGCGTCACATAGTGAGTGACATCACCAGCGTCACATAGTGAGTGACATCACCTGCGTCACACAGTGAGTGACATCACCAGCGTCACACAGTGAGTGACATCACCAGCGTCACACAGTGAGTGACATCACCAGCGTCACATAGGGAGTGACATCACCAGCGTCACATAGTGAGTGACATCACCAGCGTCACATAGTGAGTGACATCACCAGCGTCACACAGTGAGTGACATCACCAGCGTCACATAGTGAGTGACATCACCTGCGTCACACAGTGAGTGACATCACCAGCGTCACACAGTGAGTGACATCACCAGCGTCACACAGTGAGTGACATCACCAGCGTCACATAGGGAGTGACATCACCAGCGTCACATAGTGAGTGACATCACCAGCGTCACATAGTGAGTGACATCACCAGCGTCAAATACTGTGCAAAAAAAGCAGAAACATAGATACATATTTGTTTATAAATAGAATGGGGCTGAAATGTTCTCAGCTGTCACATAAATCCGATCTGTGAGAACAGAACGTTTCAGGATGTGGATGAGGGAAATATTCTGTTATGTGTCTGGTCCTCTAACATGAGGCCATTTGGACCATTTGACTAGTAAATGAGCACAGTGCCCCTCTCCGTTCGGGCGCAGATCTGATTTCTAATTGCCTGCAGGACGCTGGGAATGGAGATTGCAGCTTGTCAAGTACATAACTGACGTCAGGAGAAACAGGACCCTCTAGATAACGAGCAGCGGCTCAATTAGCAATGATAGGGTTTATGTGTAGAAGCCAGGAAAGCAGTAATCTTGTGGCACCCCCGCGTCTCACTCATGGGTACTGGAGGAAAGAATAGAGGCTCTAATCAGGGTCAGACATCAACATGATGAGAACGGATTCTACAAATAATTCATGAAAACTTAAGTTCAATTTATTTAATTTGTTAATGAATGTTTTCATCCTCATTAATTGCTCTGCTGCCAAAGACGCTCTCCTTATCTCTGTGTGAATTTTAATTTGAGGCCGTCTGGCCCTCTAATAATTAGCACCTTCAGCGTTGCGTTTAATTCGCCAGTTAATTGTCAGCTTCTCACTCAGTTTTGTTGCAGATTTTTTTCCTAGCAGAAAGCTGACAAAACAAATCTCTGGAGGGAAATGTTGACAATTATCAAAGCACATTTAAAGATGTATTTTATGTGGATAATTTGGATGAGATTGTTAGATATGATTTGTATAAAGATCCTGCTTTTTGTTCTCTGTATTATAGAAGATATATTCTAGTCTCAGTATATGATGCTCACATCACCTATGGGTGTCACTGTCTTCTGAGACGCCCAGAAAGTGACGTCCGTATAGTCTGTCCCATAGGGCTCCAAATGTTACATTCTATCCCCACTGATCCGGGGCCATTGCCAGTGTCTCCCAGTCCGAACATCAGATCACAGTTTACAAAAATTCCAGACAACGGTTTCTGATTGAAGTATTTGTGTTTTAGATGGGAAGTAAAAAAGCAGAAAAAGAGGTGTAAATTCTCTATTCCTCAATTTACTAAGGTCAACTCTGGATACTTATTGCTAGTAATAATATAAAAGTATTTTTTATTTAAATGTTCAGTAAAATCTGCAGCATAGTTCACCCTGATATCTGCATCTTATATCATATAGAAGTGGAAGCGGTTTCTTGCTTTGTCTGTGTAGATTGAGATCTCAGCTATAATCTCACAGCAGCTGTCGTATTATCACCGATATAGGGAACATGTCCCTACTAAGCAGTAACACTCAGACAGCAAGAATACCTCAATAATGAAAGTATCACATCAATGATTACTGTACAGTAATGGAGTCATCATACTATAGATTTGAAGGGATTATAACCTGTTCTGTAGCAGATATTGGGGGTCTTATTATCAGAAGATGACTGCACAGATCACAGGAGGACACAGCGGACCCTCACTTTCATCCTAACAGTCTGTCAGCAACTATCCATCTGTTCTGCCAGCCCAGAATTTCTGCTTTGTTGAGAGTGAGACTCATTATATATATATATATATATATATATATATATATATATATATATATATATATATATATATATATATATGTGCGTAACCTTGTTAATTCATTAATCTAATACGGCACCTTTTGTCCGTGAAGAACAGAAAAGTTATCCCCAATATGAGCAATGTTTCTTATGTAAGGATCCTTAATTACATGGATATGTAAGCTCTGTGGAGGAGGACATGGAGCTGTAGGCTCTGTGCATGAGGACATGGAGCTGTAGGCTCTGTGGATGAGGACATGGTGCTGTAGGCTCTGTGGATGAGGACATGGTGCTGTAGGCTCTGTGGATGAGGACATGGAGTTGTAGGCTCTGTGGATGAGGACATGGAGCTGTAGGCTCTGTGGATAAGGACATGGAGCTGTAGGCTCTGTGGATGAGGACATGGAGCTGTAGGCTCTGTGGATAAGGACATGGAGCTGTAGACACTCGGCATGAGGACATGGTGCTGTAGGCTCTGTGGATGAGGACATGGAGCTGTAGGCTCTGTGGATGAGGACATGGAGCTGTAGGCTCTGTGGATGAGGACATGGAGCTGTAGACTCTGTGGATGAGGACATGGAGCTGTAGACTCTGTGGATGAGGACATGGAGCTGTAGACTCTGTGGATGAGGACATGGAGATGTAGACTCGGTGGATGAGGACATGGAGCTGTAGACACTCGGGATGAGGACATGGTGCTGTAGGCTCTGTGGATGAGGACATGGTGCTGTAGGCTCTGGGGATGAAGACATGGAGCTGTAGACACTCGGGATGAGGACATGGTGCTGTAGGCTCTGTGGATGAGGACATGGAGCTGTAGACACTCGGGATGAGGACATGTAGCTGTAAGCTCTGTGGATGAGGACATGGAGCTGTAGACACTCGGGATGAGGACATGGTGCTGTAGGCTCTGTGGATGAGGACATGGAGCTGTAGACTCTGCGGATGAGGACATGGAGCTGTAGGCTCTGTGGATGAGGACATGAATGGAGCTGTAGGCTCTGTGGATAAGGACATGGAGCTGTAGACACTCGGGATGAGGACATGGGGCTGCAGACTCTGTGGATGAGGACATGGAGCTGTAGGCCCTGTGGATGAGGACATTGAGCTGTAGACACTCGGGATGAGGACACGGTGCTGTAGGCTCTGTGGATGAGGACATGGGGCTGCAGACTCTGTGGATGAGGACATGGGGCTGTAGGCCCTGTGGATGAGGACATTGAGCTGTAGACACTCGGGATGAGGACATGGTGCTGTAGGCTCTGTGGATGAGGACATGGGGCTGCAGACTCTGTGGATGAGGAAATGGGGCTGTAGGCCCTGTGGATGAGGACATGGAGCTGTAGACTCTGTAGATGAGGACATGGTGCTGTAGGCTCTGTGGATGAGGACATGGGGCTGCAGACTCTGTGGATGAGGACATGGTGCTGTAGGCTCTGCGGATGAGGACATGGAGCTTTAGACTCTGTGGATGAGGACATGAATGGAGCTGTAGGCTCTGTGGATGAGCACATGGAGCTGTAGGCTCTGTTGATCAGGACATGGTGCTGTAGGCTCTATGGATGAGGACATGGAGCTGTTGACTCTGTGGATGAGGACATGGAGCTGTTGACTCTATAGATGAGGACATGGAGCTGTAGATTCTGTGGATGAGGACATCTGTATTTGAGAAATACCCAGACAGGGTTGAAACACATCAGGAAGAAGTGGGGTGCTGAATAATTTGGGAGAGATTATCATCATGAACAAAGTTATCCCGAGACTGTATACCCACTTGAGTGTTCTGGGTCCTGGGAGTTGAGTGGCAGAGCCAGGGAACACAGGTAGACGGGGTACATCCAACACTGCCTTGGGAGTTGGTAATCACACCTTCCAGCATGTCTGAAGCAAAAACAGAGGAATATATGTCAAAAGAGAAGAACCCTTTTGGATGGGTAGTTTTAAGTCTCACAGAGAGGGCTGCATGTTCAACAGATACAGCTGCTTAGCTTACAAAAAACGCTGTCTGTCTTGCCGAAAGAGCTGCCAATCTGTCCAGAAAAGATGCCAGGTTACTACAGAAAGTTGCCAGACTAACAGAGGAGTCTGCCGATCTCAGATCTGACATTGCCAAAGAGTAAGATGCCAAGCATCGTTTACAAGCACCAACAGAGAGCAGATCCACTTCACGGGATCCATATAGAGTCCAGGTCCAGCCCAGAGGAGCAGGTAGAGTCACTTCTTACGGCCACACTACTATCTATAGAGGAGAGTCACCTGAGATCTGTCCAGACAAGCTCCAGTAACCTGCTCTAGACTGCACAGCACCATACACAGGGCTAATGAGACAGAGGTTTGGCCTTGAATTGCCCCACACTGTGCATTATTCTGCGCTTATTGCCCAAAGGACTACTTCCCTCATCCATTGCCCTTATCTATACTTATTCCTGTTCAAGGGACGGTATCCTTGATGTTATTGTATTATCAAGTATTGCATGTGCTGGGAATATTACCCCCATCACTATCCTTATCCTCATACTAGTCGTTAGTGGGACTACAACTCCCAGCATAATTATCTTCCTCAAAGTGAGAGTTTTCTTCTTCTCCATCCACAATAATAAAAGCCTTCCCATTACTCTTCAGTGACGTTACCTTCTTCATCACAACTGCTGTAAATGTTCCAACAATCTGTGCGTCTACCTCGTGTTATACAAATATAGGGCGTTAGGTCCAGAATACTGTATTGTATCACAGGGTGTGCGCCTCTAGGTGTATTATAGAGTAACTTTTATTGTGATACAAATGCTCATTCTGTTTATATCAGAGCATCATTTAAATGTATTGTGATCCTGTTACTTTGTTGTGGTATTATCAGACATTGTCACCACTGATACATCCAATGTCATCATCTAATATAATTGTTATTATATGTCTATTCATTTCATGTTACATTGATCTCAAACACTAAACCCTTATCAGAGATTAGACTGTACCCACAAGTCATCGGGTCTTTACGTCGCACCAAGCGTATTATCCCCTTTTCCTGCTGTGTGTGGGTTGTAGAGAGTCGGACAGTAGTCAACCAGTTACCATAAAACTGTCATTCTAGCTCCACTCATTTAGCTGTCATAGCAGACGGTGACACATACACCACTATAGCTCTCTATCCCACTGTCTCTTCATATATATCCACCTTCCAGCCTTATATCAATGCCTATCATTGTGTAGATTGAACCGTATTATTATTATTGTTATTATAATTAACATCTCGCTTACATTCATTCATCAGAATTGGAGTAATGATTCCAATAACAAGGATCAGTGTAGGAATTGCTGAACGGAGTCACAGATGTAGCCGGGATTGGCCACAGCCAGAGTGGAGGTTAGAGCAGTCCGTGGACAGAGAGCCGGGAGTCAGGGAGAGCCGAAGTCATGTACAAGGAAAATGTACAAAATATAACTCTAAATCAGACCCCAAATTTGTTGTAGTTAACACAGACCTGAGGATAACCCAGGATAGACGTTATCCAGAATGACCAATATCCAATGCACTTGGTCACAACGAGCAGGCAATAAATAACAACTTTAGACTTGTTATCCTATACCAAGACTGTGTAAGCACCTGCATTGGTGACCAGCGGGCACCACACGTGTCCTGCCTACCATGTAAGCGACAACGCTCCCAGCATTTTGCACACACACAACCCTTCACTCACTAGTTGCACGTTTTGCCAGGAGGCCCAACCACTGAAGCTAGAGCCAGGCAGGCAGCCTCTCTCTCCAAGGTGCCACTGCTGGCTCCCCCCTGAGGACCAAAACCCCCACCCACTGTAACCACTGAGCATAGCACCAGCTCCAGCGCCCCCTGCCCAGTTTATTCTCCTAGTGAATCGTTGCCACGCTGGCCTCGCTATTTCTCCTCCTCATTCCTAATCTCCCCCCCATAACATACTATTCTTCTCCAGCCATGCCCAGGACGTCTACTCAGACGCATTGACCGCCCCTTGTTTTGGTTCCTGTTTATTGTTATCTGACACTGCCATGTTCCTTCTCAAAAAACCTTCGCCTTACATACTGATGGTGCTTCAATCTGCCTACTGTCACGGTCTCCTGCGGGTCTGGTTTGCCAATCTCAATCCTGGCCCAACCTCTCATTATACTGTGCATTATAAAGGCCTGTGTCGCCATGCAGCATACAGAAAATGCCAGCCAGCAGGCTGTTACCACTGGCCCTGGATGCCCAAGTGCCAGTTAAGATTGTCCAGGAATTCTAAAAGTATCTGCAAGGACACCAGACCCCCAGACAGACTTATTATGGAGGCTGTGCTACAGGCTCACCCTGTCTTTCATGCCCAAGACTTCACTACCAACTCACTTAGACTGGCTTAACTATCTGCCAACAATGGGAGGTGCACATGAGGCCTACCCATTGCCCATGCTGTGCAGTTACTCTAAACAAAAACTAAAAGCAGCTACCACATTACTTTCACCCGGCACGTGCCAAGTCCTGGATGTAATTGTATGGCAGAGACACCACCTCAGTACTCTGGTGACTGGTGGGGTCTGATTGTTAATGGCTTGTACCAGGATCTGATGAGCCTGTTGGCTCACTTTTGCCTTCAAATCCTCACTGCCAGCACTATTATTATATTTTATCTTTAAGGCGTCTCAGAGGGTCTGCAGCGCCACACATAGCTGGAGAACATAGTACACAATAGTACACTGCAACACACAGACAGCACAGAAAATACATAAATTCACTATACATAGCTAATTACCAGTCAGCTACAAAGTAACAGAATCTAAGCAGAGAACATAGAAATACAGATCCGGATTGTTAGTTACAAAACAGTGAGCGGGAAATACAGACCAAGAGAAGAAGGCCTGTGTGCATGGGCCGAAGAAACGGATCGGGAGGTACAGAGTACCGGGCAGAAGGGCACAAATAGGGTGGTACCAAGTGGGGGAGTAGAGGCGTTATCTGAGGATAAGGGGTTAGGAGGAGGGCTGATAGGCTGGAATAAAGAAGTTAGTTATCAGGGCAAGTTTGAAGCCTTAGAGACTACGTCATATTACTCTATTGAAGACAACTCCTGTACGGCTAAATTCCCAGTCAGCCCCTTATCAACCCACTCCTCTGGTCATGGCTGAGTGCGCCATTCCCCATGCAAGTGTCTCCAGACCTGTAGCCCCCCCCCGCTGTGTCAATGGATATCTGTAACATGCAGTTAGTAAGCACCATCATGGTGTGTATCATGTAATATCTCCTCCTAACACCCATCTTCTCCAGGTGCCTCTTAAACAATTGCCCCTGTGGAATTACCTGCGCATTGGGGAAATGGTAATTTTAACTGGAATCCTGAACCTGTTCTTTGGATACCTATGCAGCCCTCCAGCATCCTGCTCAGAGCTAACTGCGTCTCGCTAGGTATGTTCACTCCATCTTATCAAACCATCCGGCTGCCTTTCCTCTTTGTGCACTCTTTTGCGGAATGGTTTCCCCTGCAGAAAGTAAAGCTTGCCTGAACTTACACAGCACTCTTCCACAATGCGTCTTGTTAGCTCTTTTTTGCGCCTGTGGACCAAGCCTCTAGGCTTCAGCGTTGCACCCTCTTTGTCTACTTCAGTGCCCCCTTGAGATTTCATTCAAAGATCCGTGGTTATTTCTAGTACAGTACACTATTAGGACGTACTATACCTAAGTAATAGGAGATTGTGTATGTTGTATGTAAGTTGTAGAAATTGTCCTCTGGGCCAAGCTGTAGTTTCAGCAGAGGTCTCTATGGTAATCCATGGATGGTGCACCAGCACGGAGGGAGTACATGAAGTCTGGCCAAGTTGCTAAGTCCTATTCTCCTCAGTATAAGTATGTCCCACCCCAGCTGTTGCGATCTTCTGCAAGATGGTAGGAGTCTACACCAAAGTCACCCTTCTCCTGCAGGCACACGAGCAGCTCCAGATGGAGCAGGGTTTTCCCATTGCATGTCCCAAAAAAGATGCAATTAAAATGATGGATTTAGAGCAGGAACCACATTTAAGTTAATAGGAGACAGATCCCATAATCAGACTTAGTAGAACCTAGAACACACAGAATTTCTTCTGCAGGACCTTTATAAAAAAAAGTTAAATTTCCACAAGGAAAGTCTCAACTTTTAGAGTTATTCCAAGTTCATCCTGAATGTCATTGGCTCGTAAATCCTTAAGGGACGGAGATAGGAGCAGAGAGTTATCAATCCCTCATAGTTTCCCTCCTGCAGGTTTTGGTTGCTTAGTCCCAAGGAGTACAATAGTTACCCAAACCAGTTGTTGTTTGTCCTAATCCTGGTTGGGTAAGAGAGCCTCTCTCCCTTCCATGATGTTATGATGTAGAAGGGGCTTTTGATGGTCCAGACTTCCTGTTTTTTTACTGTGGATGGAACTTGGCCAGGAAACAGAAAAGCAAATATTTTGTAATCAATTGAGATACGTTTAACCCACTTTACTATTTTTAAAAACTAGTTGGGCATCATTCATTCCATTCATGATTTTGTGACGTTGACGGGGCTTTGGATGGTCCAGACTTCCTGTTCTTATTGTGGGTTGGAAACTTGGCAGGAAATAGTTCATCCTGTAATCATGGTCTCTGATGTAATCATGGAGATGAATTTGTGTAACCCAAATGGCTTCATATAACAATTAGTAGGTCCATCTAATGAGGTTGTTGTACACAGTCTGATATATTGAAGTCCCAGATGAGTATGATGGTGCCTGTCAGACTCGTCGTGTCACAATCCAGTTCTCACGTTAGGACCGGATCACGAATGAAGAATCCTTTCAGTCTGCTGGGTTTGGTGCTACTTTACCCAGAGGTGTGGAGTCTAACAATGCAGGGGTTTCACCAGGGACCCCGCAAGGAGTTTAGACTTAGCGACCTCTGCACTGCAGGTCACGGCCCGCCAGCAGAGTACCTGGCGAGACCAGTAGGGGGGTCACGGCCCGCTAGCAGAGTACCTGGCGAGACCAGTAGGGGGGTCACGGCCCGCCAGCAGAGTACCTGGCGAGACCAGTAGGGGGGTCACGGCCCGCCAGCAGAGTACCTGGCGAGACCAGTAGGGGGGTCACGGCCCGCCAGCAGAGTACCTGGCGAGACCAGTAGGGGGGTCACGGCCCGCCAGCAGAGTACCTGGCGAGACCAGTAGGGGGGTCACGGCCCGCCAGCAGAGTACCTGGCGAGACCAGTAGGGGGGTCACGGCCCGCCAGCAGAGTACCTGGCGAGACCAGTAGGGGGGTCACGGCCCGCCAGCAGAGTACATGGCGAGACCAGTAGGGGGGTCACGGCCCGCCAGCAGAGTACCTGGCGAGACCAGTAGGGGTTGTGAGAGTGATCAATAGTAGTAAATCAGCCTCTGGGGTGTAGTTTCCTGGTAGCTATAGTCTGCACGCACGAACCTGTGAGAGAGTAGAGGAAGTGCTTACAC
Organism: Mixophyes australis; assembly: GCA_036250195.1. Lineage (NCBI taxonomy): Eukaryota > Metazoa > Chordata > Amphibia > Anura > Limnodynastidae > Mixophyes > Mixophyes australis. The sequence continues at coordinate 951,259 of JAVHZZ010000006.1, forward strand.
GGCCTTACAGATGCAACGGACTGCTGACCAATACCACCGAGACAGTGGACAAAGTATGCAGAGCAATACCACAGATAGTGGAGGGAGTACACTGGTGTTACAGTTCTCAGGAGTTTTCTATCATCATCATCTTCCTAAGGTGCAGAGTCTAACGAACCCCCCGTGTTCACCAAGAACCGCCGCAAGGCAGGATGGACTTTGCTGCCAGAGGTCCGCAGGTCACGGTCCCTAGGTTAGCCCACTGACGTGATAGAAGACAGACGTTTGGTAAGAGGTCTGGCAGAATAAAGGGGAATAGACTCTGTAGAGGTAGTGTAGCAATGCACAGAGAAGCAGGATCTGTTAGCTGAAGAAACAGAGCACATGCAGAAGAATCCTAGCCATATGCAGGGGAACTCCGGGTCGGATACATTGAGAATACACCAAACTCAGGAGAGTCGCCGGGTCAGATACACAGGTAAACAGGCAGCAGAGTAGTCAAGGGAGAGCCGGGTCGGATACACAGGAAAACACCAGAATGCAGCACAGGATACACAGGGAGAGCCAGATGCTAAGTGGTAACTTGTTGCTCTGACAAAGCTGCAGTGTCCAGGTCAGCTTAATATAGTCTGTAGATAGTAAAAGCTGCCTCCCAGCCACTATCATGTGACCGCCCAAACCAGGAAGTGCTGCTGTACACAGAGACAGGAAAATCAGCAGCATGAAGCAAGTAAGTTTGTGACTGGGAGGAAAAGGTACGTACGGCAGGACCACTGTTACAATGGATGTGGAAACTGCGTCTCTGGAGTGATAGTCTGCAGAGAGACAATGCAGGGCAATGAAGATGTTAACTGCCCCCGGGGTAATAGTCTGCATAATGACAATACAGGGTACTGGAGCACAAAGGAGCCATGTCTTACACAAAGCAGGTAGCTGATTTGAGGAACAGGCACAGAGGTGAGGACGGAGGTGCTTAATGTAGTACTGCCTGTGATTATCTGACCAATGGATGGAGCAGGTGAGGAGATAAGATGATCAGGTCTGCACAGACCCGAGAGGAACATGGCGGCAGCCAGAGCCGCACCAAGTTGATGGCGGACAGGTAAGGACGTCATCGTGACGACTGTCACTAAAAATTTAAAGCAGCAATGTGAGGTTAAGTGATGATGTCAGGCTGCAGTGCTGGTCAGTTCTCCAATCAGAATGCCTTGCTGTCATTATGCTGCTCTCTTCGGTGATCTCCAGCGTCGTCTTGAAGGTAAGTCTGATTATTTTCAAGTCTCTTTTTCATTGTTTTGTTTTTTGTTGGAGGCATTGGCGATGTCGGAATTGTGGTAATCAGAAAAACTATTACCACCACATACCCCATACATGCCCATCATACCTCTTCACATGCAATCAGATCACACATACCCCTTACTTACCTCTCACACCACACACTACACTCCTCCTCCTTCCGTGATTGGCTGTGACACTCTGACCTCCCTGCGTTGTGCAGAGGAGGTCACGTCATGTGGCTGTCATTCGAACAGCTGAATGTTCTCTGATCCATCGGCTTCGTGATGATCGTGATGAGGAGCCACATTTCAGAGATCAAAGATCCACATGCAGCTTGAGAGCCGTGGGTTGGCCATTCCTGTCCTAGATCAACTTCAAATGTCAGTGTAAAAATAAAACTATCAAGTATTTGTGTTATTCATGAAAAAACAGCCAGTATTTATCTTACGTGGAAATTAATCAACTCATTTGCACCCCTTGTATTGTAACATTGTTTTGTCCAGAAAACTTGAGTAAGAAAACGTACTCATTTGTTTGCCTCACTTTCCTTAATGAATCAGGCCCTAAGAGATCCAAGTCATCGTCACAGCTCTATTTATAGTCTAAAAAGGTCATCAAACTGTTCATTTACAAACACAGAGCAGAATGGAGAAGCAGAACTGGAAGTTTATATCACCAGAACCTCCGCAACTGTGCGCGGTTCCGATGCAAAATTAGATACTCAATTTTGCTCATCCGTAATCACAGTTTTATATCTATAAACTTGCCGCTAGCCCAAACCTGCTAGCCCAAACTAGCCCAAACCTGCCGCTTCCAGCTGCGTAACATCGCCCACATCCGGCCCTTCCTCTCACAAGATGCCACCAAAACCATCATCCATGCTCTCATCATCTCCCGCCTCGACTACTGCAACCTTCTCCTCACTGGCCTCCTCCTCTCCCACCTCACCCCCTTTCGTTCTGCTCTCAATGCGGCTGCCCAACTCATCTTTCTCTCACACCGCTCCTCCTCCGCCTCCCCTCTCTGTCTTGCCTTACACTGGCTCCCCTTCCCCTACAGGATCCTTTTAAAACTCCTCACCACCACTTACAAAGCTCTCTCCCAGTCTACTGCCCCCTATATCTCTAACCTCCTCTCCATTCACACTCCTGCGCTCGGCCAATGACCGTCGCCTCTCCTCCACTCTGATCACCTCTTCCCACTCCAGAATCCAAGACTTCTCCCGAGCTGCCCCCCTTCACTGGAACGACCTCCCTCGCTCCATCCGTCTCTCACCCAGTCTGTGCTCCTTCAAATGGGCACTCAAAACTCACCTGTTCCTCAAAGCCTACCAACCACCCACCTAACCCTAACCTTGTTGCTCCTTCGCTAACCTCCTTCTCCCCTCTCTCCCTAGCCCCGCCTTTCTCTCCCTTACTTTAATGGCTCCCTCTTGTGCCTGTTTGTCCACCCTCCCTTAGGATGTGAGCTGGTATGAGCAGGGCCCCTCTCCCCTCCTGTCTCCATACCTGTTCTTCTGCTCCGTCTTCACCCATATGTCTGCCCAGAGATTCTGAAGTATTGCTCTGTACTATGTCACCCTGTATGGTCTTCCTTTTGTATTATGTACGGCGCTGCGGAAACCTTGTGGCACCTAACAAATAAATGATAATAATAATACACTTTTATAATCAAACTTTCAAAATTAATTAACAGATATAATTAACTATCAACGTTTCTAGATTTTCTAGGTCCTTATATTCGTCCATTGAGCTTCAGATATAAGAAAGGACCAAATGAAAGATAACGTTGAACGGGGCTGTCCGTATAACGGCTTCCATCACCACATCTATCAATACACAAGATATTCTGTGGCAGTGGAGTAAGAGGACTTGTACATATGGTGACAGTAATGTGGAACAGTTTAATTACCCTCCTGGGTTCCTTCACACGTTGCGTTAATTATCACTAGACTCCGGGTGAGGCATCAGGACAGATGGTAGCAAGGACTGTTATTATGGAGTGTTATTATGTTTTATCTTCACTTATCACAATATTTGCATGTAAATGGTGCCGGCATGAAGATGTGTCAGAGTCAGAGACACTGCGAGATGGCTCCAGTTATGCAACTGCACAACAAAACAATAATTTCTATTGTCTGATTAGTGCTGTAATACCATCCCGTGCATGACGGAACAGCGCTGTAATACCTTCCTGTGCATGACGGAACAGCGCTGTAATACCTTCCCGCGCATGACGGAACAGCAATGTAATACCTTCCTGTGCGTGACGGAACAGCGTTGTAATACCTTCCCGTGCATGACGGAACAGCGTTGTAATACCTTCCCGTGCATGACGGAACAGCGCTGTAATACCTTCCTGTGCATGACGGAACAGCGCTGTAATACCTTCCCGCGCATGACGGAACAGCAATGTAATACCTTCCTGTGCGTGACGGAACAGCGTTGTAATACCTTCCTGTGCATGACGGAACAGCGCTGTAATACCTTCCTGTGCATGACGGAACAGCAATGTAATACCTTCCTGTGCGTGACGGAACAGCGTTGTAATACCTTCCTGTGCGTGACGGAACAGCGTTGTAATACCTTCTTGTGCATGACGGAACAGCAATGTAATACCTTCCTGTGCGTGACGGAACAGCGTTGTAATACCTTCCTGTGCATGACGGAACAGCGCTGTAATACCTTCCCGTGCATGACGGAACAGCAATGTAATACCTTCCTGTGCGTGACGGAACAGCGTTGTAATACCTTCCTGTGCATGACGGAACAGCGCTGTAATACCTTCCTGTGCATGACGGAACAGCAATGTAATACCTTCCTGTGCGTGACGGAACAGCGTTGTAATACCTTCCTGCGCGTGACGGAACAGCGTTGTAATACCTTCTTGTGCATGACGGAACAGCAATGTAATACCTTCCTGTGCGTGACGAAACAGCGTTGTAATACCTTCCTGTGCATGACGGAACAGCGCTGTAATACCTTCCCGTGCATGACGGAACAGCAATGTAATACCTTCCTGTGCGTGACGGAACAGCATTGTAATACCTTCCTGTGCGTGACGGAACAGCGTTGTAATACCTTCCTGTGCGTGATGGAACAGCGTTGTAATACCTTCCTGTGCGTGACGGAACAGCGTTGTAATACCTTCCTGAACATGACGGATCAGCTTTGTCATAACTTCCTGTGCATAACGGAACATCACTGTAATACCTTCCTGAGGATGACGGAACAGCGATGTAATACCTTCCCATGCATGACCGAACAGCGCATAATACATTCTCGCGCATGACGGAACATCAATGTAATACCATCGCGTGCATGATGGAACAGCGCTGTAATACCTTCATGTGGATGACGGTACATCACTGTAATACCTTCCAGTGCATAACGGAACATCACTGTAATACCTTCCTGTGGATGACGGAACATTGCTTTAATACCTTCCTGTGCATGACGGAACATCACTGTAATACCTTCCCTTGCATGATGGAACATCACCAGTAATACCTTCCTGTGCATGACGTAACAGCAATGTAATATCTTCCTGTGCATGACGGTACATCACTGTAATACCTTTCAGTGCATAACGGAACATCACTGTAATACTTTCCTGTGGATGACGGAACAGCGCTTTAATACCTTCCTGTGCATGACGGAACATCACTGTAATACCTTCCTGTGAATAACGGAACAGCGCTGGAGTACCTTCCAGTGCATAAAAGAACAGTGATGCAATACCATTCTGTGCATGACGGAACAGTGATGTAATACCTTCCCGTGCATGATGGAACAGCGCTGTAATATATTCTCGCGCATGACGGAACAGCAATGTAACCTTCCCGTACATAACGGAACAGCGATGTAATATCATCCCGTGCAAAAAAGAACAGTGATGCAATACCATTCTGTGTATGACGGAACAGTGATATATTACCTTCTCGTACATAACGGAATAGCGCTGTAATACATTCTCGTACATGACGGAACAGCGCTGTAATACCTTCCTGTACATGACGGAACAGCGTTGTCATAACTTCCTGTGCATGACAGAACATCACTGTTATACCTTCCTGTGGATGATGGAACAGCACTGGAATACCTTCCAGTGGATAAAAGAACAATGATGTAATACCATCCTATGCATGATGGAACAGCGCTGTAATAGATTCTCGTGCATGACGGAACAGCGCTGTAATACCATCCTGTGCATGATGGAACAGCGATGTAATACATTCTCGTGCATGATGGAACAGCGCTGTAATACCATCCTGTGCATGATGGAACAGCGCTGTAATACATTCTCGTGCATGATGGAACAGCAAAGTAATACCTTCCCATGCATGACGGAACAGCGCTGAAATACATTCCCGCGCATGATGGAACAGCGATGTAATACCTTCATGTGGATGACGGAACATCGTTGTAATACCTTTGTGTGCATGACGGTACATCACTGTAATACCTTTCAGTGCATAACGGAACATCACTGTAATACCTTCCTGTAGATGATGGAACGTCGCTTTAATACCTTCCTGTGCATGACGGAACATCACTGTAATACCTTCCCTTGCATCACGGAACATCACCAGTAATACCTTCCTGTGCATGACGGAACAGCAATGTAATACCTTTCAGTGCATAACGGAACATCACTGTAATACCTTTCTGTGCATGATTGAACATCACTGTAATACCTTCCTGTGAATGACGGAACAGCGCTGGAATACCTTCCAGTGCATAAAAGAACAGTGATGCAATACCATTCTGTGCATGAAGGAACAGTGAAGTAATACCTTCCCGTGCATGACGGAACAGCGCTGTAATACATTCTCGCGCATGACGGAACAGCGATGTGACCTTCCCGTACATGATGGAATAGCGATGTAATACCATCCCGTGCAAAAAAGAACAGTGATGCAATACCATTCTGTGTATGATGGAACAGTGATATATTACCTTCTCGTACATAACGGAACAGCGCTGTAATACATTCTCGTACATGGCGGAACAGCGTTGTCATAACTTCCTGTGCATGACAGAACATCACTGTTATTCCTTCCTGTGGATGATGGAACAGCACTGGAATACCTTCCAGTGGATAAAAGAACAATGATGTAATACCATCCTATGCATGATGGAACAGCGCTGTAATAGATTCTCGTGCATGACGGAACAGCGCTGTAATACCTTCCTGTGCATAAAAGAACAGTGATGCAATACCATTCTGTGCATGACGGAACATTGATGTATTACCTTCCCGTACATGACGGATCAGTGATGTAATACCTTCCTGTACATGATAGAACATCACTGTAGTAACTTTCCGTGCATGATGGAACAGCGCTGTAATACCTTTCCTTGCATGACGGAGCATCGCTAGTAACACCTTCCTGTGAATGACGGAACAGCAATGTAATACCTTCCATTGCATAACGGAACAGTGATGTAATACCATTCTGTGCATGATGGAACAGCGCTGTAATACATTCTCCTGCATGACGGAACAGCAATGTAATATCTTCCCGTGCATGACGGAACAGCTCTGTAATACATTCTCGTGCATGACGGAACAACAATGTAATACCTTCCAGTGCATGACATAACAGTGATGTTATTCTTTCTTGTGAATGACGGAACATCGCTGTTATACCTTTCCGTGCATGATGGAAAATAGCTGTAATCACTTCCCGTGCATGATGAAATATCACTGTGTTACCTTCCAGTGCATGACAGAACATCGCTGTAATACCGTTCAGCTTGAGTAAGTGATGGACATCCAGGTGAAAATGGAAGAGAGCAAGTTGGACACATGGTTTGCGCAGGAAACATAGATTTGGATGTCTTCTGCAAAGAGGTGGTAATGGGGGCCAATGGAGTGTGTGAGCTCACCATGAGAGGAGGTGTAGAGAGACAAGGACAGAGGGCCAATAACAGGACATTGAGGGTTATATAGAAAGAGAAGGGGAAGAAAAGTCAGAAGTAGAGACAGTGAAGAAGCATCCTGAGGGTTAGAAGATGAACCAGGAGAGGTCAGTATCACGAATATGAATGAAAGGGTTCAAAGAGAAGAGAGTGGTCGACAGTGTCTCCAAGAGACTCAAGAAGTACTAGAAGTGGCCCTTTGACTTAGCTAAGAACAGGGGGACATAAAGCTGGTCAGACGGTTGACAAGCAATTCAAGAATTTTGGAAGCAAAGGAGAATAGAGAAATCTGGCAGTAATTGGAGAGAGGGAAATAAGATCATGTTTGAAGTGGGAGCGGAAGACACTGCTGGAGGGGGAAGCAGTAAAGAAGTGTACAGACTATCAGCTTCGGGGGAGAGTGACCGGAGGAGCTTGGAGGGAACAGGCTCAAAGGGACAGGTTGGGGAGAAGAGGACGGAAAGAGAGTGAGGATCTCAGACCCAGGTTCCGGAGGGTAACAGGGTGGGAGGCGGTGAGGCCGGGCCGCTGGAGGTGGATATGACGAAAGTTTATGGTGGATAGAGCAGCTCCGTCCTTCGTCCTTCGTCCCCGTATACAGAGCAGCTCCGTCCTATGTCCCTGTATACAGTACAGCTCCGTCCTTCGTCCCCGTATACAGAGCAGCTCCGTCCCACTTCCCTGTATACAGTACAGCTCCGTCCTACGTCCCTGTATACAGTAAAGCTCCGTCCCACTCCCTGTATACAGTACAGCTAAGTCCCACTCCCTGTATACAGTACAGCTGCGTCCTACGTCCCTGTATACAGTACAGCTCAGTCCCACTCCCTGTATACAGTACAGCTCCGTCCTACGTCCCTGTATACAGTACAGCTCAGTCCCACTCCCTGTATACAGTACAGCTCAGTCCCACTCCCTGTATACAGTACAGCTCTGTCCTACGTCCCTGTATACAGTACAGCTCAGTCCCACTCCCTGTATACAGTACAGCTCCGTCCTACGTCCCTGTATACAGTACAGCTCAGTCCCACTCCCTGTATACAGTACAGCTCCGTCCTACATTCCTGTATACAGTACAGCTCCGTCCCTGTATACAGTACAGCTCAGTCCCACTCCCTGTATACAGTACAGCTAAGTCCCACTCCCTGTATACAGTACAGCTGCGTCCTACGTCCCTGTATACAGTACAGCTCCGTACCACATCCCTGTATACAGTACAGCTCCGTCCTACATCCCTGTATACAGTACAGCTCTGTCCTACGTCCCTGTATACAGTACAGCTCCGTCCTACGTCCCTGTATACAATACTGCTCCGTACCACATCCCCGTATACAGTACAGCTCCGTCCTACGTCCCTGTATACAGTACAGCTCCGTACCACATCCCTGTATACAGTACAGCTGCATCCTACGCCCCTGTATACAGTACAGCTCTGTCCCACTCCCTGTATACAGTACAGCTGCATCCTACGCCCCTGTATACAGTACAGCTCTGTCCCACGTCCCTGTATAAAGTGCAGCTGCATCCTACGCCCCTGTATACAGTACAGCTCTGTCCCACGTCCCTGTATAAAGTACAGCTGCATCCTACGCCTCTGTATACAGTACAGCTCTGTCCTACGCCCCTGTATACAGTACAGCTCAGTCCCACTCCCTGTAAAAAGTGCAGCTCCGTCCTACATCCCTGTATACAGTACAGCTCAGTTCCACTCACAGTATACAGTACAGCTCCGTCCTATATCCCTGTATACAATACAGCTCAGTCCCACTCCCTGTATACAGTACAGCTCAGTCCCACTCCCTGTATACAGTACAGCTGCGTCCTACGTCCCTGTATACAGTACAGATCCGTACCACATCCCTGTATACAGTACAGCTGTGTCCTACGTCCCTGTATACAGTACAGCTCCGTACCACATCCCTGTATACAGTACAGCTCCGTTCTACGTCCCTGTATACAGTACAGCTGCGTCCTACGTCCCTGTATACAGTACAGCTCTGTCCCATATCCCTGTATACAGCACAGCTCAGTCCCACTCCCAGTATACAGTACAGCTCCGTCCTACATCCCTGTATACAGTACAGCTCCGTCCTATGTCCATGTATACAGTACAGCTCAGTCCCACTCCCTGTATACAGTACAACTCAGTCCCACTCCCTGTATACAGTACAGCTGCGTCCTACGTCCCTGTATACAGTACAGCTCCGTACAACATCCCTGTATACAGTACAGCTGCATCCTACGTGCCTGTATAGAGTACAGCTCCGTACCACATCCCTGTATACAGTACAGCTCTGTCCTACATCCCTGTATACAATACAGCTCAGTCCTACATCCCTGTATACAGTACAGCTCCGTACCACATCCCTGTATACAGTACAGCTCCGTTCCACATCCCTGTATACAGTACAGCTCCGTTCCACGCCCCTGTATACAGTACAGCTCCGTACCACATCCCTGTATACAGAGCAGCTCCATCCCACACTCCTGTATACAGTACAGCTCCGTCCCACGTCCCTGTATACAGAGCAGCTCCATCCCACACTCCTGTATACAGTACAGCTCCGTCCCATGTCCCTGTATACAGTACAGCTCTGTCCCATATCCCTGTATACAGCACAGCTCAGTCCCACTCCCAGTATACAGTACAGCTCCGTCCTACATCCCTGTATACAGTACAGCTCCGTCCTATGTCCATGTATACAGTACAGCTCAGTCCCACTCCCTGTATACAGTACAACTCAGTCCCACTCCCTGTATACAGTACAGCTGCGTCCTACGTCCCTGTATACAGTACAGCTCCGTACAACATCCCTGTATACAGTACAGCTGCATCCTACGTGCCTGTATAGAGTACAGCTCCGTACCACATCCCTGTATACAGTACAGCTCTGTCCTACATCCCTGTATACAATACAGCTCAGTCCTACATCCCTGTATACAGTACAGCTCCGTACCACATCCCTGTATACAGTACAGCTCCGTTCCACATCCCTGTATACAGTACAGCTCCGTTCCACGCCCCTGTATACAGTACAGCTCCGTACCACATCCCTGTATACAGAGCAGCTCCATCCCACACTCCTGTATACAGTACAGCTCCGTCCCACGTCCCTGTATACAGAGCAGCTCCATCCCACACTCCTGTATACAGTACAGCTCCGTCCCATGTCCCTGTATACAGTACAGCTCCCACACACACCTCTCTCCCCCCCGTGTCTCTTCTCTGTCTCTGATGTCTTTTCCCAATGGCTTATGGTGCCATTGTCTACCTTTTCTCTCTGCCTCTTCTTGACTCGCCCCATCGGGCGGCTTATCTTCCTTTATTTTACTGCCTGAGCCGCTCACTCAGTCTCTGATCCTGGGCGTCCTGTACATAGGAAGTGACGTGGAATGCTGGCTCTGCACAGTGGGTGTTTCTTAACTTGTTGGGACCCTTAAGGACAGAGAATGGAGGCTCCTTATGGGGAGTAAGTCACCCATGTGTGCAGCAAATTCTGTCTATTGGGGGCAGTTAAAAAATACTCAGCACCGCTCACAGTGCAGTAAACGCAACAGGGAATGACATCATGGGTCTGAATCATTAAGGCACAAAACTAACATATTGTGCATTTTACAGTTGCTCCTGTTTACAAACATGTTCTAGCTGTATACACAACTGTCATCACTACTAATCAGCACTTACACCTGACCTGTAGCTGTATACACAACTGTCATCACTACTAATCAGCACTTACACCTGACCTGTAGCTGTATACACAACTGTCATCACTACTAATCAGCACTTACACCTGACCTGTAGCTGTATACACAACTGTCATCACTACTAATCAGCACTTACACCTGACCTGTAGCTGTATACACAACTGTCATCACTACTAATCAGCACTTACACCTGACCTGTATCTGAAGTCAGCAATACGGCTGAAAATCTTGTTCCTTTGATATTGCCAAAGCTTGAATCAAATGCTGCTGCTGCGCTCAGCTTGGCACACCCTCACTGTACACTGACTACGTGCATACGCCCACACTGTACACTGACTATGTGCATACGCCCTCACTGTACACTGATTATGTGCATACACCCTCACTGTACACTGACTAGGTGCATACACCCTCACTGTACACTGACTACGTGCATACACCCTCACTGTACACTGACTACGTGCATACACCCTCACTGTACACTGACTACGTGCATACACCCTCACTGTACACTGACTACGTGCATACACCCTCACTGTACACTGACTATGCGCATACGCCCTCACTGTACACTGACTATGTGCATACGCCCTCACTGTACACTGACTACGTGCATACGCCCTCACTGTACACTGACTATGCGCATACGCCCTCACTGTACACTGACTACGTGCATACGCCCTTACTGTACACTGATTACGTGCATACGCCCTCACTGTATACTGACTATGTGCATACGTCCTTACTGTACACTGACTACGTGCATACGCCCTTACTGTACACTGACTATGTGCATACGCCCTCACTGTACACTGACTATGTGCATACGTCCTTACTGTACACTGACTACGTGCATACGCCCTTACTGTACACTGACTACTTGCATACGCCCTCACTGTATACTGACTATGGGCATACGCCCTCACGGTACATTGACCACATGCATACGCCCTTACTGTACACTGACTATGTGCATACGTCCTTACTGTACACTGACTACATGCATACGCCCTCACTGTACACTGACTATGGGCATACGCCCTCACGGTACATTGACCACATGCATACGCCCTTACTGTACACTGACTATGTGCATACGCCCTCACTGTACACTGGCTACGTGCATACGCCCTCACGGTACATTGACCACATGCATACGCCCAGTCCCCTCCCCAATCTGCCCCTGAAGTTGTACAGCATGGGTCCTTTGCGCACATAGATTAATTGGATGTTACTGTGTTCTGGGGCATATAGTCCGGTTCTGGGCAGGTGTAGAGTGATTGAATGATTTTAGGTAATATACAGCACATATCAGTATTTACATTCCTTAATGAATTATAAATCAGGACACCCCTTCCCCCCTTTGTCTCTGGCTATAACATACAGTATTCAGCTCTGGCAGTGCAGGTGTTAATTCTGAGTGACCTCTTGGGTCAGTACCAAGTCCTGGCACAGTTCATCGGAGAGGGGTGTACAGTTACCTGGTCGGGGATAAAGAGCTATAATTACTAGTGCATTGCCCTTAATTAGGATCCTGTAATTGGCAGCAGGTCACGATGGGAGAGGACGATAGTGGTGGCTTCTCATGCAAATCTCTGCACATTAGCATCCACTCAATGGCTGCTGAAACCCAACTCCGCATTAGGATGGAGCAGAGCTGTTCCCTCCTTAGCATCCTCTCATTGCCTACAATGGGGAGACCTGACAGAATCTGACTACATCCAAATGATATCCCTCGGAAAGGTCACACAAATGCCAGGCTGCTCCTAAAGAGCACAGTTACCTCTCATGAGACATCTGGACAGAATAACCTGTCACTCTGTGCGTTTATAATGTGCCAACCTGGGTAGCCCCGCGCATTAACTCCTTCAGTGCTGGGGCTTCGTATAATCAGCTGTACAGACAGGTGTAGGACCTGTGACCCCCACATAAACCAATCAGCTGCCTCTAACACATGAAATTACATTTATCTTCTAAACGGTTTGGTTCCTCACCAAGTCACTGCACCAACCTGACGTTCCATACAAAGCCGGCGGCAGATACAGCAGGAGAATCATTTCTGGAAGCTGCGTGATGATAACGTGATTATAACATGATAAATATGTATATTCTGGTGATTGCTTCATAGAGATTCCCAGATACTGACGTCTGCACCTCTATTTAGCAAATCTTTGGGGAACCCTGTAATAGACACAAGGCCCGATTTAGAATTTTGTTGCCCGAAATAAGGCGTGATCCTATGACCACAAAATTGCAGTTTTATGTGTCTATTCTGAGCAGAAAAAATATAATAGACCAACGTAACTTGTGCAACGAGAATGAGGGACTTGGAGGGACCAATTTGTGACTAGCCAATCAGAACAAAATTCCTTTGCTCCAGCCAATCAGACGCAAGCTGCTCTAATCGACTCTTTCAGGTCGTTGCTACTCGACTATAAGCAAGTTGTGATGCTCTATTATGTTTTTTTATATTATATATTTTGATCTGAATTAAAAGACTTTTTCCAAGGTGTGTGTTGTATGTACTATAGTGGAACCGCATGTTCCTGTAGGACTTGTAGCTCCACGCTTGTATTTAATCTCCATTTCACATTACACTGTTTCCCTGGTACCGACCACAACCCCTGACTGCTCGTCCCTGAGGAGGGGGCATTCATGGGGGGGTGCTGTTTTTTATTCTTTCTTTGCACATTGAAGTTACCTTTACAGCTGCCCCTAGGTAGGAACAAATGCATTAATGTATGCACACCCCTACTGGACTCAAAGTGCACGTGTACGCCCAATCCCCCTCTCCAGACGTGAGGTGCTCGAGTGGAAGTTACTGTAAATTTTAAATATGGCCGCAGGTCTCTGTGCACGGACAGTGACGCAAAGCACAATCTTACGCGCCACATTTTCACTTATGTCCAGTTCTACATCACTCTCACGATGGATATTTCCAGGCTGCCGGTGTATTTGCTCCTATCTAGCTAGTCCCCAGGTCACTGCTTGCACTCGAGCATCGAGCAGCTTCGTCTGACTTTATAACATGAACTTCTGATTGGAGCCGAGTGTTATTCTCTGACCAGCGCTAGTAAATCACCGTCTGTGTTCAGTAATCCGGTTCACACTCTGGCCAAGCTCTGCTCCATTATTAAAGTGATCCTCTCTGTACAGAATGAGACAATATTCTTATCTCCCAGGTCTTATGCTCCCTGAAACCCAGGAGTAAACAGAAGGAGAATGGTCTCTGATGTGGCAGGTGGAGAACTGCAGAACTGTGGGCAGCGGAGCATGAATTCCACATTATTGTCTATTTAGATGCAGGAGATTAGCTGTAAGTCGCTGTTTACGCAGATGCTGCGACGCGCTCCTCGTGGCGGGGTGTCGCAGGACGCACTGGAACTAAAATGTAATTAGCAGGAAAGGAAATGAGAAACAAAAATATCACATTAACAGTAATGACCTTATCTTAAAGTTCACAACTCTGTTATTTAACTGCTATAAAACTTGTCACTGTTTCTACAGAGCAAATGTAAACAGTTACAGATAGTGACGGAATCTATAGCATTGGAAGAAGCAAAAAGTGGATCCAATGTCTTAACATGGCAGCAATAGGAAAATATCTCACTTATATCCTAGTTGTCTTTATAGTATATGGGGTTATTTTACCTCTATTTTCTGCACCTTTCACTTTTATGGATTCCCCACAAATTCAGACGTTCACTTGTGGATTATACATATTGGGCCAGAGTCCAATCAGATTAAAGAGGAGCGCAGAACGCGAGCGCATTACAAGCATATGTGTAATATAAGATCACATCACAATGCATACAAAATAATTATATCTAAAATAAATGAACAGAGAGTATAATCATTAATAAAAATATGGCTAGTTAAAAATTAAGTTTATATATTTTTTTACATTAAATACATTAATCAAGATGATCTTAATTAGTATTGTACATACAATGTGTTGTTATAGTGTCTCTTACCTGTATACACATGTTCTGTGTTAGTTACTGGCACACATATGAGTATTTTTTCAAACATAGACTATGCCGTGTCAGTCTTCAATAACATTCAGCAGTTACACCCATACTTGTCTACTTTGGAGATCTCCCATCCAGGAGGGGAGATCTAAATGCAGCTTCCTGGGGGTGTAGTCAGGCGAAATGCATAGTTATGCCCCTCTGCCAAACCACACCAATTACAGCAGGGCCAAGATGATGCGATCAGCCCCTCTGCCACTCACCAGCGAACAGGCCAGGATGCGGGAGGCTGCCCTGCTCTCCCGGGAGTCCAGGAGAACTCCCAAAAATTCAGAAGTCTCCCAGACATTCCGTGACAGTAGGTAACTATGCTTACCCAGAATCTAAAGTGGTCACATCTACGCTGGATCGCCTGTACTGTACATTAACTACATCCGTCCGCTCCTTCCCTCCCCCATAGTGTTAGTTGTGTACTCTGCATTCGGACAGGAATTGCATTAATTGACTTCATTGGTGTAATGTCTGTTTCTGAACATGTGCAGAGATATTTCATGCAAACTATGGCACGCAAGTGGACTTATATCTGATTCTGAACATGAATCAGGTCCATTATCTAGCCGTACGGTGATAAGTCTGAGGGGTGGTGAGTCTGAAGAGGCAGTAGGTATCCATCAGTGCTTAGTGTGAAGAAGTGGCAGGTGTGCAGGGTGTAGACAATGTGTGGTGGGTGGTTCTAGGGGGGGTGGAGCTGCTGCTGTCCCCAGAGTGAGAACAAATCAGAATGCAAGGTTAGGGGGAGCTACACACTGTGTGCCCCAATCTGTCTGTAGGAGCCCCAATCTGTCTGTGTGCCCCAATCTGTCTGTGTGTGCCCCAATCTGTCTGTAGGAGCCCCAATCTGTTTGTGTGCCCCAATCTGTCTGTGTGTGCCCCAATCTGTCTGTAGGAGCCCCAATCTGTCTGTAGGAGCCCCAATCTGTCTGTGTGTGCCCCAATCTGTCTGTAGGAGCCCCAATCTGTCTGTAAGAGCCCAAGTCTGTCTGTAGGAGCCCCAATCTGTCTGTGTGTGCCCCAATCTGTCTGTGTGCCCCAATCTGTCTGTGTGAGCCCCAATCTGTCTGTAGGAGCCCCAAACTGTCTGTGTGAGCACCAATCTGTCTGTAGGAGCCCCAATCTGTCTGTGTGCCCCAATCTGTCTGTGTGTGCCCCAATCTGTCTGTAGAAGCCCCAATCTGTCTGTGTGCCCCAATCTGTCTGTAAGAGCCCAAGTCTGTCTGTAGGAGCCCCAATCTGTCTGTGTGTGCTCCAATCTGTCTGTAGGAGCCCCAATCTGTCTGTGTGCCCCAATCTGTCTGTGTGTGCCCCAATCTGTCTGTAGAAGCCCCAATCTGTCTGTGTGCCCCAATCTGTCTGTAAGAGCCCAAGTCTGTCTGTAGAAGCCCCAATCTGTCTGTGTGTGCTCCAATCTGTCTGTAGGAGCCCCAATCTGTCTGTGTGTGCCCCAATCTGTCTGTGTGTGCCCCAATCTGTCTGTAGGAGCCCCAATCAGTCTGTAGAAGCCCCAATCTGTCTGTGTGCCCCAATCTGTCTGTGTGTGCCCCAATCTGTCTGTAGGAGCCCCAATCTGTCTGTAAGAGCCCAAGTCTGTCTGTAGGAGCCCCAATCTGTCTGTGTGTGCCCCAATCTGTGTGCCCCAATCTGTCTGTGTGAGCCCCAATCTGTTTGTAGGAGCCCCAATCTGTCTGTGTGAGTACCAATCTGTCCGTAGGAGCCCCAATCTGTCTGTGTGCCCCAATCTGTCTGTAAGAGCCCAAGTCTGTCTGTAGGAGCCCCAATCTGTCTGTGTGCCCCAATCTGTCTGTGTGTGCCCCAATCTGTCTGTAGAAGCCCCAATCTGTCTGTGTGCCCCAATCTGTCTGTAAGAGCCCAAGTCTGTCTGTAGGAGCCCCAATCTGTCTGTGTGTGCCCCAATCTGTCTGTATGAGCCCCAATCTGTCTGTGTGTGCCCCAATCTGTCTAGGAGCCCCAATCTGTCTGTAGAAGCCCCAATCTGTCTGTGTGCCCCAATCTGTCTGTAGGAGCCCCAATCTGTCTGTAAGAGCCCAAGTCTGTCTGTAGGAGCCCCAATCTGTCTGTGTGTGCCCCAATCTGTCTGTGTGCCCCAATCTGTCTGTGTGAGCCCCAATCTGTCTGTAGGAGCCCCAATATGTCTGTGTGAGCACCAATCTGTCTGTAGGAGCCCCAATCTGTCTGTGTATGCCCCAATCTGTCTGTAGGAGCCCCATTCTGTCTGTAGGAGCCCCAATATGTTTGTGTGTGCCCCAATCTGTCTGTAGGAGCTCCAATCTGTCTGTGTGAGCCCCAATCTGTCTGTAGGAGCTCCAATCTGTCTGTGTGAGCACCAATCTGTCTGTAGGAGCCCCATTCTGTCTGTAGGAGCCCCAATCTGTCTGTGTGTGCCCTAATCTGTCTGTAGGAGCCCCAATGTGTCTGTGTGCCCCAATCTGTCTGTGTGTGCCCCAATCTGTCTGTAGGAGCCGCAATCTGTCTGTGTGAGCCCAAATCTGTCTGTGTGCCCCAATCTGTCCCTCAATCTGTCTATAGGAGCCCCAATCTGTCTGTGTGCCCCAATCTGTCCCCCAATCTGTCTGTGTGTGCCCCAATCTGTCTGTAGGAGCCGCAATCTGTTTGTGTGAGCCCCAATCTGTTTGTGTGCCCCAATCTGTCCCCCAATCTGTCTGTGTGTGCCCCAATCTGTCTGTGTGTCCCAATCTGTCTGTAGGAGCCCCAGTATGTCTGTGTGAGCCCCAATCTGTTTGTGTGCCCCAATCTGTCCCCCAATCTGTCTGTGTTTGCCCCAATCTGTCTGTAGGAGCCGCAATCTGTCTGTTGGAGCCCCAATCTGTCTGTAGGAGCCGCAATCTGTCCCCCAATCTGTCTCTGAACTTGGAATTATATGGGTAGATAACTAATGTAAAAGATTCCAGCCTGATTCCTTCTCAGCAGACTTGAGTCCATTGTTTGACACTTTCCATCAGAAGGTTTTCTTGTCGATGACAAGCGCCTCTCTTTACAGGAACTGGTATTGCCCCTTCTGACTCGAAGATTGGTGTCTGTGCATTTCTGCATTATGGTGTTAGGCACAATGGTCTTCCCTTTCCAAGCGGTAGAGTTCCAGAATGAAACTAATCTCAAAGTGGCACAAGTCATATTTGCAACTGACCATCAGTGCATCAGTCTGTCTCCAAGGGCTCGCCATCTTCTCTTTTGGTGGTGGACGGGATCGTCCATTCACTGCCATGATAAGATCTAAGCCCATTCTGTGAGGAAGGGCAGTAAAGGTATAGACAACGCCACAGTTGTGGGAGGCACCAGGAACTCCCTGGATATGACGGAGATCTGTTGGATCACGCATTGGGTGTATCACAATGTTCCAGGCATTGCGGCAGTGTTCATCCCAGGGGTAGACGACTGGGTCCTTCATTCAGGGGAGTGTTCTCTACACCCAGCTGGCGGACAGGTGGGGTCGGCTGGACATCGACATGATGGTGTTCCAGTTGAACCACAAGGTAGAGACCTATTGCTGCAGGAAAAGGGTCCCCTCAATCATTGCTAACATGTAACGATACTTACCTGATTCACGTTCCTGTTTCCCGTCCTCTCGCCACCTCAAACTTAGTCTTTCCAAAGCTAATAATACATCCAATCTGCCTCCAAATCCTGCCACATACATCAAATACACACATGTCTCACACTAGATATTGTGAAATCTTTAATTTATGCATCATTATGTCCTGAATTGACTATTGCAATTCCTATTTGTACAGCGCTACAGAATATGCTGGCACTATATAAATAATACTAATAATAATAAATCCCTCCTCACTGGTCTTCCCTGGACTAGACTCCAGCACAAAGTTATTCTATCGCTGCTCCGCTCTGTCAGTCCCGACATTGGATGTCTGTTTTCTACTAACTCCAACTTCCACTAACATACAAGGCCAATATCAAACCTGCACCAACTGCACCAACATAGATGTCCTCACTTGTCTCCTGATATCGCCCCCCACCAACGCCGATCTGCCCTTGACCTGTGTCTCTCATATACACTCATCACATCCTCCCATTCCTGGGTACAGACTGCTCCCACTCTGTGGAATTCCCTCCATCATAAAACTTTCCTCATTCTCCATCCCCTGAAATCTCCCCTCTTCAGGCCACATATCACAGTATTGGGAGCATGTACACAGCATCATACATCACATATCACCCATGTACTCAGCATCATACATCACATATCACCCATGTACACAGCATCATACATCACATATCACCCATGTACTCAGCATCATACATCACATATCACCCATGTACACAGCATCATACATCACATATCACCCATGTACTCAGCATCATACATCACATATCACCCATGTACTCAGCATCATACATCACATATCACCCATGTACTCAGCATCATACATCACATATCACCCATGTACACAGCATCATACATCACATATCACCCATGTACACAGCATCATACATCACATATCACCCATGTACACAGCATCATACATCACATATCACCCATGTACACAGCATCATACATCACATATCACCCATGTACACAGCATCATACATCACATATCACCCATGTACTCAGCATCATACATCACATATCACCCATGTACTCAGCATCATACATCACATATCACCCATGTACACAGCATCATACATCACATATCACCCATGTACACAGCATCATACATCACATATCACCCATGCACACAGCATCATACATCACATATCACCCATGTACACAGCATCATACATCACATATCACCCATGTACTCAGCATCATACATCACATATCACCCATGTACTCAGCATCATACATCACATATCACCCATGTACTCAGCATCATACATCACATATCACCCATGTACACAGCATCATACATCACATATCACCCATGTACACAGCATCATACATCACATATCACCCATGTACACAGCATCATACATCACATATCACCCATGTACACAGCATCATACATCACATATCACCCATGTACACAGCATCATACATCACATATCACCCATGTACACAGCATCATACATCACATATCACCCATGTACTCAGCATCATACATCACATATCACCCATGTACTCAGCATCATACATCACATATCACCCATGTACTCAGCATCATACATCACATATCACCCATGTACACAGCATCATACATCACATATCACCCATGTACACAGCATCATACATCACATATCACCCATGTACTCAGCATCATACATCACATATCACCCATGTACTCAGCATCATACATCACATATCACCCATGTACACAGCATCATACATCACATATCACCCATGTACACCGCATCATACATCACATATCACCCATGTACTCAGCATCATACATCACATATCACCCATGTACACAGCATCATACATCACATATCACCCATGTACTCAGCATCATACATCACATATCACCCATGTACTCAGCATCATACATCACATATCACCCATGTACTCAGCATCATACATCACATATCACCCATGTACACAGCATCATACATCACATATCACCCATGTACACAGCATCATACATCACATATCACCCATGTACACAGCATCATACATCACATATCACCCATGTACACAGCATCATACATCACATATCACCCATGTACACAGCATCATACATCACATATCACCCATGTACTCAGCATCATACATCACATATCACCCATGTACTCAGCATCATACATCACATATCACCCATGTACACAGCATCATACATCACATATCACCCATGTACTCAGCATCATACATCACATATCACCCATGTACTCAGCATCATACATCACATATCACCCATGTACACAGCATCATACATCACATATCACCCATGTACACAGCATCATACATCACATATCACCCATGTACACAGCATCATACATCACATATCACCCATGTACACAGCATCATACATCACATATCACCCATGTACACAGCATCATACATCACATATCACCCATGTACTCAGCATCATACATCACATATCACCCATGTACTCAGCATCATACATCACATATCACCCATGTACACAGCATCATACATCACATATCACCCATGTACTCAGCATCATACATCACATATCACCCATGTACTCAGCATCATACATCACATATCACCCATGTACACAGCATCATACATCACATATCACCCATGTACATAGCATCATACATCACATATCACCCATGTACACAGCATCATACATCACATATCACCCATGTACACAGCATCATACATCACATATCACCCATGTACACAGCATTACACAGCAGCATGTATCAGGGATTGGAAGTTGTACTGTGTAGAGCGTGGGGCCCAGTTCCATGTGGGGGTTTCTTGTTCACAATGCTGCAGGTTGTTATATATCAGTGTCACTTCCTTACTGACTGATTTACTGACGGTCGGCTTCTATGAACACTGCACACAGACAGCTCTTCACACAAGTGCTACAATGTAACAGAAAGCGATTAGGATCATGAATGAAGATAGCAATAAGCAATACTCTGCGCCATATCCTAATCAGTTAATTGGTTTATTAAATGAAAGAAAAACAAAAGTCTGTTTGCAATATGCAGCCATAATGCTAACTAAACAGATGTGTGGTCTGGGGGAGAGCTGCACTTAGAGGGGGCTGTTATCTCCCCGGCCACCATACAGCCGCCTCACTCTCACTGTCTACACAACCAGCGGCTCTTATCCCAATTTCTGTTTGCACATCATCTTCAGTCAGAGGGGACAGCTCAGATCCATTTTACTTTTTAATAACATTTTAGAAATGGCTCAGGTTGGGGTAAACACAAGTGTGATTGCTGGGAGGATGGAAACGTCAAGCGTGGAATATTTCATCTGTTTCCGGAGGGATTAGATTGGGGAGGTGGTGCCGGCAGAATAACAATGGGGTACTAGCAGCCCACGCTGCTGAGCTCCGGCAGAGGGGAAAGTATAGCTGGGGTATAAGGGTGCTTCTCTGAGGGCAGTTACTGACGGAGTGTGTAGGTAAAACAGAGGAGGAGCTGCAGGATAGGGGTAGTTACAGCTTGTTCGTGGGGTATAGAGATATATCTGACGGTTCTATGGCCATAGAATGTATGTATGAGTGGGCAGTTATGACTGGAGTACAGGGGTATGTATGAGTGGGCAGCTATGGCTGGAGTACAGGGGTATGTATGAGGGGGCAGTTATGGCTGGAGTACAGGGTTATGTATGAGGGGGCAGTTATGTCTGGAGTACAGGGTTATGTATGAGTGGGCAGCTATGGCTGGAGTACAGGGGTATGTATGAGGGGGCAGTTATGGCTGGAGTACAGGGGTATGTATGAGGGGGCAGTTATGACTGGAGTACAGGGGTATGTATGAGGGGGCAGTTATGACTGGAGTACAGGAGTATGTATGAGGGGGCAGTTATGGCTGGAGTACAGGGGTATGTATGAGGGGGCAGTTATGACTGGAGTACAGGGGTATGTATGAGGGGGCAGTTATGGCTGGAGTACAGGGGTATGTATGAGGGGGCAGTTATGACTGGAGTACAGGGGTATGTATGAGGGGGCAGTTATGACTGGAGTACAGGGGTATGTATGAGGGGAAAGTTATGACTGGAGTACAGGGGTATGTATGAGGGGGCAGTTATGGCTGGAGTACAGGGCTATGTATGAGTGGGCAGCTATGACTGGAGTACAGGGGTATGTATGAGTGGGCAGTTATGACTGGAGTACAGGGGTATGTATGAGAGGGCAGTTATGGCTGGAGTACAGGGGTATTTATGCGGGGGCAGTTATGACTGGAGTACAGGGGTATGTATGAGAGGGCAGCTATGGCTGGAGTACAGGGGTATTTATGCGGGGGCAGTTATGACTGGAGTACAGGGGTATGTATGACAGGGCAGTTATGGCTGGAGTACAGGGGTATTTATGCGGGGGCAGTTATGACAGGAGTACAGGGGTATGTATGAGAGGGCAGTTATGGCTGGAGTACAGGGGTATGTATGAGGGGGCAGTTATGGCTGGAGTACAGGGGTATGTATGAGAGGGCAGCTATGACTGGAGTGCAGGGGTATGTATGAGTGGGCAGTTATGACTGGAGTACAGGGGTATGTATGAGTGGGCAGTTATGACTGGAGTACAGGGCTATGTATGAGAGGGCAGCTATGACTGGAGTACAGGGGTATGTATGAGTGGGCAGTTATGACTGGAGTACAGGGGTATGTATGAGTGGGCAGTTATGACTGGAGTACAGGGCTATGTATGAGAGGGCAGCTATGACTGGAGTACAGGGGTATGTATGAGGGGGCAGTTATGACTGGAGTACAGGGGTATGTATGAGGGGGCAGTTATGACTGGAGTACAGGGGTATGTATGAGTGGGCAGTTATGACTGGAGTACAGGGCTATGTATGAGTGGGCAGTTATGGCTGGAGTACAGGGGTATGTATGAGGGGGCAGTTATGACTGGAGTACAGGGGTATGTATGAGGGGGCAGTTATGACTGGAGTACAGGGGTATGTATGAGGGGGAAGTTATGGCTGGAGTACAGGGGTATGCATGAGGGGGCAGTTATGACTGGAGTACAGGGGTATGTATGAGGGGGCAGTTATGGCTGGAGTACAGTTGTATGTATGAGAGGGCAGCTATGGCTGGAGTACAGGGCTATGTATGAGTGGACAGCTATGACTGGAGTACAGGGGTATGTATGAGTGGGCAGTTATGACTGGAGTACAGGGGTATGTATGAGGGGGCAGTTATGACTGGAGTACAGGGGTATGTATGAGGGGGCAGTTATGGCTGGAGTACAGGGTGTGTATGCGGGGGTAGTTATGTCTGGAGTACAGGGGTATGTATGAGGGGGCAGTTATGACTGGAGTACAGGGGTATGTATGCGGGGGCAGTTATGGCTGGAGTACATGGGTATGTATGAGGGGGCAGTTATGGCTGGAGTACAGGGGTATGTATGAGGGGGCAGTTATGGCTGGAGTACAGGGTGTGTATGCGGGGGTAGTTATGTCTGGAGTACAGGGGTATGTATGAGGGGCAGTTATGTCTGGAGTACAGGGATATGTATACGGGGGCAGTTATGGCTGGAGTACAGGGGTATGTATGCGGGGCAGTTATGGCTGGAGTACAGGGGTATGTATGAGGGGGCAGTTATGGCTGGAGTACAGGGATATGTATACGGGGCAGTTATGGCTGGAGTACAGGGGTATGTATGCGGGGGTAGTTATGGCTGGAGTACAGGGTGTGTATGCGGGGGTAGTTATGGCAGGAGTACAGGGGTATGTATGAGGGGGCAGTTATGGCTGGAGTACAGGGATATGTATACGGGGCAGTTATGACTGGAGTACAGGGGTATGTATGCGGGGGTAGTTATGGCTGGAGTACAGGGTGTGTATGCGGGGGTAGTTATGGCAGGAGTACAGGGGTATGTATGAGGGGGCAGTTATGGCAGGAGTACAGGGGTATGTATGCGGGGGTAGTTATGACTGGAGTACAGGGATATGTATACGGGGCAGTTATGTCTGGAGTACAGGGGTATGTATGAGGGGGCAGTTATGGCTGGAGTACAGGGATATGTATACGGGGCAGTTATGGCTGGAGTACAGGGGTATGTATGAGAGGGCAGTTATGGCAGGAGTACAGGGGTATGTATGCGGGGGTAGTTATGGCTGGAGTACAGGGATATGTATACGGGGCAGTTATGTCTGGAGTACAGGGGTATGTATGAGGGGGCAGTTATGGCTGGAGTACAGGGATATGTATACGGGGCAGTTATGGCTGGAGTACAGGGGTATGTATGCGGGGGTAGTTATGGCTGGAGTACAGGGGTATGTATGAGGGAGCAGTTATGGCTGGAGTACAGGGGTATGTATGAGAGGGCAGTTATGGCTGGAGTACAGGGGTATGTATGCGGGGGTAGTTATGGCTGGAGTACAGGGGTATGTATGAGGGGGCAGTTATGGCTGGAGTACAGGGGTATGTATACGGGGCAGTTATGGCTGGAGTACAGGGATATGTATACGGGGCAGTTATGGCTGGAGTACAGGGGTATGTATGAGAGGGCAGTTATGGCTGGAGTACAGGGGTATGTATGAGGGGGCAGTTATGGCTGGAGTACAGGGGTTACAATGAAGTTAATGACTGGTTGGCGGTGTATATCATTAGTAGCAGAGTGAGACAGTGAATTTGCTGCTTTGCTGCTATCCCGCATCTTCCTAGTGAGGTGGGCGAGATGGGGCTCTCCATGACACAATTAGTTACGCCATTTTGGTCCCTCCCCCTGCAAGGCAATTTATCGCGGCACCCCCGCCCTTCTACACCCTCTTCCGGGACGTCCCAGCGGAGACAAGAGTATGAGCTCTGGCCCCACGTCCCAGCATCGCCTCCAGACTCTCTGATCTCGTCTGTACTTCTGTCTTTATGTGCGATTTGTATTTTATGATTTATCATTCTGACTGACAGCACCGCAGAGTATTATAAAGTGCTCAGCGCCTGATAACATAACCATAAACTTTTAACTTAACTTTAGCACTTATGCTTTGTAATAAGAGACATCACATCAACTTGTTGGCAATTAGCTCTATTTATTATATTAAGCTCACCTGATATGGTGGACGGAGAACACTGTACTCAGATTACCTCTGGGACAGATAGTGATGGTACTAACTGGGGGACAGAGCCAGGACAAGGACGTTAGGAGGAGACTGATAGACTTGAATGTACATTCCTATTTATATTCTTTGTATATAAGAAAGTCACTTCCGAGGCTTAGCGGACACACACATGTAGGGATCATGGACATATATGCCCACCCCGCCATGTACTGGGGTGACCCCGTGAATTGCATCATTTTAGCCCCCCCCCCCCCCCCCCTTGACAAAATGATGCAAATGTGTCATTTTACAACAGGGGACGTTCCGCCTAGAAGAGGTGTATACACGTAATATACATGTACTATACACATAGTATACACGTAATATGAATGTAGTATACATGTAGTGCACACGTAATATACATGTACTATACACATAGTATACACGTAATATACACATAGTATACACGTAATATGTATGTAGTATACACGTAATATACATGTGGTATACACGTAATATGCATGTAGTATACACGTAATATACATGTGGTATACATGTAATATGCATGTAGTATACACATAGTATACACGTAGTATACATGTAGTATATACATAGTATACATGTAGTATACACGTAATATACATGTGGTATACACGTAATATACATGTACTATACACATAGTATACACGTAGTATACACATAGTATACACGTAATATGTATGTAGTATACATGTAGTGCACACATAATATACATGTGGTATACACGTAATATGCATGTAGTATACACGTAAGATACATGTGGTATACATGTAATATGCATGTAGTATACACGTAGTATACACGTAGTATACATGTAGTATATACATAGTCTACATGTAGTATACACGTAATATACATGTGGTATACACGTAATATGCATGTAGTATACACGTAATATGTATGTAGTATACATGTAGTGCACACATAATATACATGTGGTATACACGTAATATGCATGTAGTATACACGTAAGATACATGTGGTATACATGTAATATGCATGTGGTATACATGTAGTATACATGTAGTATATACATAGTATACATGTAGTATACACGTAATATACATGTGGTATACACGTAGTATACTTGTAGTATATACATAGTATACATGTAGTATACACGTAATATACATGTGGTATACACGTAATATGCATGTAGTATACACATAGTATACTTGTAGTATACATGTAGTATATACATAGTATATATGTAATATACATGTGGTACACATGTAGTATACACGTAGTATACATGTAGTATATACATAGTATACATGTAGTATACACGTAATATACATGTGGTATACACGTAATATGCATGTAGTATACACATAGTATACACGTAATATACATGTGGTATACACGTAATATACATGTGGTATACACGTAATATGTATGTAGTATACACGTAAGATACATGTGGTATACATGTAGTATATACATAGTATACATGTAGTATACACGTAATATACATGTGGTATACACGTAGTATACATGAAGTATATACATAGTATACATGTAGTATACACGTAATATACATGTGGTATACATGTAATATGCATGTAGTATACACGTAGTATACATGTAGTATATACATAGTATACATGTAGTGCACACATAATATACATGTGGTATACACGTAATATGCATGTAGTATACACGTAAGATACATGTGGTATACATGTAATATGCATGTAGTATACACGTAGTATACACGTAGTATACATGTAGTATATACATAGTATACATGTAGTATACACGTAATATACATGTGGTATACACATAGTATACTTGTAGTATATACATAGTATACATGTAGTATACACGTAATATACATGTGGTATACACGTAATATGCATGTAGTATACACATAGTATACTTGTAGTATACATGTAGTATATACATAGTATACATGTAATATACATGTGGTACACATGTAGTATACATGTAGTATACACATAGTATACTTGTAGTATACATGTAGTATATACATAGTATACATGTAATATACATGTGGTACACATGTAGTATACACGTAGTATACATGAAGTATATACATAGTATACATGTAGTATACACATAATATACATGTGGTATACATGTAATATGCATGTAGTATACACGTAGTATACATGTAGTGTATACATAGTATACATGTAGTGCACACATAATATACATGTGGTATACACGTAATATGCATGTAGTATACACGTAAGATACATGTGGTATACATGTAATATGCATGTAGTATACACGTAGTATACACGTAGTATACATGTAGTATATACATAGTATACATGTAGTATACACGTAATATACATGTGGTATACACGTAGTATACTTGTAGTATATACATAGTATACATGTAGTATACACGTAATATACATGTGGTATACACGTAATATGCATGTAGTATACACATAGTATACTTGTAGTATACATGTAGTATATACATAGTATACATGTAATATACATGTGGTACACATGTAGTATACACGTAGTATACATGTAGTATATACATAGTATACATGTAGTATACACGTAATATACATGTGGTATACACGTAATATGCATGTAGTATACACATAGTATACACGTAGTATACATGAAGTATATACATAGTATACATGTAGTATACACGTAATATACATGTGGTATACATGTAATATGCATGTAGTATACACGTAGTATACATGTAGTATATACATAGTATACATGTAGTATACACGTAATATACATGTGGTATACACGTAATATGCATGTAGTATACACATAGTATACACGTAGTATACATGTAGTATATACATAGTATACATGTAGTATACACGTAATATACATGTGGTATACACGTAATATGCATGTAGTATACACATAGTATACACGTAGTATACATGTAGTATATACATAGTATAATGTAGTATACAGGTAATATACATGTGGTATACACGTAATATGCATGGATTATACACGTAGTATACATGTAGTATACATGTAGTATATACATAGTATACATGTAGTATACACGTAATATACATGTGGTATACACGTAATATACATGTGGTATACACGTAGTATACATGTAGTATATACATAGTATACATGTAGAAAACACGGAATATACATGTGGTATACACGAAATATGCATGTAGTATACATGTAGTATATACATAGTATACATGTAGTATACACGTAATATACATGTGGTATACACGTAATATACATGTGGTATACATGTAGTATACATGTAGTATATACATAGTATACATGTAGAATACACGTAATATACATGTGGTATACACGTAATATGCATGTAGTATACACGTAGTATACATGTAGTATATACATAGTATACATGTAGAATACACGTAATATACTTGTGGTATACACGTAATATGCATGTAGTATACATGTAGTATACACGTAATATACATGTGGTATACACGTAATATACATGTGGTATACACGTAATATACATGTGGTATACGCGTAATATACATGTAGTATACACGTGGGCCATGTACAGTAAGGAGGTGCCCAGCTGGAGTGCACTCAGCAGCGTTCTATCCAAGCTTTGGGCATCTCTCAGATACGTGATTTTCAGTAGTATGACTGGCACCAGCTACAGGTCGGGTGTAAGTGCTGATTACTAGTGATGACTACACGTATGTTGCCAGAACATGTGTTTGCAATTAATAGCAACTGTAAAAATGCATTTTATAAGCGGTACACATTAAGAACATGCTAATAAATGTATTTCATGTTAAAACAAATGATTAAAAAAAAGTTAAAGTTTTTTTATTCATGATTATAGTATTAACCGGTATTATTGTATTTAATATTTCTTTCTCTGTACGGTCTGATGGTATATTGCACTTCTGCATTGTGTGTATCCAGCTGTGTGTTCTGTCTGATATATAAGACGAGTACTGTACACCCAGAGAGCACTTATACCGTATTCAAATGGAAACGTTTCTTCAGATCCGCTTGTACTTGGATACAGCCGTACGTGCAATTTACGTACGATTTTAGAAAAAATGCAAATTGCGTTCTCTTTACGTTCCTGGATGAATCAGGTCCAACATGTCTAACTCTGGATGATATCTACAGTGAGAGCAGTTTGAGTACAGAGACATCCAAGCTCCATAGGACAGTTGTGATAATGACGGCGGTCACTATATCATCTGTTACAGTCAGTATATACCAAGAGCAGCCGTATATATGTATATATCATCTGTTACAGTCAGTATATACCAAGAGCAGCCGTATATATGTATATATCATCTGTTACAGTCAGTATATACCAAGAGCAGCCGTATATATGTATATATCATCTGTTACAGTCAGTATATACCAAGAGCAGCCGTATATATGTATATATCATCTGTTACAGTCAGTATATACCAAGAGCAGCCGTATATATGTATATATCATCTGTTACAGTCAGTATATACCAAGAGCAGCCGTATATATGTATATATCATCTGTTACAGTCAGTATATACCAAGAGCAGCTGTATATATGTATATATCATCTGTTACAGTCAGTATATACCAAGAGCAGCTGTATATATGTATATATCATCTGTTACAGTCAGTATATACCAAGAGCAGCTGTATATATGTATATATCATCTGTTACAGCAAGTTCTGAAATAAATCCAACGAATTGGTTAAGTCTAAAAGCTTCTTGTGGTTGAACATCTACCATCACCATCATCATCACCATCATCATCACTATCATCATCACCATCATCATCATCACCATCATCACCATCATCATCACCATCATCATCACCATCATCATCACCATCATCACCATCATCATCATCACCATCACCATCATCATCACCATCATCATCATCATCATCACCATCATCATCACCATCATCATCATCACCATCATCATCACCATCATCATCATCACCATCATCACCATCATCACCATCATCATCATCACCATCATCATCATCACCATCATCATCATCACCATCATCATCACCATCATCATCACCATCATCACCATCACCATCATCATCATCACCATCATCACCATCATCATCACCATCATCACCATCACCATCATCATCATCACCATCATCACCATCATCACCATCATCATCATCATCATCACCATCATCACCATCATCATCATCACCATCATCACCATCATCACCATCATCATCATCATCATCACCATCATCATCACCATCATCACCATCATCATCACCATCATCATCATCACCATCATCACCATCATCATCACCATCATCACCATCACCATCATCACCATCATCATCACCATCATCACCATCATCATCACCATCATCACCATCATCATCATCATCATCATCACCATCATCACCATCATCATCATCACCATCACCATCATCACCATCATCATCATCATCACCATCATCATCATCATCATCACCATCATCATCACCATCATCACCATCATCATCACCATCATCACCATCATCATCACCATCATCATCATCACCATCATCATCACCATCATCACCATCATCATCATCACCATCATCACCATCACCATCATCACCATCATCATCATCATCACCATCATCATCACCATCATCATCATCACCATCATCACCATCATCACCATCATCATCATCAACATTTATTGACATAGCCGCTGACACCTATTACATATAACAGCACTAATGCCATGATAATAGGTTTCTGCCAGTAGTAATGGTGCAGAGTGTAGATGAAGGGGTGTAAGTAAATATAGTGAGACAATGGGTGTAATAAGGGGGTAGTGGTAACAAAGTCTGCAAATGACATGAATGAAGAGTTCGTCTACAGATGTTGACGTCCTGTCTGCTGAGGGTCTGAGGGCCACAGGAGTCCACTGATAATGTCCAGTCCTCCCAGTTCTGTTGTGTGGAGAATAGAAGATTTAACAGTGATTTCATCAATAAATAGGTAACATTTGGGCGCTGATCTCGGCCGGCGCTGATGATGTCACAGGCCGCAGTTTGTTCTGCCCACCCAGCATTACATGAACGCATGTATCAGTGGGACAAGTTGGCGGCGTTGGCCGGGTCCATGGGCGGAGAGGGGCGGATTGTGTCTAGTTTCGTGGAGCCGTCAAGAGCAAAATTTAATTTTGTGGAGTGAGATTATTAAAGAGAGATATCTGAGGTGGAAGCCCCAGGGCCACAGATCACAGGGCCCGATCAGTAGGATATCGCCCACAGCGTCCAGCTGATGATTACACTTCTCAGGATGCGCTGAGGGGACAAGGTCCTCAAAAAGCATTGGAAATATTAACCATATGTTATAAATCCTAATACCCAGAATACATAATACAACACGACAGTGTCCCCAGTCTTCTGATGCCTCATCCCCTTCATATAAGACCGGGTTACATATTAATAGTTCTGTCTCCACCACATTCATTGAAGCCCCTAGAAAATCTGGGCCCCATTTCTTTACATAACTCCAGGAGCCGGGTCTTGTGTCTGCTCAGATAACGTTATCTACAGTGTGCTGGGATCTTACTAATACTGTTACATGGATACTGGCAGTCACCACATACAGAACAATCATATCTCCAGGTCACCCAGTTCTATGTCATGTACATAATCACCACAGGTTATGGGTGGACCCTGAAAAGGACTTAATGTGCGAGAGGTTAAAAATTGCTAAAGACCCCTAGAATATGACTCCTCTGTGCAGTGATCCAATCCCCCCCAGACATTGATTTGAAGGAGTTTGGGGAATGGAACGTCATAAAATTCCTTCTTGATCTGTCCACTCTTCTCATCTTCCCAGAATTCCAGGAGCTTCAGCAATGCTTCCAAATTCCACTCAAAAAGATCTTTCAACACCTCCAACTCCGCACTGATCCCTTCCCGTAATCCCTTCAGATCTCCACCTCTGGAAACCTTTGGCCTTAACAGGTCTGATTCATGCAGTTGACAGCTCCATTAATGTCAACGTTAAAGAGAATACTTACAAATTATTATTTAGGTGACACCTGGCACCTACCCGTAGAACATTGCTGGAGGAACTGCGTCATGAGGTCGCCCTATCCCATATATGATGGTCCTGCTCACAAATCACACTTTACTTGAACAAGGTACTAAGCTTATTATTCTCTATGGGTGACTATGGAATCTCCCCGTTTATGTTTTATCCCCCTGGACGTGTCCGAGAACACACAGACTCCGGCGTATCGTGTTGAACCTCCCTCTATCACAGCACTTATCAATAAAACATAACAAACACCCGGCTGGAACACATAATGGAGATTCTGCAGGAATGTTGTATTAGATTCTGTAGCATACGGTCTCCCGGACTGACTATCGTTTGTCTTAATTCTATGCCTGTACTCATGTTTCCTACAAATATCCCCTATTATCCACCCCCCCCCCCATGTTCCCTTACTAACAGCCCCCACCTCCTAGTCCTTATGTAGAATAAATGCATTTATTCCAAATTCTTAGCTTGTTCTCTCACAAACCCCCTGCCGATATCTTATCCTATGAATTCTTTTCTTCAGGCAGTTTCTAAACTTGAAGCTGAATTGAACTAAAGATCGTTAAACTGTGAGTTATGTGTTACCTCTCCCTTGCACCCATTTCTTTCTCTTCTGTACCCCGTTCCTTATTACTCTACAGAATATAATAATCTGTATTTATATTTGTGTATGAATTATCCCCACCACACAGTGCATTTCTGCCAAGCTGCCAGTCCCTCCCTGTCTGCTCTATTACGTCATCTGCACACAAGCCAATCCTGCTGCTTGAGAATCCAGCGAAGCACATGGATAACCAAGTCACACAAGATCCAGCTGATTGTTCCTCAGGCCGGTCTGTGGGTGCAGATGAAAGGTGACCACACAGCGCTTGATAATAGTTATTGTTTATATCCAAAGACTGTCAAATGTAATCAGAGATCTGTGACAGGATACAGTATCACAGCCATATCTAGAGGAGCAGAGGAAAGAGCTGTACGAGCAGTCTACAAGGATAGGTAAATGGAAGCTTGAAATAACACGGGATCCTGAGGAATAGGGGTACAGGAATTCTGAAAGAACAGGGATTCTGGAAGGATGCAGTGCAGGGATCCTGGAAGGAGGGGGTACAGGGATTCTGGAAGGACGGAGAACAGGGATTCTGGAAGAATGGGGTACAGGGATTCTGGAAGAACAGGGATTCTGGAAGGGCAGGGTACAGGGATCCTGGAAGAACATGGATTCTGGAAGGGCGGGGTACAGGGATTCTGGAAGAACAGGGATTCTGGAAGGATAAGGTACAAGGATCCTGGAAGGAGGCGGTACAGGGATTGTGGAAGAATGGGGTACAGGGATTCTGGAAGGGCGGGGTACAGGGATCCTGGAAGGAGGGGGTACAGGGATTCTGGAAGGATGGAGAACAGGGATTCTGGAAGAACAGGGATTCTGGAAGGGCGGGGTACAGGGATTCTGGAAGAACAGGGATTCTGGAAGGGCGGGGTACAGGGATCCTGGAAGGAGGGGGTACAGGGATTCTGGAAGAACAGGGATTCTGGAAGGGCGGGGTACAGGGATCCTGGAAGAACATGGATTCTGGAAGGGCGGGGTACAGGGATTCTGGAAGAACAGGGATTCTGGAAGGATAAGGTACAAGGATCCTGGAAGGAGGCGGTACAGGGATTGTGGAAGAATGGGGTACAGGGATTCTGGAAGGGCGGGGTACAGGGATCCTGGAAGGAGGGGGTACAGGGATTCTGGAAGGACGGAGAACAGGGATTCTGGAAGAATGGGGTACAGGGATTCTGGAAGAACAGGGATTCTGGAAGGATAAGGTACAGGGATCCTGGAAGGAGAGGGTACAGGGATTGTGGAAGAATGGGGTACAGGGATTCTGGAAGGACGGAGAACAGGGATTCTGGAAGAATGGGGTACAGGGATTCTGGAAGGAGGGGGTACAGGGATTGTGGAAGAATGGGTTACAGGGATCCTGGATGGATGGGTTACAGGGATCCTGGAAGGACGGAGTACAGGGAACCTGGAAGGAGGGGCTACAGGAATTCTGGAAGGATGGAGAACAGGGATTCTGGAAGGACGGAGTACGGGGATTCTGGAAGGACGGAGTACAGGGATACTAGAAGAATGAGGTACAGAGGTTCTGGAACAACGGAGAACAGGGATTCTGAAAGGATGGGGTACAGGGATTCTGGAAGGAGGGGGTACAGGGATTCTGGAAGGACAATCGGCACAGCAGTGTAGAAGGATAGGAGCATAGGAGTCTGTAGGAATAGCAGACCTGTCGAGCCCATCCAGCCTATATCATTTATTGCCAGCGATTACCAAACAGGAGCAGGAGCTGAAAGCTTCAAAGACATGGAGGAAAAGCGTAATACAAATATATTATTAAATATTAGATCTCTCTATAAGGATTGAAATCATGCTTCTAGCTCTGTCAAACCAGTGTCATTAAAAGCTAACGAACCATATTAAACGAATATTAAAATATAGGTTCCCTTTGCATAAGATAATGAGTAAAAACACTTTTAAGTCTCTTGCTTGATGCTGCAAGGTGTGATTGGCCTTTTTCTGCTGCAGCGGAAAAAAAAAGACAACTTTGAAGTCACCCAGGTAAGACCGAGACCGATCAAACGCTAATCAACTTCAAAAAGGCGCCCGTGTCCTCCATGTCTCCCGGACCCTGTCCCTGGGACATCTGAAATGCAAATGCACAAATTCATTTCGAAAATTGTAAATTGGTGGCACGTTTAATCAGAGGAAAGTTTCCCCAGTAAGTGGGAGCAGGAGCGTCTTCTGGATGAAGGGAAGAGCGGCTCTAATTGACGTTTTGTTTGTTAAGAGAAATTTCCATATGGGAAAGGGGAAAATAAAAGAGCTGGCAGCTACAATTTAACTCTTACTGTGCTACGAAGATAGCCGCTCTCTCCGTCTACGCGTCTGCGGCCCTCCCAGCACTGAAATAGTCAATATCAGCTTTCTGCTTTATTATCAGTTAAGTGCAGTTAAAAATGAATCTATAATGAATGAATAATAATGAAAATGGAAGTCATGGTGGAGCTGGGAGCGAGCGTGGCTCGGGGCAGCTAGTGATGGAACTTAAGTACTGTAATGCTGTACGGAGCACAATACCACAAGCGTCTCCCTCGCCTTCCAGCTACATTCCTAGCATGGGGAGGAGAGCGTCTCTCTTATCACTGCCGCCTAAAAATGTCAGGAAGAGCAAATTCTCCGTGGGCAAATTGAGATTTCATTAACTTTAAATGGATTGCTTTTGACTGAAGTCTCCCCACGGTTGTTAGGAAGCTGTAATGGACGGTCGCCACTCGGACGCCATCGTAGAAGGCTTTGTCTGCGAGAAGTTTGAGCGCTGGGAAGACATCTGCGTGTGATTGCTCAGCTCACAGACTGACAGACAATTCTGCCTTTTATTTGTTTTCTTATTCCTACTAAAACGCCCCAATTAAAGAACTTCACATTCCGCCATTTTATGCGGCAAACAATGAATTGCGCATGGAAAGACGCGTTTTACTGAGACACAATGAGAGGGTCGGCTCAGACATTGATATTCATTATTTCTCATTAGTTTTACACCAGGGACCAGCAGTTCCCTTATTTATACCGGCTAAGGGGAAACGTCGTGGGGTGATTAAGGTTAGGTGCACGTTATATTTATACTGCATGTTAGAGTTGGGATAATCAGCGCCCCCCCCCCCCCCCCTCACACGTCTGTCATGTTGTACACGTCACATTCCCCCCAGCACGTGTCACATGTTTTGCACTCAGCAGCTGGATTTGTTCCTAACCCTAAACTGCCCCCTATGAAGGTCTAGTGACCTCAGGGCTACATTTCATCCGGTTTTATGTCTATAAGTACGAAGCAGATTTGTGAGATTATCTGAGAGTCTTTGGGAACTATAGTGTTTGTCTGAATAACAGACAGAACTGTAACAGTATCAGACCCTCAGATATTCCCGTGTGGACGGACATGTGGGATCAGGGCCACGTTCTCCCCTCGCCGCCGCTCTCCCAGTAAACAGTTAACGTAGATCTGCAGCTTGTGCCAGACATGTAGGAGTATTAAAATATTGGATTACAAAATAATGTCGTCCTTACTTATCAGGAACATTAGGCTGAAGCTGCAATTTCCAGCGTCTCCGAGATTCAGTTACCGAATGTTATTGTGTCAGTATGAACTTTCTATTCAGAGTATGGATGGATATTAAAGTACTGAGTCTGCTGAATCACAGGAGGGGCGGGGGGGGGGGGGGGGCTCCACACCCTGTACTCACCATCCAAACTCACATGGGGGGGCTCTACACCCTGTACTCACGGGGAGGGGGGGGGCTCTACACCCTGTACTCACCATCCTGAATCATGGGTGGGCTCTACACCCTGTACTCACGGGGGGGGGCTCTACACCCTGTACTCACCATCCTAAATAACGGGGGGGCTCTACACCCTGTACTCACCATCCTAAATAACGGGGGGGCTCTACACCCTGTACTCACCATCCTGAATAACGGGGGGGCTCTACACCCTGTACTCACAGAGGGAGGCTCTACACCTTGTACTCACCATCCTAAATAACGGGGGGGCTCTACACCCTGTACTCACCATCCTAAATAACGGGGGGGCTCTACACCCTGTACTCACCATCCTAAATAACGGGGGGGCTCTACACTCTGTACTCACCATCCTGAATCATGGGTCGGCTCTACACCCTGTACTCACGGGGGGCTCTACACCTTGTACTTGTAACAGGTGTCTAGAGGGACAAGGTTCCCCCACACCCCAGGTACTCACCTTACTTTCATACACGCCAATCCGGCACTTACAAATAGAAGGGCCTCGTGTGCCACTCTCAGCCTACAACTACACTACAAAAGGCTCAAAGGCTGAGTGTCCTCCTGAACTATCAGGACCTAGTATCCTCTTCACTACATAGAGCCTAGTGCCCCTGTAACTATGCAGGACTTACTGCCCTCCGAACAACATGGTCATAAAGCCCTTCTAATCTATCAAGGCCTTGCATCCTCCTGGAACCCAAGTGCCCAATGCACTGCTATCACTAAGGGCCTTGTGCCCTGCCTAAATACAAGGGCCTGGTGCCCAGTTACTACCTATTGGGCCTTATGCCCAATGACTACCTATAGGGCCTTGTGCCCAGGCTAAACTCAAAGGGCCTATTGGGCCTTGCGTCCACTAACTACTTCTGGACTAGTGTCCAAATAATCCTAAGTGGCCTAAATCGCAAAGCTAAGTGGGACGCAGCGAGCCAATCAAGACGCCAAAGATTCAAATGGCCGTAGGGGAGCTGTGATTGGCTCCCCTTTCCGGCCGCTGATTGGCCCTATTTGGCTCAGCTGCCCACCGTTGCCAACGTTGGGAACTGCAAGGAAGGAGGAACGGATCTCACCGCCGCTGAATACCAGGAATTGTGAGTCGTCTCTTGTTCTTTCTTCTTATTTTCTCTTCTTCTGTTCTATCTTCGCCTCCTTCATGAGCTCGGCAACGGGGGACGTTCTCACATACTCTCCATCCTGAATCACAGGGGATGACATCATTGAGTCCAAATCTTGCAGCTCTCCCCCCTGATGATGGTGTAGACATGACGTGGGATTAAATACTAATGCTCAGAATGACTGTCTACTAACAGAACAGCAGAATAGGTTTAATGTCAATAGCTGTAATAAGAAGAGTTTGTGACATAGTAACCGATAATAGTAATAATTACTTACACTGTTATATAAATCATTACAGGACAGCTCACTGTGTCTTACACTACACCAGGCTAATACCATTATTAGAAGCTGTCAGGTCACACGGACACCTTCCCATCTATCTTCATATTAGGGAGAGAGAAATCTAGCAATTAAAATAAATTCTCTTGTTAAACAAATTATAACCTTTGTAATATTGTCAGTTGTTTGCACACAGCCTTGTACTGAACAGATTGGGAGCACACATATTATGTATTAGAAGCATTAGCTGAGACAAGGGTAATTCATCTCTCATCTGTCCGCAGCCACAGAGCGCTGCTTGTCGTAGATTCTTATGGAGTTGTACCGGAGTTGATATCTGTAGATAATTGATATGGCGATGTGATCGTGGCCCGAAGAATGTGGATGAGTGGACGTTCCTGGTATGGAGAGCTGGGGGTGCAGGAGGCAGTGCTGTGAGTAATGGAATCAGTATGACTAAGGTTACAAATACTGGTGCAAAGAATTGTTGTAGAATATACAGAAATAAGCAAATTAACTAAATCTGATGAGTAGACCTCAGTAATGCGCTTAGTGTATAGGTGGAAGAGGATAGGACATTAGCGATTGGTGGATGAGTGGAGTGAGGGGTTAGGTAGGGATGTATATGAAAAAAGGAGACATGCTCCCCAATTCTTTCAGACCATACCCAATTGCAACAAACCACACCCATTTATCACATGACCAAACCCATTTTATTTGACCACTCCCCTATTGACCTATGTAAATCAGAACTTTGCAATAATTTAACTGGTTCATATATAAGATAATATGTACCACGGCCGTTTTGGGGGGATGTTAATGAAAACTCAGATTGATAAATAGCCCCCAGAGTCTCTGAAGCTCTGCGTGTTTCTTCCAAGCCTCTCACTGCAGCTTTCTCTGTCCTGTCTATCAGTCCTCGGCTCAGCGCACCTCACATCAACTACCAGACTACAGTTATGGCCAAAAATTTTGAGAATGACACAAATATTATTTTTCACAAAGTCTGCTGCCTCAGTTTTTATGATGCAATTTGCTCCAGAATGTCATGAAGAGTGATCAGATGAATTGCAATTAATTTCAAAGTCCCTCTTTGCCATGACAATGAACTTTATCCCAAAAACATTTCCACTGCATTTCAGTCCTGCCACAAAAGGACCAGCTGACATCAGGTCAGTGATTCTCTTGTTAACACAGCTGAGAGTGTTGGCGTGGACAAGGCTGGAGATCACTCTGTCATGCTGATTGAGTTAGAATAACAGACAGGAAGCTATAAAAGGAGGGTGGTGCATGAAATCATTGTTCTTCCTCTGTTAACCTAAGGCTACCTGCAAGGAAACAGGTGCAGTCATCATTGCTTTGCACAAAAAGGGCTTCACAGGAAAGAATATTGCTGCTAGTAAGATTACACCTAAATCAACCATTTATCGGATCATCAAGAACTTCAAGAAACGATTTTCAACAGTTGTGAAGAAGGCTTCAGGGTGTCCAAGAACGTCCAGCAAGCGCCAGGACCTAAAGTTGATTCAGCTAAGGGATCAGACACCACCAGTGCAGAGCTTGCTCAGGAATGGCAGCAGGAAGGTGTGAGTGCATCTGTATGCAATGTGAGGTGAAGACTTTTGGAGGATGAAAACATCAGGGACAGACTGATATTCTGCAACAGGTACAGGGATTGGACTACTGAGGACTGGGGTAAAGTCATTTTCTCTGATGAATACCCTTTCAGATTGTTTGGGTCATCTGGAAAAACGCTTGTCCGGAGAAGGAAAGGTGAGCGCTACCATCAGTCCTGTGTCATCCTAACAGTAAAGCACCCTGAGACCATTCATGTGTGAGGTTGCTTCTCAGCCAAGGGAGTGGGCTCACTCACAATTTTGCCTAAGAACACAGCCATGAATAAAGAATGGTACCAAAACATCCTCCAAGAGCAACTTCTCCCAACCATCCAAGAACAGTTTGGTGATGCACAATGTCTTTTCCAGCATGATGGACACCTTACCATAAGGCAAAAGTAATAACTAAGTGGATCTGGGATCAAAACATTGAAATTTTGGGTCCATGGCCAGGAACCTCCCCAGACCTTAATTCCATTGAGAACTTGTGGTTAATCCTCAAGAGGCGGTTGGACAAACAAAAACCCAAAAAATTCTGACAAACTTCAAGCATTGATTAGACAAGAATGAGCATCCATCAGTCAGTATGGGGCCCAGTTGATTGACAGCTGCCAGGGCGAATTGCAGAAGTCTTCAAAAAGAAGGGTCAACACTGCAAATATTGCCTCTTTGCATAAACTTAATGTAATTGTCAATAAAAGCCTTTGACACTTATGAAATGCTTGAAATTTTACTTCAGTAGAACATAGCAACATCTAACAAAAACGTCTAAAAACACTGAAGCAGCAAACTGTGGGAAAACCAATACTTGTGTCATTCTCAAAACTTTAGCATGCGATCGTTTTTCCGATCGTTCGGTCCATGGACTGCATACACACAGCCTTGTTTAGGACGATAGAGGGAAGAGGGGACGTCTCTTTAGCGACTTTTTACAGCCATGTAGTCGTGAGCAATGACTGTAATTTCGTACTCACTGTTGTGGATCGGTCGGAAGTTTATACACACTACACAGCGGAAACAAGATTGGAACGAAAATATTAAACGGTACGACCAACCAAATGAGGCGACAATCGTCCATTTGGGCAGACTTTTGACCATCGTGTCACTGCACACACTGACCCCACTTTTGAACGAGCGGTCGTATGTCGGCTGATTTAGCTGATTATTGGATGAAAACTGTGTAGTGTGTACCTAGCTTGAGTCTTTATACACCTAACCCTAACCCTAACCCTTCGGCCAGGGTCGCCTAACCCTAACCCTAACCCTAACCCTAACCCTAACCCTAACCACTTCGGCCAGGGCTGCCTAACCCTAACCCTAACCCTAACCCTAACCCCATCCTGAAAATCTATATAATTGCAGGAATTATTAAGAATAACCTTCTGGAAATAAAGCAAATTCATAGACGAATTGAGAGATTCATGGATGAGCAACTTTGTATATTTATCTGTCGAGCCTTATAAAATGCGTTGGGTACATTTCATATCAAGCTCTTCACAAAGATCACAGGGTGGTCCCTTCCTCTTAGCGTAAAAGCCATTTAATCTTCAGCTGGGGAGGACAACTGATGGGAGAGGTTGTGGCTAATATGGTAGATATATAAGAAGAATACTTAGTGTTACACATATGGAGGAATAGAGACCTCTCCATCTGGCAGGATGATGTAGAGGAATAATATCGAGTTCCATCCTGAATGTCTACAGGGGCAGATTCTCTCTCTGCAACTCCTGAACCTCCAAAGGGTCTGTGATATCCCACATACCCCCCCCCCCCAATAATAAATACAACAATCACAGTAATAGGATAAAACTAGAGATGGGCGGGTCCGGTTCTCCGAGAACCGAACCCACCCGAACTTTGGGTATCCGAGTACCGAGCTGAGCAGCTCGGTACTCTCCCGCCCATTCCGAATCCAAATCGAGGCCGAACGTCATTGTGACGTTGTCGGATCTCGGGACTCGGTTCTCGCGATACTTCAACTTTATAAATACACGCCTCCACAGCAATCCATCGCCATTTGACAGAGGGAGAGAGCAGGGTGTAGTCATAGGCTAATTAGAGCAGGGACAGAGAATACAATATTGTTCTTGCAATTGCTCTAACCAAAATCGCTAGTGCAGAGAGGAGGATAGAGGTTTATTATTTTTTCTTCATATTTGGCACTCCCCAGCGCTTTTGGGGTGTCCCCCATAATTGTGCATTAATATTTCTGGCTGTCAAAAGTCATATCTGTCAGCAGTATCTACTAAATAATTTGTAGCACACCTCAGTGTTTTTGGGGTGTCCTCCCTAATTGTGCATTAATATTTCTGGCTGTCAAAAGTCATATCTGTCAGCAGTATCTACTAAATAATTTTTAGCACTCCTCAGTGTTTTTGGGGTGTCCTCCCTAATTGTGCATTAATATTTCTGGCTGTCAAAAGTCATATCTGTCAGCAGTATCTACTCAATAATTTTTAGCACTCCTCAGTGTTTTTGGGGTGTCCTCCCTAATTGTGCATTAATATTTCTGGCTGTCAAAAGTCATATCTGTCAGCAGTATCTACTAAATAATTTTTAGCACTCCTCAGTGTTTTTGGGGTGTCCTCCCTAATTGTGCATTAATATTTCTGGCTGTCAAAAGTCATATCTGTCAGCAGTATCTACTCAATAATTTTTAGCACTCCTCAGTGTTTTTGGGGTGTCCTCCCTAATTGTGCATTAATATTTCTGGCTGTCAAAAGTCATATCTGTCAGCAGTATCTACTCAATAATTTTTAGCACTCCTCAGTGTTTTTGGGGTGTCCTCCCTAATTGTGCATTAATATTTCTGGCTGTCAAAAGTCATATCTGTCAGCAGTATCTACTCAATAATTTTTAGCACTCCTCAGTGTTTTTGGGGTGTCCTCCCTAATTGTGCATTAATATTTCTGGCTGTCAAAAGTCATATCTGTCAGCAGTATCTACTCAATAATTTTTAGCACTCCTCAGTGTTTTTGGGGTGTCCTCCCTAATTGTGCATTAATATTTCTGGCTGTCAAAAGTCATATCTGTCAGCAGTATCTACTCAATAATTTTTAGCACTCCTCAGTGTTTTTGGGGTGTCCTCCCTAATTGTGCATTAATATTTCTGGCTGTCAAAAGTCATATCTGTCAGCAGTATCTACTCAATAATTTTTAGCACTCCTCAGTGTTTTTGGGGTGTCCTCCCTAATTGTGCATTAATATTTCTGGCTGTCAAAAGTCATATCTGTCAGCAGTATCTACTCAATAATTTTTAGCACTCCTCAGTGTTTTTGGGGTGTCCTCCCTAATTGTGCATTAATATTTCTGGCTGTCAAAAGTCATATCTGTCAGCAGTATCTACTCAATAATTTTTAGCACTCCTCAGTGTTTTTGGGGTGTCCTCCCTAATTGTGCATTAATATTTCTGGCTGTCAAAAGTCATATCTGTCAGCAGTATCTACTCAATAATTTTTAGCACTCCTCAGTGTTTTTGGGGTGTCCTCCCTAATTGTGCATTAATATTTCTGGCTGTCAAAAGTCATATCTGTCAGCAGTATCTACTCAATAATTTTTAGCACTCCTCAGTGTTTTTGGGGTGTCCTCCCTAATTGTGCATTAATATTTCTGGCTGTCAAAAGTCATATCTGTCAGCAGTATCTACTCAATAATTTTTAGCACTCCTCAGTGTTTTTGGGGTGTCCTCCCTAATTGTGCATTAATATTTCTGGCTGTCAAAAGTCATAACTGTCAGCAGAATCTACTAAATAATTTTTAGCACTCCCCAGTGGTTTGCGCTCAGAATGGATTCAAAGCAGTCCACATATGATCTAAATGAGCAACCAGGTTCTGTCACCAGTCCTGATGTTAGTGTTCCCAGTACGTCATCTGGCCAAGGCGATGTCAAACAACAGAGTGTTTTCAAATTAGTGCAAAAAACAAAAACCAAAAAAAAATTTACTGTATTGAAGCGAAAAAGAAGTGTAACTGAGCAAAAGTTAAGTGACGATAAAAAAAAAATTGCAAGCATGCCATTCTACACACGCAGTGGCAAAGAGAGAATGAGGCCTTCACCTTTGGCTATTAGTGGCAGATCCCAAAAAGTTACCCAGGCTACAATTGGTGCACAACTACTGTTACGCGTCAAAGCTGAGCTGCAAGATAACAGTGAGGCATTACAGGAGAATATTTGCTCTGATTCACAAATGACAACAATCCCTGTGGAGAGTCCATCCAACAGTGGGATGTCTAATCGTGAGCATTCTGC
Source organism: Mixophyes australis (assembly GCA_036250195.1). Classification (NCBI taxonomy): domain Eukaryota; kingdom Metazoa; phylum Chordata; class Amphibia; order Anura; family Limnodynastidae; genus Mixophyes; species Mixophyes australis. The sequence continues at coordinate 995,440 of JAVHZZ010000006.1, forward strand.
TGATGTGTGCCTTAATAGCCCGAGTGTAGCCGGTGATACCCAAATTGAGGATGCCACTTTGGAATTAGAAGAGGATGAGGGGGAGATTTGTGTAGGCGACGAGGGCGCTAATGAGGATGTTGATGAGGATGAGGTTGTTTGTGTAAGTCCTGCACCAGTGGCAGCAGTTCTGGCACGTGACAAGAAAAAGGCCATTGTCATGCCTGGGCATAAAACAAAAAAATCCACTTCTTATGTGTGGAATTATTTCTACCCAAATCCAGACAACAATTGTATAGCCATTTGTAGTGTATGTGAAGCCACAGTCAGTCGAGGGAGGGACCTTAACCATCTTGGAACCTCGTCTATGTTACGCCATTTAACGAGAGTTCATGGCAAAGTGTTGGGAAAAGCTGAAAGTTCTTCCCAAAAGAATACAAGCACTCCCTCATCAGCTAAGACCCTCCGCTCACCGACATACCGACGGCTACAAAATACACCCACCACACCATCCTCATCAATATCCTCAGTAGCGCTCGGAGTTAGCCCGGCATCCCACTTAAGGCTGGATGACTCCGGCACTATTATTGATTCCTCTGAAGAAAGCGTTAGTCCTGCTGCTGCTGTTGCTGCTGCTGGGGGTGAATCGTCATCCCAGAGGCAGGTGAATAAAATGAGCAGTCCTACATTTCAGCAATTAACTGTGAAACAATCATTTGCGAGGGGAAGCAAATATGACAGCAGTCACCCAGTCGCCAAGCGAATCACAGACGCCATGGCTGCAATGTTAGTGTTAGATCTGCGTCCAATCTCCACAATAAACGCAGCTGGTTTTTCACAGTTAATTGAGGTTTTGTGTCCGCGTTACAGAATTCCATCGCGACACCATTTCTCCCGTAAAGCTATTCCACAACTATACCAAAAAGTGTGTAAAAATGTAGAGATTGCGCTGAAAAATGCCATTCTGCCCACTGTTCACTTAACCACAGATATGTGGACAAGTGGAAGTGGCCAAACCAAAGACTATATGACTGTGACAGCCCACTGGGTTGGTCATTCACCTTCACCAGCAGGAACAGCAGCAGCATGTACACCACTACGTAACATTTGTCACAGGCAGGCCACTCTTTGTATCACCGGCTTCACTAACAGGCATACGGCTGACAATTTGTTACGCAAACTGAGAGATGTGATTGATGCATGGCTTATACCACTCGGACTCTCCCCAGGGTATGTCATTTCAGATAACGCCAACAATATAGTGCGAGCATTACAGCTGGGTGATTTCCAACATATTCCCTGTTTTGCTCACACCATCAACTTGGTGGTGCAGAGCTTCCTACGAAATAACCGTGAGGTGCAGGAGATGCTTTCGGTGGCCCGTAAAATTTCAGGCCATTTCAGGCATTCAGCCACAGCATGTAGGAGATTACAGCAGCTCCAAGAGCAGTTTAACTTGCCCTGCCACCAACTTAAGCAAGAGGTGGTAACTCGGTGGAATTCCACCCTGTACATGCTTCAGAGGATGGAGGAACAGCGCAAAGCCATCCAAGCATATTGCACAAGTCATGACATTGGGAAAGGAGGGGGGATGTATTTCACTCTTGCACAGTGGGGAATCCTTTCAGTGCTGTGCAAGGTGCTGAAACCATTTGAAGTTGTGACATGTGAGGTCAGTGCTAGTTTGAGCCAAGTCATTCCTTTAATTAGACTATTGGAAAAGCAGCTTGAGAAAATGAAGGAGGAGCTGAAAGCAAGCAATTCAGCAAAGTATGTTGGCCTTGTCGATCAAGTACTTAATTCGCTTCACAATGATCCTCGAGTTATTAAGATCTTGAACTCGGATCAGTACGTTTTGGCCACTGTGCTTGATCCAAGGTTTAAAACCTACATTGAGTCTTTACTTGTAAATGAGCGAGATGTGAACTTTTGCAAGGAGCTATTGCTCAGCAAGTTGGCCGCTGAACTGGGCCTCGGCTTGACGACGTGTCCTCCTTCACTTTCTCAAGCTGTTGCTCGTAAAAAATTAAATTTCCAAAAAAGAAGCAGGGAAGACACAGGGGGCAGACCAGAACAATTTAACATCTGGGCTGGTTTGAAGGATTTTTCAAAAAAATGTGTCACTTTGCCCATAACTCCATCCAATATGAGTATAAACATGCAAAGGATGGTGGAGGATTACTTTCAAGAGGTAGTTGATATGGAAATGTCAGACAGTCCCTTTCCTTACTGGGAAGAAAAGCAGGCCATTTGGAAACCCATGTACAAACTTGCTTTGCAATACCTAAGCTGCCCACCCTCCAGTGTGTACTCTGAACGAGTGTTCAGCACAGCAGGGAACTTAGTCAGTGATCGCCGTAGAAGGTTACTTCCCAAAAATGTGGAGAAAATGATGTTTATAAAAATGAACTACATCTTCCACGAGGAAGGCCTTCACCATCCAAGACATCCAAGCACTGACTGTTCTCTAATGGCGGATTCAAGCGGCGATGAATTGATAGTCTGTGATGATGACGTACACACTGATGAGGGTGAGGATTAAGCTGAAGATGATGCCGATAACATCTTTTTAAAACTTTCTATGTAAGTGTAGGGTGCAATCTACCCCCAAAGAGGAAAGGGACTTGTGGCATTTCCATATCACATACCATCTTGAAAGGCTGCTGTTAGGGCAATTTATCCTTAAGGGTAGGGTGTCATAGACAGAGTGACCCTAAACTGGCTTTGTCCATTTTTCATAATATTGTACAGTCTATAATGGCTGAATTTTTGGGTATTTTATACAAGTGGAGGGGGGCCTAGAGAGACAGAAACCAAACTGGCTTTTTCCATGTCAATTAATATTGTACAGTCTATAATGGCTGAATTTTTGGGTATTTTATACAAGTGGAGGGGGGCCTAGAGAGACAGAGTGACCCCAAACTGTCTTTCTCCATGTCAATTAATATTGTACAGTCTATAATGGCTGAATTTTTTAGTATTTTATACAAGTGGAGGGGGGCCTAGAGAGACAGAAACCAAACTGGCTTTCTCCATGTCAATTAATATTGTACAGTCTATAATGGCTGAATTTTTTGGTATTTTATACAAGTGGAGGGGGGCCTAGAGAGACAGAGTGACCCCAAACTGTCTTTCTCCATGTCAATTAATATTGTACAGTCTATAATGGCTGAATTTTTTAGTATTTTATACAAGTGGAGGGGGGCCTAGAGAGACAGAAACCAAACTGGCTTTCTCCATGTCAATTAATATTGTACAGTCTATAATGGCTGAATTTTTTGGTATTTTATACAAGTGGAGGGGGGCCTAGAGAGACAGAGTGACCCCAAACTGTCTTTCTCCATGTCAATTAATATTGTACAGTCTATAATGGCTGAATTTTTTAGTATTTTATACAAGTGGAGGGGGGCCTAGAGAGACAGAAACCAAACTGGCTTTCTCCATGTCAATTAATATTGTACAGTCTATAATGGCTGAATTTTTTGGTATTTTATACAAGTGGAGGGGGGCCTAGAGAGACAGAGTGACCCCAAACTGTCTTTCTCCATGTCAATTAATATTGTACAGTCTATAATGGCTGAATTTTTTAGTATTTTATACAAGTGGAGGGGGGCCTAGAGAGACAGAAACCAAACTGGCTTTCTCCATGTCAATTAATATTGTACAGTCTATAATGGCTGAATTTTTTGGTATTTTATACAAGTGGAGGGGGGCCTAGAGAGACAGAGTGACCCCAAACTGTCTTTCTCCATGTCAATTAATATTGTACAGTCTATAATGGCTGAATTTTTTAGTATTTTATACAAGTGGAGGGGGGCCTAGAGAGACAGAAACCAAACTGGCTTTCTCCATGTCAATTAATATTGTACAGTCTATAATGGCTGAATTTTTTGGTATTTTATACAAGTGGAGGGGGGCCTAGAGAGACAGAGTGACCCCAAACTGTCTTTCTCCATGTCAATTAATATTGTACAGTCTATAATGGCTGAATTTTTTAGTATTTTATACAAGTGGAGGGGGGCCTTGAGAGACAGAAACCAAACTGGCTTTCTCCATGTCAATTAATATTGTACAGTCTATAATGGCTGAATTTTTTGGTATTTTATACAAGTGGAGGGGGGCCTAGAGAGACAGAAACCAAACTGGCTTTCTCCATGTCAATTAATATTGTACAGTCTATAATGGCTGAATTTTTTGGTATTTTATACAAGTGGAGGGGGGCCTTGAGAGACAGAAACCAAACTGGCTTTCTCCATGTCAATTAATATTGTACAGTCTATAATGGCTGAATTTTTTGTTTTTTTAAAAAAGTGGAGGGGGGCCTATAGAGACAGAAAGCAAACTGTCTTTTTCCATTTCTTTACATATTTAACTATAAGTGTAGGGTGTAATATACATTCAAAGACGATGGCTGCATTGCCAATATGCATAGATGGAGAGGAAGACAATCTGTTTTGTGTGTAGAATAAATGAAGGCCTACCAACGAAGAATTAAACAGTTTTTTTGGATGATTTATTACCTCAACAATTAGATTACTTATCTCTAAAACAGTTGGAGCACTAAATTGGGTTATTTTAGGCACAAAAACATGTATTTTCCAACAAAATAGCAAAACAAAACCAAACAAAACCAAAACCAAAACCAAAACACGCAATGGCGGTTTTGCAAAACCAAAACCAAAACCAAAACACGACGGTAATCCAGATCCAAAACCGAATCCAAAACCAAAACACGGGGGTCAGTGACCATCTCTAGATAAAACCCAGCAATTAGGAATTGGAACATAAAATATGTTTGATAGGAATATGGAGGGAATATAACTGTAGACAATCCAGCAGTTACAACTACATTATACATCAATAAGTGCAGCATGTAGATGCCCCAGCAGATTCCATCACAGGTAACAGAACACTCTGTACGTCCCTTACACATCGCCCGTCTCATACATCCGCCACTAATCAAGGGAAGAGGTAGTTTTTCTGCTTACAGCTATGTGAGAATTATGATAGTTATGAATTGACTGCTCAGCCGTGGAGGGAGCGCTGATAAGACGCTGTTTGATGGTGATTTTATTTCCCATGAATGTTAAATAGCTGCGGCTGCAACACGCAAAGCGGCTTATCAGCTGCTAATACTGACTTTTAATGCTGCCCCTTCTTGAACCAGCCACTTCCTAACAACATTAACTAGCACATTTACATCCCATCTAATGCTGCTAAAGAGGACAGGAGATTTAGAGTAAATGACAGCAATGTAATGAGGGGGCTTTCTATACCCCCCAACCCTCTCCCATCTACACCAGACGCTCTGCTCAATTGTCTGATAGATTATGTGTAAGAGGTTTTACCTGAACCTTTCTCGGGCTGCAATTCAACTAACTGACGCCTTTGTCAACTAAATGCACATAAATATTTTTAAGGAGGGCTTAGCTTTGTGGGAATTGTTGGTCGTCGGGGGAGGAGGGCGACTGACGTGCGACTCTTCATGATCGTAGATTTTATGAGCAAAAACATAAACACAGAAACTGGGAGAGAAAGAAAATGCTGATTCCTGGTACAGATGTCACCAATGCAGAACATGGCCGAGGCTTAATCTACTTTCTGAAGGTCCATCCTAAATGTTCATTGTATCAGCTGCTACGCCCTGCAGTAATATATCTGGGAGGGTAACAGAGGTAGTAGCAGAGTAACCCTGCGCCAATAATATATTGTTACTGTTATCAGTATCAGCTATTTATATAGCGCCACTGATTCCGCAGCGCTGTACAGAGAACTCACTCACATCAGTCCCTGCCCCATTGGAGCTTACAGTCTAAATCCCCTAACATACACACATACACACACAGACACACACACACACACACACACACACACATACACACACAGACACACACAGACACAGACTAGGGTTAATTTAGATAGCAGCCAATTAACCTACCAGTATGTTTTTGGAGTGTGGGAGAAAACCGGAGCACCCGGAGGAAACCCACGCAAATACGGGGAGAACATACAAACTCCTCAAAATAAGGCCATGGTTGGGAATCAAACTCAAGACCCCAGTGCTGGGAGGCAGCAATGCTCACCACTGAGCCACCATGCTACCCATAAGGTCATTGCCTTGTGTTCAGACACTTTGCACAGTTTACGGTTTGATCATCAGAAACATTGTATTTCATAAAGAGTAGGATTTAGTTGGGACTGTGATATTGGGGTGGGGGAGACCGTGGTCATTCATTCCTACCTATGTTACAGGTTCTATTATTTTTGCCACAATTTTTGAGACGGTTTCATCGTCGTGGTCATTTCATCAGCCTGATGTGAACTTTCTGTTTGTGGATATATGACATAGTACAGTAGAAAGTTTAAGAGTTTTGGTGTAAGAAGGGCGACATCTGACCCGATGCCAAGCTGCTGATGCCAGGCTCCCGGTGCCAGGCTCCCGGTGCCAGGCTCCCGGTGCCAGGCTCCCGATGCCAGGCTCCCGGTGCCAGGCTCCCGGTGCCAGGCTCCCGATGCCAAGCTCCCGGTGCCAGGCTCCCGATGCCAGGCTCCCGGTGCCAGGCTCCCGGTGCCAGGCTCCCGATGCCAAGCTCCCGGTGCCAGGCTCCCGATGCCAGGCTCCCGGTGCCAGGCTCCCGGTGCCAGGCTCCCGATGCCAAGCTCCCGGTGCCAGGCTCCCGATGCCAGGCTCCCGATGCCAAGCTGCTGATGCCAGGCTCCCGGTGCCAGGCTCCCGGTGCCAGGCTCCCAATGCCAGGCTCCCGATGCCAGGCTCCCGGTGCCAAGCTGCTGATGCCAGGCTCCCGGTGCCAGGCTCCCGGTGCCAGGCTCACGATGCCAGGCTCCCGATGCCAAGCTGCTGATGCCAGGCTCCCGATGCCAAGCTGCTGATGCCAGGCTCCCAATGCCAGGCTCCCGATGCCAGGCTCCCGATGCCAAGCTGCTGATGCCAGGCTCCCGGTGCCAGGCTCCCGATGCCAAGCTGCTGATGCCAGGCTCCCGGTGCCAGGCTGCTGATGCCAGGCTACCGGTGCCAGGCTCCCGATGCCAGGCTCCAGGTGCCAGACTCCTGGTACCAGGCTACCGATGCCAGGCTCCCGGTGCCAGGCTCCCGATGCCAGGCTCCATTTATTCCCTATAATCTATAACTTGCATACCCAAGGAGCAATATCTTAGCCGATAGAACTGGATGTCTGCAGATAAATAGGGGATTAGAATGATACCAAACATGATATGTTTCCTGTATCCTGAACCTTAGATCTCAAAAAAGTGCTTCTAACATTACTATATTTAGCTATAAACTCTATTACATTTTATTATAAATGACTGTGTGTTGGAACTATTTTAAGGTGAACTATTTACAAGTGAATGTGGAAGTGTATATGTGTGTGTTATTTATCATGCGATTGTGTCATAACATGTGGCGTACTGATCGCAATCGCACAGCAAACAATATTAATCAATTTGATTTACTTCATCCAAAATTTTGACTGCGACAAAACATCATATCAATAACTGTCAAATAGTAATGTGCACGTGTGTGGGGGGTGTGCGTGTGTGTGCGTGTGTGTGTGCTCGTGTGTGTGTGAGCAGATGTGTGTGTGTGTGTGTGTGCGCGCGCGTGTGTTAGAGCAGGTGTGTTAGAGCAGGTGTGTGTGGGGGAGCGGGACATATTCATTTAACCTCTCACAGTTTCCGGTACTATAGCACCTGAACAGACTTCTCCTTGCACCGCTATGGGGAGCGAAGAAATATCTGCAACGTTACATCACAAAATACATCTTAATTCAAAATAAGGTTACAAAACATATTTAACACTGTTGTCAAAATACACTTCTATGTAAAAGAAAAACAGTATTAAAATTATTTAAATATTTAAAAAGGTGCTCTAAACATGAAAGAAGATCGCAAATACTATACAAATAAATAGTTATTGTTGTAAAACTTATAACTAAAATAAAAGGTAAATGAATAGAATAATTCTTATTTAAGCCAGAGATCTGTAAAGAACATCCCGATATGGAGACGGGGTTTGGGCCATACACTTCCATGTATATATGGGTATATTTGTGAGACGCAGGTATGACATCATATAACAACATTTAAAGAACGCAATAAATCTAATGTACCTCACAGAGCGGCTCTATAACTAGGGCTGCGCCCAGCAACTGACCCCCGCTGGGCGCGTTTTCCATGTCCATGGATGTTGTTATTGCTGAGCACAAGCAGGTGCTAGAGATCACTAAACTTTCTGAAAATCTGATTGGCTACAGGTTGTTTTATCCCCGCCCATTTCTGCTGGAATGTGCAGAGATGGAAAAGTATCAGACGCTACAGGCAGCGTCGTACAACCTGTTATAGATCAGCGCTGTCTGCAGACAATGACGCCCGATGGGTGACATATTTCTATGTTTACTGCTGGTAAATAAAATCTTCAGTGGCCACTAGTGATATAATCAAAGGGGAAGTAATGAGTCTCTGTAGCGCTGTTGTTTCTCTCCGTCGCTCTCATATTGGGGACATGATGACAGGTGCTCCACGCCCCAGACACAGCAGACAGCTCTGAGGAATAAAACAGATTATTTCCTGTACATTCATAGCAAAGAAGAAATACAAACAGGTTATAGAATTAATGGCTGATTGTCGTCTACAGTTTACCCAAAATCAGCCAAGTCGCAGGGAATCCATGATAAGGACAGATCAGATCCACAATGATGCCAGGAGGCACCGAGGATAACAGGGGAGGCACCGAGGATAACGGGGGATGAGAGGCTTTTCCATTCCAGGGATGAAGCAGTTAATATTCCACTCACAAGACATGTTTTATGCAATAATAAGTCATGTGAAAATAGCTTTGAGATGTAATTTAAGATGGCATTCATGCTGCTTATCTCCAATTTCTCTGCCTTTGTTGATAACATCGTAAAATAAAAGGATTCATCAGGTAACGTCTTTCCTCATTATTCAGAGACACAATTTGCCAGTTGAAAAGGTAATTAGCCACACAGGCCTGCCATCCCGGAGATTGTCAGAAGACGAATCAGATTAATTAGCCATAGTGACTGCATATTATGTCACTGGACGTAGAGAAGTGAGATCTCATATTCAGCCTTCACGGAAAGTGTTTAGATCGGGGTCACAGTCCTCGTATCCACCGCAAACCAGAGCCTGAGTCCACTTATCAATATACAGTCAGGTCCATAAATATTGGGGCATCGAGACAATTCTCATATTTTGGGCTCTATACACCACCACAATGGATTTGAAAGGAAACAAACAAGATGTGCTTCAACTGCAGACTTTCTGCTTTAATTTGAGGGTATTTACATCCTAATCAGGTGAACGGTGTAGGAATTACAACGGTTTCTATATGTGCCTCACACTTTTTAAGGGACCAAACGTAATGGGACAATCGACTCAAAATCTATTTCATGGACATGTGTGGGCTATTCCTTCGTTATTTCATCATCAATTAAGCAGGAGAAAGGTCTGGAGTTGATTCTAGGTGTGACATTTGCATTTGGAATCTGTTGCTGTCAACTCTCAATGGGGTCTATTTATTAAAGTTTTCTCCCCTTGTAAAGCCCCGAAAACAACGTTTTCAGGGCTTTACCGTTAAAATCCTTATGTATTAATCTAGCATATCGGAGATATCTGCTGCTTTGCACCCATTAGTGTATTTCTGAGCACTCCCCATAACAATGTACGGGGAGTGCTCAGTAACGCTATGTATTAAAGTGTGGCAGGTGAAGTATTTCTCTTTTTTTTACTTGTTAATGTGCGCCATCTGAAGCTGGAGCCATCTGAAGCTGGAGCCATCTGAAGCTGGCGCTATCTGAAGCTGGAGCCATCTGGAGCTATCTGAAGCTGGAGCCATCTGAAGCTGGAGCCATCTGAAGCTGGCGCCATCTGAAGCTGGAGCCATCTGAAGCTGGCGCTATCTGAAGCTGGCGCTATCTGAAGCTGGAGCCATCTGAAGCTGGAGCCATCTGAAGCTGGTGCTATCTGAAGCTGGAGCCATCTGAAGCTGGTGCTATCTGAAGCTGGCGCTATCTGAAGCTGGAGCCATCTGAAGCTGGCGCTATCTGAAGCTGGAGCCATCTGAAGCTGGCGCTATCTGAAGCTGGCGCTATCTGAAGCTGGAGCCATCTGAAGCTGGCGCTATCTGAAGCTGGAGCCATCTGAAGCTGGCGCCATCTGAAGCTGGCGCTATCTGAAGCTGGAGCCATCTGAAGCTGGTGCTATCTGAAGCTGGCGCCATCTGAAGCTGGCGCCATCTGAAGCTGGCGCTATCTGAAGCTGGCGCCATCTGAAGCTGGCGCCATCTGAAGCTGGCGCTATCTGAAGCTGGAGCCATCTGAAGCTGGAGCCATCTGAAGCTGGTGCTATCTGAAGCTGGAGCCATCTGAAGCTGGTGCTATCTGAAGCTGGCGCTATCTGAAGCTGGAGCCATCTGAAGCTGGCGCTATCTGAAGCTGGCGCTATCTGAAGCAGGTGCCATCTGAAGCTGGAGCCATCTGAAGCTGGCGCTATCTGAAGCTGGAGCCATCTGAAGCTGGTGCTATCTGAAGCTGGAGCTATCTGAAGCTGGAGCCATCTGAAGCTGGAGCTATCTGAAGCTGGAGCCATCTGAAGCTGGCGCTATCTGAAGCTGGCGCTATCTGAAGCTGGAGCCATCTGAAGCTGGCGCTATCTGAAGCTGGAGCCATCTGAAGCTGGCGCTATCTGAAGCTGGCGCTATCTGTAGCTGGAGCCATCTGAAGCTGGCGCTATCTGAAGCTGGAGCCATCTGAAGCTGGCGCTATCTGAAGCTGGCGCTATCTGAAGCTGGAGCCATCTGAAGCTGGTGCTATCTGAAGCTGGAGCCATCTGAAGCTGGCGCTATCTGAAGCTGGCGCTATCTGAAGCTGGAGCCATCTGAAGCTGGAGCCATCTGAAGCTGGAGCCATCTGAAGCTGGCGCTATCTGAAGCTGGAGCCATCTGAAGCTGGCGCTATCTGAAGCTGGCGCCATCTGAAGCTGGAGCCATCTGAAGCTGGCGCTATCTGCAGCTGGCGCTATCTGCAGCTGGCGCTATCTGAAGCTGGCGCTATCTGAAGCTGGCGTACATTAACATAAGTGAAACATTACAGTGAAAACAGCTCTGCTCTGACTGCACAGCGCATGTGTGGAGGGATCACATGATCCCTCCATCACATGCCTCAGGTTCCTGCAGACAGGGATCTCTGTGCGCATGCCCGAGTTTACCGGTCGGCGCATGCGCACAGGGAATGAAAGAGGGACGATCGGCACCGCAGAGGGAGGAAAAGAGAAGAATCCAGTGTTAGGTAAGTGTAAGACTTCACAGGAGCAGCCGTTTTTCGGAACGGCTGTTCCTGTGTTGATTTTTAATACATATGAGAAACTTTTCAATCCGCATCTATGCAATGAGGATTGAAAAGTTTCTACAGAAAAAAACGAAGGGTCATAAATAGACCCCAATAAGAGATCCAAAGAGCTGTCACTATCAGTGAAGCAAGCCATCATTAGGCTGAAAAATCAAAACAAACCCATCAGAGAGATAGCAAAAACATTAGGTGTGGCCAAATCAACTGTTTGGAACATTTTTAAAAAGAGAGAACGCATCGGAGAGCTCAGCAACACCAATAGACCCGAAGACCACGGAAAACAACTGTGGTGGATGACAGAATAATTTTTTCCCTGGTGAAGAAAAACCCCTTCACAACAGTTGGCCAAATCAAGAAGACTCTCCAGGAGGTAGGTGTATATGTGTCAAAGTCAACACTCAAGAGAAGACTTCACAAGAGTGAATATAGAGGGTTCACCACAAGATGTAAACCATTTGTGAGCCACAAAAACAGGAAGACCAGATTAGAGTTTGCCAAACAACATCTAAAAAAGCCATTACAGTTCTGGTACAACATCCTATGGACAGATGAGACAAAGATCAACTTGTACCAGAGTGATGGGAAGAGAAGAGTATGGAGAAGGAAAGGAACTGTTCATGATATAAAAAATACCACCTCATCAGTGAAGCATGGTGGTGGTAGTGTCATGGCGTGGGCATGTATGGCTGCCAATGGTACTGGTTCCCTTGTATTTATTGATGATGTGACTGCTGACAGGATGAATTCTGAAGTGTTTTGGGCAATATTATCTTCTCATATTCAGTCTAATGCTTCAGAATTCATCCTGTCAGCAGTCACATCATCAATAAATACAAGGGAACCAGTTCCATTGGCAGCCATACATGCCCACACCATGACACTACCACTACCAGTCACTGACCTGAACCTGATTGAGCTGCATTTCACTTGATGAAGACAAAACTGAAGGGAAAATGCCCCAAGAACAAGCAGGAACTGAAGACATTTGCAGTAGAGGCCTGGCAGAGCATCACCAGGGATGAAACCCAGCGTCTGGTGATGTCTATGCGTTCCAGACCTCAGGCTGTAATTGACTGCAAAGGATTTGCAACAAAGTATTAAAAAGTATTAATAGTTTGTCCCATTTCTTTTGGTCCCTTAAAAGTGTGAGGCACATATAGAAACCGTTGTAATTCCTACTCCGTTCACCTGATTTGGGTGTAAATTCCCTCAAATTAAAGCTGAAAGTCTGCAGTTAAAGCACATCTTGTTTGTTTCATTTCAAATCCATTGTGGTGGTGTATAGAGCCCAAAACATGAGAATTGTGTCGATGTCCCAATACTTATGGACCTGACTGTATACCCACCGCAGATGTCTCTATTCCACTAGATGGCATCAGGTGGAGAACTCAGTGGAGGCACGAGTCATATTTCTGAGACAGGAGCCGCTGTGTACCTCATGCCTCAGTGGTGTCACAAGTTCTATTGAGTGGAAAGGCAACAAAATTCCAGCACGTACTGGAGATTATTGATAAATCACAACCAAGGCCCAGTAATGCCCCCAGCACATCAAGATGTAAAGCTACTTCCTGTTACGTATTCCCAACTCCCTACTAGCTGATCCCTACTCCATTCTTCCTGCTCCCTAGTCCCTACTCCTTACCCCCTCCTTTCTACTCTCTACACATTCCGTCCTGCCCCCCACTCCCTACTAGATGCTCCCTACTTCATGCACTCAAGAGCAGCCTACACAAAGAAGAAGTGTGTCCTGAGAGTGAGGGGACACCGGGACTGTCTGTATTACATGTGTCCTGAGAGTGAGGGGACACCGGGACTGTCTGTATTACATGTGTCCTGAGAGTGAGGGGACACCGGGACTGTCTGTATTACATGTGTCCTGAGAGTGAGGGGACACCGGGACTGTCTGTATTACATGTGTCCTGAGAGTGAGGGGACACCGGGACTGTCTGTATTACATGTGTCCTGAGAGTGAGGGGACACCGGGACTGTCTGTATTACATGTGTCCTGAGAGTGAGGGGACACCGGGACTGTCTGTATTACATGTGTCCTGAGAGTGATAGGTGTCACTCACCGGACCGTGAGTGCCTCTTCCCGGACATTTAGGAACCGTGGCCGTCCGCCATCCTGAGGGTCTGCGCATGCGCAGCCCTTTTCTATACTTCAGTGTATATCCCTTTAACTCAATTGGCAGATCAGGCAACACTCCCTATATTAAGCACCTGTGGTCAATACCACGTTGCCTGATCTTGGAGTCTCATTCCCCATGAGTCTCTGAAGGTGTTCCTGTATTCCTCGTGTATTCAGCGCTGCTGATTCCTGTGGTTTCCAAACCACTTCTATCCCTGTGGTTTCCAAACCACTTCTACTACTGTGGTTCCCATACCACTTCTACCATCAACTGTATCATCGTGACTGTTTGCTGATTCCTATCCGCTGCCTCCGTGCACTACAGTCTTCTAAACCACTTCAACGCTATTATATATCATTGTGACTGTTTGCTGATTCCTATCCGCTGCCTCCGTGCACTACAGTCTTCTAAACCACTTCAACGCTATTGTATATCATTGTGACTGTTTGCTCATTGCTATCCGCTGCCTCCGTGCACTCCAGCTTTTACTTCACTTCCACTCACCTGCTCCTCATCAAGTCTGTTTGCTGATTCCTATCCGCTGCCTCCGTGCACTACAGTCTCCTGCTTGCAACTCGCCTGTGTTCATCATCGTGACTGCTAGCTGATTCCTATCCGCTGCCTCCGTGCACTACAGTCTCCTGCTTGCAACTCGCCTGTGTTCATCATCGTGACTGTTAGCTGATTCCTATCCGCTGCCCTGTGCACTGCAGACTCATCTCAGCTCTTCTGTGTTTTCCTCGAGACTGCTGCTTTCATTGCCATCTGCTACACTTCGTGATCAACAGCTCCTGGTCTGCTCTGCTCTCCTGTGTCCCATCGCTGTTGGTACCTTTGGTTGCTACTGGTTACCTCCGTGTGCCCGCAGAGTCCTGCTGCTGTGGTCAGCGCTATCGTCCATCTCCTGCTGATCCGCTCTCCACGCCTTCACGTGTTCCACTGGTCTCCACCCTTCTGTCAGCATTGGATTTGTATCTCATCTACTACCCTCTGCTGGATCATCTCCATTCTCCTGGGTCCTCTATGAGTCCAGTTCCACGTGTTGCTGATTCCTGTGGATTCGTGTCCCTGTTGGTCTACTCACCTGTGCGCTGCACCTACTAGACCGCTGCCTCACCTATCCAGGGACTTTCCATCCAGTCGGCCTCCTGCCGCTCAGGTACCGCTGCACTCCTATCTGACTGCCTACTTCTGAACCACGGTATGCATACTTCTCATTGACTGTGCTGTGTATTGCATATCTTGCTGGACTGTGTTTGGTTCTCTCTGGAGTCTGCTATCCGCTGAGTCTATTGCCATCATTGACTGTGTTATCTTGTGTTGGACTACTTCAAGAGACTTTCTAGATTTGCAGACCTGCTCAGTCATTTATATATATATATTGTGCATATTACTGTGGATCGTGTATAAGGTGCCTGTGTATATTCTGTGTTGCAGCCTCTCCCCGTGCACCTCCTCACATATATATTCAGTGGTACAACTTGCTGATGTCAGACCACTGATCCCTGTTTCCGGTATCACCTGTTCCATTATCCTCTCACATAGCAGTGGTACAACTTGCTACCGCAGACCACTGACTACCCGGATACCTCCACTTGGATTCCATTCCTTCACTCAGACAGCGGTACAACTTGCTATCCGCAGACCGCTGACTCTCATCACCTCCTTGTTTCTGTTGGACATTCCTCCTCACTATAGCAGTGGTACAACTTGCTATCGCAGACCACTGACTACCTTCACGTGCCCTTGTCCATACAGTTCCTTGTGTATTATTACCTCCTTATTACCAGTGTTGCTAGTCATAGACTTTCCTGAGCATCTCATCAGCCATCATTTCATGTTCCGTGATCACCCAGCTACCAGAGTACCCTATTACCATCTACATTGCTCTGGTAAGCCTACCATCTGGTGATCCCTGGGTAAAGACTCCTAGTGCCCGTGACAGTAAGATCAGGCCATGACAGACCCAGATGCGGAACCTACCGCCAAAGAGATGCTGCAGCATCTGGTTAGCCGTGTGGAGCAACAGGATGCCCGCCAACAGCTGTTACTTCAGTGTTATCAGTCATTAACCTCCCAAGGAACATCTGGACAGACTGTGACAGCTACTACTGAGGCTCCTGTGCTTTCCTCCGTTTCCCCATTGCCATCCCAGGTGTCTACAGCTTCCACGCTTCACCTGCCTACTCCGTCAAAGTACGATGGAGACCCCAAAACTTGTAGGGGTTTCCTTAACCAATGTTCAGTCCATTTTGAGCTCCAACCTCGAAATTTTTCTACCCATCGTTCCAGAGTGGCCTATCTTATCTCTTTGTTTTCAGGACAAGCCCTGGCTTGGGCCTCCCCTCTGTGGGAAAGAAACGATCCAATATTACAAGATAGTGCCAAATTCATTTCTACATTCCGAAGTGTGTTCGATGAACCAGGTCGTGTGACCTCCGCTGCTTCCAGCATCCTCCGTCTGCGACAAGGATCTCATACAGTAGGCCAGTACGTCATTCAATTTAGGATCTTAGCCTCTGAACTTCAGTGGAACACTGAAGCCCTAGTTGCCGCCTTCTGGCAGGGGCTCTCCGATAAAATTAAAGATGCACTGACTACTCAGGAGCTTCCTTCGTCACTTGAAGATTTGATCTCTCTATGCCATCGTGTTGATATGAGATTTCGTGAAAGGGAGGCTGAGAAAACGACTTCTGCTAAAGCACCTCTTCGTTCTAACCCTCAATTTCGTCCAGTGTCACCCGCTGTGATTCCCATGGAGATAGGACGTTCCAAGTTATCTTCTGAGGAGAGGAAACGAAGAGTCAAGAATAGACTCTGCATCTATTGTGCTGATTCCACTCATGTCCTCAGCTCCTGCCCTAAGAGATCGGGAAATGCCAGGCCCTAACTAGTTCTGGAGAGGTGAAGTTAGGGTCCCTGGAGTCCTCTCCATCTTCTATGAAATCTAAAGTCTGCGCTTTTGATGTGACAATTTCCTTTGCTACCAAAACCTTTGAGTCACAGGCATTGATTGATTCCGGAGCAGCAGGAAATTTTATTTCCAAATCATTAGTAACTCAATGGTCTCTACCAGTGATTACCTTAAAAACACCCATTACTGTGACGGCTATCGATGGATCACGTCTCATCAACGGTCTCATCACCCAGAGTACGTCTCCAGTAACCCTTCAGATTGGTGCCCTGCATCATGAAGAAATATCGTTTTTAATTCTTCCTGTTACGACAAGTCCGATTGTCTTAGGCCTTCCATGGCTTCAGTGTCACTCTCCCCAGATTGACTGGCGCACCCCTCAAGTCACGTCTTGGGGGCCTGAATGTCACCATCATTGCCTTTCCCAAGTCATTCCTCTCAAGGTACAGCAATCTTCCATCTCATCTATTTCACCGGGACTCCCTCCTCAATATGCTTCGTTTACCGATGTTTTTGATAAAGCTCAGTCTGAACGTCTTCCTCCTCATCGTTCTTGGGATTGTCCGATTGACCTTCTTCCTGGCAAGACTCCTCCCAGGGGCCGGGTCTATCCACTCTCGTTACCTGAAACTCAAGCTACATCTGAGTATATACGGGAGAACCTCCAGCGTGGGTTCATTCGACCTTCCACCTCGCCAGCTGGAGCTGGGTTCTTCTTTGTCAAAAAGAAGGATGGATCATTACGCCCTTGCATAGATTTTCGTGGACTCAATGCCATTACTATCAAGAATCGGTATCCCATTCCGCTGATCACTGAGCTATTTGATCGCATCAAGGGAGCCCGTATCTTTACTAAGTTGGATCTTCGTGGTGCCTACAATTTAATCAGAATCCGTTCCGGTGACGAATGGAAGACAGCGTTTAACACCAGAGACGGGCATTACGAATATCTGGTAATGCCTTTCGGGCTGTGTAATGCCCCCGCTGTTTTTCAAGGCTTCATCAATGAGATTTTTCGGGACTTATTATATGTATGTGTCGTCGTCTACCTGGACGACATATTGATTTTTTCACAGGACCTGCCTTCTCACCACCAACATGTGGCAGAAGTCCTCTCCAGGCTACGGAAAAATTCATTGTTCTGTAAATTAGAAAAATGTTCATTCGAATTACCCCAGATTCCATTCTTGGGGTATATAGTTTCCGGAGTTGGCCTGAAGATGGATCCAGACAAGGTGAATGCTGTACTACATTGGCCCCAGCCAACTACTCTTCGTGCTATCCAGCGTTTTTTAGGTTTTGCCAATTACTATAGACGCTTCATTCAAGACTTTTCTTCCATTGCATCTCCTATTGTGGCCCTGACTCGAAAAGGGGCTAATCCTAAGCAATGGTCAACTGAGGCTCTTCAAGCCTTTCAAACATTAAAAGAGTCCTTCTCTTCGGCTCCAATCCTTCGACAGCCTGATGTGACACTCCCCTTCTTTCTAGAAGTAGATGCCTCTAATGTGGGCTTAGGAGCTATTCTCTCCCAACGCTCGGAACAGCAAAAATTCCATCCTTGTGCCTTCTATTCTCGGGGTCTCCTACCCGCAGAGAAGAATTATACCATCGGGGACAAGGAATTACTGGCTATCAAAGCCGCATTAGAGGAATGGAGATACTTATTGGAGGGAGCTTGCCATCCGGTGACGATCTTCACGGATCATAAGAACTTGTCATATCTCCAGTCTGCCCAATGCTTGAACCCTCGTCAAGCAAGATGGTCTCTTTTCTTTTCCCGTTTTGAATTAATAATTACCTTCAAACCAGCTGCCAAGAACAAAAAAGCTGATGCTTTATCTAGAGCCTTTGTTACGTCCTCTGATATAGAAGAGGTTTCCAACCATACCATTCTAGACCCCAAATGTATCTCACTGGCTGCTTCATCCACCAGAACGCTACCATTTGGGAAGACCCTCGTGCCTCCTATTCTAAGGAGGAAAATCCTTTCGTGGTTCCATGCCTCTCGTTTTTCTGGACACGCCGGTGAACACAAGACCTTTGAGATCCTCTCTCGAAGTTACTGGTGGCCTTCAATGAGGAGAGACGTCAAAGAGTTCATTGCTTCCTGTGAATTATGTTCGCAATTCAAATCCTCCCGCAGAACTCCAGCAGGGTTGCTGCGACCACTACCCATTCCGTCCAAACCATGGACCCATATTAGTATGGATTTCGTTACTGACTTACCACCCAGTAAGAATCATAACACTATTTGGGTGGTAGTGGACAGATTTTCGAAGATGGCTCATTTCATCCCTCTGTCTGGTTTGCCTTCCTCGTCTATTCTGGCTGAACATTTCATTAAAGAGATCTTCCGTATCCATGGATGTCCGTCTGAGATTGTGTCTGATAGAGGAGTACAATTCGTTTCCAGATTCTGGCGAGCTCTTTGTAAAACCTTGGGCATACGATTAGCACTCTCATCTTCTTACCATCCGCAATCCAATGGACAAACCGAACGTGTCAATCAAGATCTTGAGACTTTTATTAGAATGTTTTCATCAGCCAATCAAGACAACTGGGTAGATCTGCTCCCTTGGGCTGAGTTCGCCCATAACAACATGTACCATGAGTCATCATCCAAAACTCCATTTTTTGTGGTCTACGGTCACCATCCGTCTTTTCCGGAATTTCCTGCCCTCCCGCCCACCCAAGTTCCTGCGGTGGAAACTGTTTGTCAGACCTTTAAAAATATCTGGTCTCAGGTCAAAACCTGTTTAAAGAAGACATCTGTCAAATATAAATCTTTCGCTGATAAGAAGAGGCGGGCTATTCCACCACTAAAAATTGGAGATCGTGTCTGGTTATCCACTAAAAATATTCGTTTGAAGGTTCCATCCATGAAATTCGCCCCTCGTTTTATTGGTCCATATAGGATCATTCAAGTAATCAATCCAGTATGTGTGAAACTTCTTCTTCCTAAGAATCTTCGGATTTCTAATGCCTTCCATGTATCCTTGCTCAAACCTCTTATTATCAACCGTTTCTCAACTCCTCCCTCAGCTCCGCAGCCAGTTCAAGTCCATCAGGAGGAGGATTTCGAGATTACTGAGGTACTAGACGCAAAAATTTCGCGAGGAGGTCTCCATTTCCTCGTTCATTGGAAGGGCTTTGGTCCTGAGGAGCGCTCTTGGATCAAAGCTGAAGATCTTAATGCTCCTGCCCTTTTGAAGAAGTTTTACTCCAAAAATCCGGACAAGCCCGGTTCCAGGCGTTCTGTGCCCACCTTTAAAAGGGGGGTACTGTCACTCACCGGACCGTGAGTGCCTCTTCCCGGACATTTAGGAACCGTGGCCGTCCGCCATCCTGAGGGTCTGCGCATGCGCAGCCCTTTTCTATACTTCAGTGTATATCCCTTTAACTCAATTGGCAGATCAGGCAACACTCCCTATATTAAGCACCTGTGGTCAATACCACGTTGCCTGATCTTGGAGTCTCATTCCCCATGAGTCTCTGAAGGTGTTCCTGTATTCCTCGTGTATTCAGCGCTGCTGATTCCTGTGGTTTCCAAACCACTTCTATCCCTGTGGTTTCCAAACCACTTCTACTACTGTGGTTCCCATACCACTTCTACCATCAACTGTATCATCGTGACTGTTTGCTGATTCCTATCCGCTGCCTCCGTGCACTACAGTCTTCTAAACCACTTCAACGCTATTATATATCATTGTGACTGTTTGCTGATTCCTATCCGCTGCCTCCGTGCACTACAGTCTTCTAAACCACTTCAACGCTATTGTATATCATTGTGACTGTTTGCTCATTGCTATCCGCTGCCTCCGTGCACTCCAGCTTTTACTTCACTTCCACTCACCTGCTCCTCATCAAGTCTGTTTGCTGATTCCTATCCGCTGCCTCCGTGCACTACAGTCTCCTGCTTGCAACTCGCCTGTGTTCATCATCGTGACTGCTAGCTGATTCCTATCCGCTGCCTCCGTGCACTACAGTCTCCTGCTTGCAACTCGCCTGTGTTCATCATCGTGACTGTTAGCTGATTCCTATCCGCTGCCCTGTGCACTGCAGACTCATCTCAGCTCTTCTGTGTTTTCCTCGAGACTGCTGCTTTCATTGCCATCTGCTACACTTCGTGATCAACAGCTCCTGGTCTGCTCTGCTCTCCTGTGTCCCATCGCTGTTGGTACCTTTGGTTGCTACTGGTTACCTCCGTGTGCCCGCAGAGTCCTGCTGCTGTGGTCAGCGCTATCGTCCATCTCCTGCTGATCCGCTCTCCACGCCTTCACGTGTTCCACTGGTCTCCACCCTTCTGTCAGCATTGGATTTGTATCTCATCTACTACCCTCTGCTGGATCATCTCCATTCTCCTGGGTCCTCTATGAGTCCAGTTCCACGTGTTGCTGATTCCTGTGGATTCGTGTCCCTGTTGGTCTACTCACCTGTGCGCTGCACCTACTAGACCGCTGCCTCACCTATCCAGGGACTTTCCATCCAGTCGGCCTCCTGCCGCTCAGGTACCGCTGCACTCCTATCTGACTGCCTACTTCTGAACCACGGTATGCATACTTCTCATTGACTGTGCTGTGTATTGCATATCTTGCTGGACTGTGTTTGGTTCTCTCTGGAGTCTGCTATCCGCTGAGTCTATTGCCATCATTGACTGTGTTATCTTGTGTTGGACTACTTCAAGAGACTTTCTAGATTTGCAGACCTGCTCAGTCATTTATATATATATATTGTGCATATTACTGTGGATCGTGTATAAGGTGCCTGTGTATATTCTGTGTTGCAGCCTCTCCCCGTGCACCTCCTCACATATATATTCAGTGGTACAACTTGCTGATGTCAGACCACTGATCCCTGTTTCCGGTATCACCTGTTCCATTATCCTCTCACATAGCAGTGGTACAACTTGCTACCGCAGACCACTGACTACCCGGATACCTCCACTTGGATTCCATTCCTTCACTCAGACAGCGGTACAACTTGCTATCCGCAGACCGCTGACTCTCATCACCTCCTTGTTTCTGTTGGACATTCCTCCTCACTATAGCAGTGGTACAACTTGCTATCGCAGACCACTGACTACCTTCACGTGCCCTTGTCCATACAGTTCCTTGTGTATTATTACCTCCTTATTACCAGTGTTGCTAGTCATAGACTTTCCTGAGCATCTCATCAGCCATCATTTCATGTTCCGTGATCACCCAGCTACCAGAGTACCCTATTACCATCTACATTGCTCTGGTAAGCCTACCATCTGGTGATCCCTGGGTAAAGACTCCTAGTGCCCGTGACAATAGGACACCGGGACTGTCTGTATTACATTTGTCCTGAGAGTGAGAGGACACCCGGACTGTCTGTATTACATTTGTCCTGAGAGTGAAGGGACAACGGGACTGTCTGTATTACATGTATCCTCAGAGTGAGGGGACACCGGGACTGTCTGTATTACATGTGTCCTGAGAGTGAGGGGACACCTTGACTGTCTGTATTACATGTGTCCTGAGAGTGAGGAGACACCGGGACTGTCTGTATTACATGTGTCCTGAGAGTGAGGGGACACATTGACTGTCTGTATTACATGTGTCCTGAGAGTGAGGAGACACCTTGACTGTCTGCATTACCTGTGTCCTGAGAGTGAGGGGATATCGGGACTGTCTGTATTACCTGTGTCCTGAGAGTGAGGGGACACCAGGACTGTCTGTATTACATGTATCCTCAGAGTGAGGGGACACCGGGACTGTCTGTATTACATGTGTCCTGAGAGTGAGGGGACACCTTGACTGTCTGTATTACATGTGTCCTGAGAGTGAGGAGACACCTTGACTGTCTGTATTACATGTGTCCTGAGAGTGAGGGGACACCTTGACTGTCTGTATTACATGTGTCCTGAGAGTGAGGAGACACCTTGACTGTCTGTATTACATGTGTCCTGAGAGTGAGGGGATATCGGGACTGTCTGTATTACCTGTGTCCTGAGAGTGAGGGGACACCAGGACTGTCTGTATTACATGTATCCTCAGAGTGAGGGGACACCGGGACTGTCTGTATTACATGTGTCCTGAGAGTGAGGGGACACCGGGACTGTCTGTATTACATGTGTCCTGAGAGTGAGGGGACACCGGGACTGTCTGTATTACATGTGTCCTGAGAGTGAGGGGACACCTTGACTGTCTGTATTACATGTGTCCTGAGAGTGAGGAGACACCTTGACTGTCTGTATTACATGTGTCCTGAGAGTGAGGGGATATCGGGACTGTCTGTATTACATGTGTCCTGAGAGTGAGGGGATATCGGGACTGTCTTTATTACATGTGTCCTGAGAGTAAGGGGACCTGGGACTGTCTGTATTACATGTGTCCTGAGAGTGAGGGGACACCTTGACTGTCTGTATTACATGTGTCCTGAGAGTGAGGAGACACCTTGACTGTCTGTATTACATGTGTCCTGAGAGTGAGGGGATATCGGGACTGTCTTTATTACATGTGTCCTGAGAGTAAGTGGACCTGGGACTATCTGTATTACATGTGTCCTGAGAGTGAGAGGACACCGGGACTGTCTGTATTACATGTGTCCTGAGAGTGAGGAGACACCTTGACTGTCTGTATTACATGTGTCCTGAGAGTGAGGGGATATCGGGACTGTCTGTATTACATGTGTCCTGAGAGTGAGGGGATATCGGGACTGTCTGTATTATATGTGTCCTGAGAGTAAGGGGACCTGTGACTATCTGTATTACATGTGTCCTGAGAGTGAGGGGACACCTTGACTGTCTGTATTACATGTGTCCTGAGAGTGAGGGAACACCTTGACTGTCTGTATTACATGTGTCCTGAGAGTGAGGGGACACCTTGACTGTCTGTATTACATTTGTCCTGAGAGTGAGGGGAGACCGGGACTGTCTCTATAACATGTGTCCTGAGAGTGAGGGGACACCGGGACTGTCTGTATTACATTTGTCCTGAGAGTGAGGGGACACCGGGACTGTCTGTATTACATGTGTCCTGAGAGTGAGAGGACACCAGTACTGTCTGTATTATATGTGTCCTGAGAGTGAGGGACGTCGGGACTGTCTGTATTACATTTGTCCTGAGAGTGGGGGGACACTAGGACTGTCTGTATTACATTTGTCCTGAGAGTGAGAGGACACCGGGACTGTCTGTATTACATTTGTCCTGAGAGTGAGGGGACACCAGGACTGTCTGTATTACATGTGTCCTGAGAGTGAGAGGACACCGGGACTGTCTGTATTACATTTGTCCTGAGAGTGGGGGGACACCAGGACTGTCTGTATTATATGTGTCCTGAGAGTAAGGGGACACCGGGACTGTCTGTATTACATTTGTCCTGAGAGTGGGGGGACACCAGGACTGTCTGTATTATATGTGTCCTGAGAGTAAGGGGACACCGGGACTGTCTGTATTACATTTGTCCTGAGAGTGAGGGGACACCAGGACTGTCTGTATTACATGTGTCCTGAGAGTGAGGGGACAACGGGACTGTCTGTATTACATGTGTCCTGAGAGTTAGGGGACACCAGGACTGTCTGTATTACATGTATCATCAGAGTGAGGGGACACCGGGACTGTCTGTATTACATGTGTCCTGAGAGTGAGGGGACACCTTGACTGTCTGTATAACATGTGTCCTGAGAGTAAGGGAACACCTTGACTGTCTGTATTACATGTGTCCTGAAAGTGAGGGGACACCGGGACTGTCTGTATTACACGTGTTCTGAGAGTGAGGGGACACCAGGACTGTCTGTATTACATGTGTCCTGAGAGTGAGGGGACACCGGGACTGTCTGTATTACATGTGTCCTGAGAGTGAGGGGACTCCAGGACTGTCTGTATTACATGTGCCCTGAGAGTGAGGGGACACCAGGACTGTCTGTATTACATGTGTCCTGAGAGTGAGGGGACACCGGGACTGTCTGTATTACATGTGTCCTGAGAGTGAGGGGACACCGGGACTGTCTGTATTACATGTGTCCTGAGAGTGAGGGGACTCCAGGACTGTCTGTATTACATGTGTCCTGAGAGTGAGGGGACACCAGGACTGTCTGTATTACATGTGTCCTGAGAGTGAGGGGACACCGGGACTGTCTGTATTACATTTGTCCTGAGAGTGGGGGGACACCAGGACTGTCTGTATTATATGTGTCCTGAGAGTAAGGGGACACCCGGACTGTCTGTATTACATTTGTCCTGAGAGTGGGGGGAAACCAGGACTGTCTGTATTATATGTGTCCTGAGAGTAAGGGGACACCGGGACTGTCTGTATTACATTTGTCCTGAGAGTGAGGGGACACCAGCACTGTCTGTATTACATGTGTCCTGAGAGTGAGGGGACACCGGGACTGTCTGTATTACATGTGTCCTGAGAGTGAGGGGACACCAGGACTGTCTGTATTACATGTGTCCTGAGAGTAAGGGGACCCCGGGACTGTCTGTATTACATGTGTCCTGAGAGTGAGGGGACACCAGGACTGTCTGTATTACATGTGTCCTGAGAGTGAGGGGACACCGGGACTGTCTGTATTACATGTGTCCTGAGAGTGAGGGGACACCGGGACTGTCTGTATTACATGTGTTCTGAGAGTATGTTGCTTTAGAACAGGGGTGTCCAAACTTTTAGCTTCCCTGGGCCACATTGGAAGACGACGAGTTGGTTTGGGCCACACATAAGATACACTAACAATAATGATAGCTGATCATCCAAAAAACCATAGTAAACATAGTTAACATATATATATATATATATATATATATATATATATATATGAGAAAAAAAGTGATATATATATATCACTTTTTTTTAGAGATGAGTGCACTCGGATTTCCTGAATCCGAGCCCACCCGAACGTTGTCGATCCGAGTCGGATCCGAGACAGATCCGGGTATTGGCGCCAAATGAAAACCTGAAACCGAGGCTCTGAGTCATAATCCCGCTGTCGGATCTCGCGATACTCGGATCCTATAAATTCCCCGCTAGTCGCCGCCATCTTCACTCGGGCATTGATCAGGGTAGAGGGAGGGTGTGTTAGGTGGTCCTCTGTCCTGGTAGATCTCGTGCTGTGCTGTTTAGTTCTGTGCTGTGCTGTGCTGTGTTCTGCAGTATCAGTCCAGTGGTGCTGTGTGCTGTGCTCTGTCAATTTTGAGTTCAGTGGTGCTGCTGGGTCCTGTGCTGTGTCCTGTTCAGTCCAGTGGTGCTGTGTCCTGTGCTCTGTGCTTCTAAGGGCATAGTTATTTCCCCAATATTCCCAAGTGTTTAAAAAATGTAAAAAAATAATTATAAAAAAATTTAATTACAACAAAATTTGCAAAACCAATCCAGCAGTATAAGTCCATTGGTACTGCAATATTACCAAGCTCACACATTCTGCAGTATCTTGTGCTACATATAATGGAGAGCAAAAATTTGGAGGATAAAGTAGGGAAAGATCAAGACCCACTTCCTCCTAATGCTGAAGCTGCTGCCACTAGTCATGACATAGACGATGAAATGCCATCAACGTCGTCTTCCAAGCCCGATGCCCAATCTCCTAGTACCGGGCATGTAAAATCCAAAAAGCCCAAGTTCTCAAAAAATAGCAAAAAGAGAAACTTAAAATCATCTGAGGAGAAACGTAAAGTTGGCAACATGCCATTTACGACACGTAGTGGCAAGGAACGGCTTAGGCCCTGGCCCGTGTTTATGACTAGTGGTCCATCTTCACCCAAGGATCTTAGCCCTCCTCCTCCTCCCCCCCCCCTACAAAAAATTGAAGAGAGTTATGCTGTCAGCAACAAAACAGCAAACAACTCTGCCTTCTAAAGAGAAATTATCACAAATCCCCAAGGCGAGTCCAAGGGTGTTGGTGGTTGTCAAGCCTGACCTTCCCATCACTGTACGGGAAGAGGTGGCTCGGGAGGAGGCTATTGATGATGAAGCTGGCGCTGTGGAGGAACTTGATGATGAGGATGGTGATGTGGTTATTGAAAATGAGGCACCAGGGGGGGAAACAGCTGATGTCCATGGGATGAAAAAGCCCATCGTCATGCCTGGTCAGAAGACCAAAAAATGCACCTCTTCGGTCTGGAGTTATTTTTATCCAAATCCGGACAACCAATGTATGGCCATATGTAGCTTATGTAAAGCTCAAATAAGCAGGGGTAAGGATCTTGCCCACCTAGGGACATCCTCCCTTATACGTCACCTGAATAACCTTCATAGTTCAGTGGTTAGTTCAGGAACTGGGGCTAGGACCCTCATCGGTACAGGGACACCTAAATCCCGTGGTCCAGTTGGATACACACCAGCAACACCCTCCTCGTCAACTTCCTCCACAATCTCCATCAGATTCAGTCCTGCAGCCCAAGTCAGCAGCCAGACTGAGTCCTCCTCAATACGGGATTCATCCGAGGAATCCTGCAGCGGTACGCCTACTACTGCCACTGCTGCTGTTGCTGCTATTAGTCGGTCATCTTCCCAGAGGGGAAGTCGTAAGACCGCTAAGTCTTTCACAAAACAATTGACCGTCCAACAGTCGTTTGCCATGACCACAAAATACGATAGTAGTCACCCTATTGCAAAGCGTATAACTGCGGCTGTAACTGCAATGTTGGTGTTAGACGTGCGCCCGGTGTCCGCCATCAGTGGAGTGGGATTTAGAGGGTTGATGGAGGTATTGTGTCCCCGGTACCAAATCCCGTCGAGATTCCACTTCACTAGGCAGGCGATACCAAAAATGTACAGAGAAGTACGATCAAGTGTCCTCAGTGCTCTAAAAAATGCGGTTGTACCCACTGTCCACTTAACCACGGACATGTGGACAAGTGGTTCTGGGCAAACGAAGGACTATATGACTGTGACAGCCCACTGGGTAGATGCATCCCCTTCCGCAGCAACAGCAACAGCTGCATCAGTAGCAGCATCTACAAAATGGCGGCTCGTGCAAAGGCAGGCAACATTGTGTATTACAGGCTTTAATAAGAGGCACAACGCTGACAACATATTAGAGAAACTGAGGGAAATTATCTCCCAGTGGCTTACCCCACTTAGACTCTCATGGGGATTTGTGGTGTCAGACAATGCCAGCAACATTGTGCGGGCATTAAATATGGGCAATTTCCAGCTGGTCCCATGTTTTGCCCACACCATTAATTTGGTGGTGCAGCATTACCTCAAGAGTGACAGGGGTGTGCAGGAGATGCTTGGGGTGGCGCGCAAAATTGCTGGACACTTTCAGCATTCAGCCAGTGCCTACCGCAGACAAGAGGCACATCAAAAAAGCATGAACCTGCCCTGCCATCACCTCAAACAAGAGGTTGTAACGCGATGGAACTCCACCCTCTATATGCTGCAGAGGATGGAGGAGCAGCAAAAGGCCATTCAGGCCTACACAGCCACCTACGACATAGGCAAAGGAGTGGGGATGCGCCTGAGTCAAGCGCAGTGGAGACTGATTTCCGTGTTGTGCAAGGTTCTGCAGCCATTTGAACTTGCCACACGAGAAGTCAGTTCCGACACTGCCAGCTTGAGTCAGGTCATTCCCCTGATCAGGCTGTTGCAGAAGCAGCTGGAGAAAGTGAGGGAGGAGCTGGTACACCATTGCGATTACACCAAGCATGTAGCTCTTGTGGATGAAGCCCTTCGTACGTTTTGCCAGGATCCGAGGGTGGTCACTCTTTTAAAGTCAGAGGAATACATTCTGGCCACCGTGCTCGATCCTCGGTTTAAAGCGTATGTTGTGTCTCTGTTTCTGGCGGACACAAGTCTACAGCGGTGCAAAGACCTTCTGGTCAGGAGATTGTCCTCTGAAGAGGACCGTGACATGCCAACAGCTCCACCCTCATTTTCTTCCACATCTATGGCTGCGAGGAAAAAGCTCAGTTTTCCTAAAAGAGCCGCTGGCGGGGATGCTGACAACATCTGGTCCGGACTGAAGGACCTGCCAACCATTGCAGACATGTCTACTGTCGCTGCATTGGATGCTGTCACAATTGAAAAAATGGTGGAGGATTATTTTGCTGACACCATCCAAATAGACATGTCAGACAGTCCATATTGTTACTGGCAGGAAAAAAAGGCAGTTTGGAAGCCCCTGTACAAACTGGCTCTATTTTACCTGAGTTGTCCCCCCTCCAGTGTGTACTCGGAAAGAGTTTTTAGTGCAGCGGGGAACCTGGTCAGTGAGCGGCGAAGGAGGTTGCTTCCTCACAACGTTGAAAAAATGATGTTTATAAAAATGAATAATCAATTCCTCAATGAAGTACAGCACTGCCCTCCAGACAGTACAGAGGGACTGTGGTTGTGGAGTCCAGCGGGGACGAATTGATAATGTGTGAGGAGGAGGAAGTACACACTGTAGGGGGAGAGGAATCAGAGGTTGAGGATGAGGACGACATCTTTCCTCAGTAGAGCCTGTTTAGTTTGTACAGGGAGAGATGAATTGTTTTTTTGGTGTGGTGGCCCAAACAAACCAATCATTTCAGCCACAGTTGTTTGGTAGGCCCTGTCGCTGAAATGATTGGTTTGTTAAAGTGTGCATGTCCTATTTCAACAACATAAGGGTGGGTGGTAGGTCCCAAAGACAATTCCATCTTGCAACTATTTTTTTGGCATTATGTGACCATTCAACAGTCGTTTGCCATGTTCAAAAAGTAAAAGAAAATGTCAACAAATTCTAAAAATTAAATCAAAAGTTAAATCCCCTGTCATTATTTAAAACAAGAGGTGTTGAAGTGCTAGAATTAGTGTAGTGTTAATATGTTATAAACACTACACTTGGAACTTGGAGGAGGTATTGTGGCCCCGGTACCAAATTTAGTACCGGGGCCACCCCACTACGCAGTCCAGATACTTGTTTGGTGGAATCCTGACCAGTTGAGGGTGTATTTATTATATTGTGGCCCGATATCAAATTTATTACCAGGGCCACCCCACTACGCAGTCCAGATACTTGTTTGGTGGAATTCTGACCAGTTGAGGGTGTATTTATTATATTGTGGCCCCGGTATCAAATTTAGTACCGGGGCCACCCCACTACGCAGTCCAGATACTTGTTTGGTGGAATTCTGACCAGTTGAGGGTGTATTTATTATATTGTGGCCCCGGTATCAAATTTAGTACCGGGGCCACCCCACTACGCAGTCCAGAATTTTGTTTTGGGGAATTCAGAGCCGTGGAGGGTTTTTTATTAATTATATTGCGGTGACCACTCCTCTACGCAGTCCAGATACATTTATTGGTGCGATTCATATCAGTTGATGGTTTTCTTATTATATTGTGGTGGCCCACTCCTCTACGCAGTCCAGGTACATTTATTGGTGCGAATCATACAAGTTCAGGGTTTTTAAATTATATTGTGGTGACCCACTCCTCTACGCAGTCCAGGTACATTTATTGGTGCGAATCATACAAGTTCAGGGTTTTTAAATTATATTGTGGTGACCCACTCCTCTACGCAGCCCAGGTACATTTTTTGGTGCGATTCATACCAGTTGATGGTTTTCTTATTATATTGTGGTGACCCACTCCTCTACGCAGTCCAGAAAGATACCTCGTTGCAATGTTTTGGACTAATAACAATATTGTGAGGTGTTCAGAATACACTGTAAATTAGTGGAAATGATTGTTATTGAATGTTATTGAGGTTAATAATAGCGTAGGAGTGAAAATAAGCCCAAACACTTGATTTTTTAACTTTTTATGCTTTTTTCAAAAAAAATCCGAATCCAAAACCTTAAATCCGAACCAAAACCTTTCGGCAGGTGTTTTGCGAAACAAATCCGAACCCAAAACATCACGAAAATCCGAATACAAAACACAAAACACGAGACACCAAAAGTCGCCGGTGCACATCCCTACTTTTTTTTCAAATCCCCCTATACTTACCTTTCAATCGCCCTGTTCCAAAAATCCTCTCTAGTTATTATACTATAATCACTTTTTGTATTGTTTCGATGCAATATCAATAAAGTGCATTTAAGCCAGGCATTGTATATCAGGGTGCCCTGACCAGGCCTGCGGTACCTGGCATATACATCACTGTGACCCCAAATTAGGGATGTGCACCGGCGACTTTTGAGGTCTCGTGTTTTGTGTTTTGGATCCGGATTTTCGTTATTTTTGGGGTTCGGATTTGTCTCGCAAAACACTTGACGAAAGGTCTCGGTTCGGATTTAAGGTTTTGGATTCGGATTTTTTTTTGAAAAAAACATAAAAAGTTTAAAAATCAAGTTTTTGGGCTTATTTTCACTCCTACGCTATTATTAACCTCAATAACATTCAATAACAAGCATTTCCACTAATTTACAGTGTATTCTGAACACCTCACAATATAGTTATTAGTCCAAAACGTTGCAACGAGGTATCTTTCTGGACTGCGTAGAGGAGTGGGTCACCACAATATATATTAAAAACCCTGAACTTTTATGATTCGCACCAATAAATGTATCTGGACTGCGTAGAGGAGTGGGTCACCACAATATATTAAAAACCCTGAACTTTTATGAATCGCACCAATAAATGTACCTGGACTGCGTAGAGGAGTGGGTCACCACAATATATATTAAAAACCCTGAACTTTTATGATTCGCACCAATAAATGTACCTGGACTGCGTAGAGGAGTGGGTCACCACAATATATATTAAAAACCCTGAACTTTTATGAATCGCACCAATAAATGTACCTGGACTGCGTAGAGGAGTGGGTCACCACAATATATTAAAAACCCTGAACTTTTATGAATCGCACCAATAAATGTATCTGGACTGCGTAGAGGAGTGGGTCACCACAATATATATAATAAGAAAACCATCAACTTGTATGATTCGCACCAATAAATGTACCTGGACTGCGTAGAGGAGTGGGTCACCACAATATATATTAAAAACCCCGAACTTTTATGAATCGCACCAATAAATGTATCTGGACTGCGTAGAGGAGTGGGTCACCACAATATATTAAAAACCCTGAACTTTTATGAATCGCACCAATAAATGTACCTGGACTGCGTAGAGGAGTGGGTCACCACAATATATCTTAAAAACCCTGAACTTTTATGAATCGCACCAATAAATGTACCTGGACTGCGTAGAGGAGTGGGTCACCACAATATATTAAAAACCCTGAACTTTTATGAATCGAACCAATAAATGTACCTGGACTGCGTAGAGGAGTGGGCACTGGGCACCACAATAAAATATATAAAAAACCTTCAACAGGTCTGCATTACACTACACATACGGCTGCTCCTCCATCCTCTCCATCATATACATGTTGGAGTTTTAGCGTGTGACAACCTCTTGTTTTTGATAATGTCAGTGCATTTTGAATATTTTTAAATTTGCCCCACACCACTGAATGTACTTTATCTATGATACGCATCTATCTATCTTGACTGCGTAGTGTGGTGGCCCCGGTACACAATTTGGTACCGAGGCCACAATATAATTAAAAAACCCTCCACGTGTCAGAATTCCACCAAAAAAGGGTATGGACTGCGTAGTGTGGTGGCCCCGGTACACAATTTGGTACCAAGGCCACAATATAATTAAAAAATTGGGCATCAACTGTCACCGTTGTTTAATATCTGATACACCTAAATATGGACTGCACAGTGGAGTGGCCCCGGTAGTAAATTTGGTGCCGGGGCCACAATAAAATAAATACACCCTCAACTGGTCTGAATTCCACCAAACAAGTATCTGGACTGCGTAGTGTGGTGGCCCCGGTACCCATTTTGATACCGGGGCCACAATAAAATAAATACACCCTCAACTGGTCTGAATTCCACCAAACAAGTATCTGGACTGCGTAGTGGGGTGGCCCCGGTACCCATTTTGATACCGGGGCCACAATAAAATAAATACACCCTCAACTGGTCTGAATTCCACCAAACAAGTATCTGGACTGCGTAGTGGGGTGGCCCCGGTACCCAATTTGATACCGGGGCCACAATAAAATAAATACACCCTCAACTGGTCTGAATTCCACCAAACAAGTATCTGGACTGCGTAGTGGGGTGGCCCCGGTACCCAATTTGATACCGGGGCCACATTACCTCCTCCAATTTCCAAGTGTAGTGTTTATAACATCTTAACACTACACTAATTCTAGCACGTCAAAACCTATTGTTTTAAATAATGACAGGGCATTTAACTTTTGATTTAATTTATTGAATTTGTTGGCATTTTCTTTTACTTTTTGAACATGGCAAACGACTGTTGAATGGTCACATAATGCCAAAAAAAAAGTTGCAAGATGGAATTGTCCTTGGGCCCTCCCACCCACCCTTATGTTGTTGAAATAGGACATGCACACTTTAACAAACCAATCATTTCAGCGACAGGGCCTACCAAACAACTGTGGCTGAAATGATTGGTTTGTTTGGGCCCCCACACCAATAAAACAATTCATCTCTCCCTGTACAAACTAAACAGGCTCTACTGAGGAAAGATGTCGTCCTCATCCTCAACCTCTGATTCCTCTCCCCCTACAGTGTGTACTTCCTCCTCCTCACACATTATCAATTCGTCCCCGCTGGACTCCACAACCACAGTCCCTCTGTACTGTCTGGAGGGCAGTGCTGTACTTCATTGAGGAATTGATTATTCATTTTTATAAACATCATTTTTTCAACGTTGTGAGGAAGCAACCTCCTTCGCCGCTCACTGACCAGGTTCCCCGCTGCACTAAAAACTCTTTCCGAGTACACACTGGAGGGGGGACAACTCAGTTAAAAAATAGAGCCAGTTTGTACAGGGGCTTCCAAACTGCCTTTTGGAGTTCTACCACGTCACTACCTCTAGTTAATTTAGATTGCAAGGCTTGTAAATATAAATACTTTGAAGATAAAAAAAGCAGGCTGCACAGACTGAGGAGCAAGAAAGTGAAATTAAATGGACCACGTTACTTTGGTGGCTATCTATGCCCCCCCCCCCCCCCCCCCCCCTCGCCCTACACTTGTAGTTGAATATAAATAAAGCAGCCTGCATAGACTGTAGAACTAGAAATTCAAATATACAAAGAAATGGACAAAGGCAGTTTGGTATCTGTCTGCATCAGATCCCCTCTCCACTAGGAGTAAAACAGAAAACTTTTCAGCCGTTATATAATCTAGAATAAAAATAGAAATTGAGAAAGGCAATTTGGTATCTGTCTGCATCATAATCATCAACATCCTCCTCAGCGCCAGCTACATCAATATCCTCCTCCCAGTGTACAACATTCACACCTTCATTAGCGAAATCTGTAACTGGACTGTGGGTGATCCTTCCAGCATATGCAGAGGGCGTGCTCAGGGCTGCCAAGAAGAATTCAGGGCCCGGGTACAACAAATTCATGGGGCTCCCCTCATATTCAAGTAAGCCCCAAAAAAATTTTGCGCCGCCGTAAGGCATCGCAAAAAAATTTAGGTTTATGGTCCTACATTCAGGGGCGTGGCTAGCCAAACGGCGGTGCAAAAATTTTGGGAGGTGTGGTCATGCATTTGGGGGCGTGGCAAACGTGCCATTGGGGCGTGGCTAACATAAAAACCACTAGGCTCTCAATTCGCCGGAGCGTCACATATGTTCAAGCACTCCTGACTTTCAGGACATCTACCACCACAGGGTAGTATACAAACAATGCAGTGTGTACACAAACAGTTCAGTCTCGGCCTACACCTTACATTGGGCACAACATTCACCAAAAATTGGTATTGTCCCTACTAGAATCACAACATTTCACACACTGTGCTGCTCTCTCCTACCTGTTCTTCTCACTTTCTCCACCTGTGGCTGCTGCTTTCTTTAGTTGTGGCTTGTCCGGATCCAGGAATGTTGAAGGACCTATTTTGAAAAAAAAATGGCTACATTTAGAAAATTACAGCCAGCCCCGGCGTTAAATCAATAGCACCCACGATTAATAATTAGGCCTTCCTCCAGCCCCAACAGTAAAATAATAGTATTCACATTTAATAAATAAACCTATTTCACTTCCTGCAAACAGCCCCAGCAATACCTATTTCCCGCAACCATCACTAGCATTAAATAATTCATAGTCACATTTAATAAATATACCTCATTCTCCCTAAACTCACCCCAAGATTCAATAGCCCCCAAACCTCCCCATCTTAAATTAATAGTCCCTACTATTAAATTGCCTCACCATCACCCTACAAACAAAATAGCGCCCATTAATTAGCCGCCACCTACCTCACACACACTACATTGCAACAAGCCCCCTGTGCCATTACACACACAATACTGTGCCCCTTCATCACAACTACACTGTACCCCCTTATGCTCACACTGCGACCTCCATGCTGCTTTTCCCCCTTCTTTTTTACTTTGTGCCTCTCTCCCACTTTTTTTATTCCTCTGTTCCTCTCTCCCACTTTTTTTCCTCCTCTGTTCCTCTCTCCCACTTTTTTTTCCTCCTCTGTTCCTCTCTCCTACTTTTTTTTCCTCCTCTGTTCCTCTCTCCCACTTTTTTTCCCTCCTCTGTTCCTCTCTCCCCAATTTTTTTTTATTCCTCTGTGGCTCTCTCCTTTTTTTCCTCCTCTGTTCCTCTCTCCCACTTTTTTTCCCTCCTCTGTTCCTCTCTCCCCAATTTTTTTTATTCCCCTGTGGCTCTCTCCTTTTTTTCCTCCTCTGTTCCTCTCTCCCACTTTTTTTTTATTCCCCTGTGGCTCTCTCCTTTTTTTCCTCCTCTGTTCCTCTCTCCCACTTTTTTTTTATTCCCCTGTGGCTCTCTCCTTTTTTTCCTCCTCTGTTCCTCTCTCCCACTTTTTTTTTATTCCCCTGTGGCTCTCTCCTTTTTTTCCACCTCTGTTTCTTTGTCCCCTTTCTTTATAGTAATGTCCCTCTCTGTTTTCCTCCCCTTGCCTCTCCGTTTCTTTACTTACCTTTTGTCAACTTCTTTCTTTTCTTTTCTGCTCTTCTGTCTCCTCTTCTGTCTTCTTTCTTCATGCTGGCTGCGGCGCTCCTCACTGACTGACAGGCGTGACTTGATGACGTCACGCCCGGCAGTCAGTGTGAATGGAGGAGAGGAGGGACACGGCGCCGCGCGATCACGTGAGTATTTTTTATTTTTTTTTCTTACAGCTCCCAAGAAACCCATTTTTTGGTCTTCTGACCAGGCATGACGATGGGCTTTTTCATCCCATGGACATCAGCTGTTTCCCCCCCTGGTGCCTCATTTTCAATAACCACATCACCATCCTCATCATCAAGTTCCTCCACAGCGCCAGCTTCATCATCAATAGCCTCCTCCCGAGCCACCTCTTCCCGTACAGTGATGGGAAGGTCAGGCTTGACAACCACCAACACCCTTGGACTCGCCTTGGGGATTTGTGATAATTTCTCTTTAGAAGGCAGAGTTGTTTGCTGTTTTGTTGCTGACAGCATAACTCTCTTCAATTTTTTGTAGGGGGGGGGGAGGAGGAGGAGGGCTAAGATCCTTGGGTGAAGATGGACCACTAGTCATAAACACGGGCCAGGGCCTAAGCCGTTCCTTGCCACTACGTGTCGTAAATGGCATGTTGCCAACTTTACGTTTCTCCTCAGATGATTTTAAGTTTCTCTTTTTGCTATTTTTTGA
Source organism: Mixophyes australis (assembly GCA_036250195.1). NCBI lineage: Eukaryota > Metazoa > Chordata > Amphibia > Anura > Limnodynastidae > Mixophyes > Mixophyes australis. The sequence goes on from JAVHZZ010000006.1 coordinate 1,031,419, forward strand.
GAACTTGGGCTTTTTGGATTTTACATGCCCGGTACTAGGAGATTGGGCATCGGGCTTGGAAGACGACGTTGATGGCATTTCATCGTCTATGTCATGACTAGTGGCAGCAGCTTCAGCATTAGGAGGAAGTGGGTCTTGATCTTTCCCTACTTTATCCTCCAAATTTTTGGTCTCCATTATATGTAGCACAAGATACTGCAGAATGTGTGAACTTGGTAATATTGCAGTACCAATGGACTTATACTGCTGGATTGGTTTTGCAAATTTGGTTATAATTACTTTTTTTAAAAAAAATTTGATTTTAATATTTTTTATAATTTTTTTTTTATTTTTTAAAAACTTGGGAATAATGGGGAAATAACTATGCCCTTAGAAGCACAGAGCACAGGACACAGCACCACTGGACTGAACAGGACACGGCACAGGACCCAGCAGCACTACGGAACTCAGCAGGACAGAGCACAGGACACAGCACCAATGGACTGATACTGCAGAATGTGTGAACTTTGTAATATTGCAGTACCACTGGACTTTTACTGCTGAATGTGTGAACTTGGTAATATTGCAGTACCAATGGGCTTATACTGCAGGATTGGTTGTGCAAATTTTGTGGTAATTAAAAAAAATTAAATTAGTTTTTGGTATTTTTTTAAATAACTTTTTTTTATTTTTTTAAACACAGGGGAATATTGGGGAAATAACTATGCCCTTAGAAGCACAGAGCACAGGACACAGCACCACTGGACTGAACAGGACACAGCACAGGACCCAGCAGCACCACTGACCTCAGAAGGACAGAGCACAGCACACAGCACCACTGGACTGATACTGCAGAACACAGCACAGCACAGCACAGCACAGCACAGCACAGCACAGCACAGCACAGAACTAAACAGCACAGCACGAGATCTACCAGGACAGAGGACCACCTAACACACCCTCCCTCTACCCTGATCAATGCCCGAGTGAAGATGGTGGCGACTAGCGGGGAATTTATAGGATCCGAGTATCGCGAGATCCGACAACGGGATTATGAGTCAGAGCCTCAGTTTCAGATTTGAATTTGGCGCCAATACCCGGATCCGACTCGGATAGGCAACGTTCGGGTGGGCTCGGATTTCATAAATCCGAGTGCGCTCATCCCTACCCCAAATTGTGACCTGTTTTGCTAATTACACCACTATGTTAGTTAAGGGATAACAGCTCCAGGGCCAGGTGACTTTTATTCACTGGTCAGCGTCCCTTGAAATAATAAAAAAAATCCCCCTTAACTTACCTTTTAATCGGCTTGTTCTCCTGTCCTCTTCTCTTCTTTTCTCTGATTCTGTGCTGCTGATTGTTCTTCTCGCGCGGGTGACTCCTCTGTGCTGCGCTCCGCAATGGATGTTGGGCGTGATGTCATCATGCCCGACATTCACTGCGAGCACCGCACGGAGGAGGAGACAAGGAAGGGAGCCGGAGTACCAGCTGACGTGACCGCAAGGTAAGTATTTTCTTTTCTTTGCAGGATTTTTTTTTCCATTAACAGTGCTGCCCCCTTGCCACAACCAAAACTCCTTCTGGGCCACATTTACAGGCGCGCTGGGCCGCATGTGGCCCGCGGGCCGTAGGCTGGACAACCCTGCTTTAGAGATACTTCATGTTGTCAATATGGCCACATTTATGGTGGCACCATAGAGCAATAGATGGATTTTTTCTGAGCTGGTTTTATTGCACACATGAGACATCAGTGTTATCACAAAGCTTTGTAACATGATTTTCTATCAGGGATATTGTAAGTGAAGGAGGTGTAGGAATCACCTAAGAAGTGACTCCTTACTTCAGGCTTCTTAAGCAGTTGTTTTTTTTATTCCAGCACAACAGAATCATGATATGTTACACGGTTTCTTGACACACTAACTACACCCACCAGCCCTAACTATCATCCGGCCACTGATCAGCGTCAGACGCCCCGCCCACCAGATCCCACAACCCTTTTATTCGCAAATTACACCCATGTCCTGCACCTGTGATTTACCTCCTTCCTCCAGGTAACAGCAGGATCATTAACCCTGTCTGTACGTTTCTCTGATGGACAGGTCCTATTCTGGTTTCCTTCTCCTTACATGGTGTCAGTGAAATATATCATGCTTAAGGTAATGGGAAAGAATATGGCATTGTGGAGGAGGTAACAGAAGTGGAGAGGACAGAAAATGACCAGAAATCAGCAGCTCTGGAACTATCACATTATATAGGTAGATTTATACAGCCGTTTCAGATTATACTGAAGCCACATTGTTACTGAGCCTCCGGCAGCTGTGGGGATGTCCTTTGAGCTTATCTACATTAAGTTATTTTGTAATACGGTTTTCTGACATCTTTACAACATGCAAATATAGATGAGAGAAATGTTCAGAACTGTTCAGTGGAACATCCGGCTCATTCCACATCCGGGCACAAAGTTCGGCGCGTTTCTCAGGTGGAGTTAGGTAAGTGTTCTACCATGTTTGTCTGGAGTTCTACCTTAGTATAGCCTAACCAGAAAGAACTGACACCATCATAGACCGGTACCACCAACTTACAGATACGGTGCACATGGCATTCAACAGAGATTTGTATCACCAAATCTTTGCACCTCTGCAATACAGTCTGCTCCACCTGCAACGTTCGCTCATCTCTACCGTGAGATGAAATCCTCAGCTGAGATCAGCGCCCTCCTCACTCTCTGTAACCGTACAGTTACTCTGCATTCAGTCTCTGCAGCCGGATAGTGTTATTCCACACAAACTCTGCAATCCTAATGCAGAACTCGTCTTTCATACAGGAAAATAAAAGGAGAAAAGGAAACTAAATAGGGCGATGGAGTAATGCTACAGAAAACGCTGCTTTCACCTCTGTACATTCCCTTTTTATCATATTGTGGTGGAAAATGAATAGAAACATAAAAAATGTTCCTCTTTTAGCAGCAAAGCTTCAAGGCTACTGCACAAGACATAAAATGAGCACATCAAAGGGAAGATGAGTGTGTTGCAATTATTTCCTCTCCTTATCCGGACTGAATGCACCGGCCAAATCTGTCAGAAGACTTTATTGAGTAGCAGGTTTCTTCCAGATAAAAAAAAAGGACACGAAATTGTGTGTTGCAAGCGTGTAATGAGAAGGCAGACGGCCGCTGGAGGGGCTGTGGATTGGAGCTGTCTGCGGAAAGTTTCTCAATCTGTCGGCCGCAATATCTGGCAAAGAACTAAGAAGATGTCACTCTTGTAAGTGTAACACCCCCTTGTGTATTAAGCGTTGTGAGGGTATATATATATATATTGAACCACGCAGATGCTTCTCACCTTGGTACTTGGTTTTCAGTGCCTCCACCCGAATCTCTGCTTTCTCTTCTGGGGGGTGTTCCAAAGATACACCAGGGGAAGATTCGGGAAACCCCCTGCCCAGTATTAACACTCTGTGACAAAATGTGTGCTGCAAAAGCCAGCCAGGCACATTTATTTAAATGGAAATCCTAAATGCAGCTTTGTAATTTTATAGAAAAATATACTTTGGTATAATTTGAAATAATAGTGCAAACAATACAATACAGTAATAAAACAGTGTGGATGAAAGTGGCGCACCACTTCTTACTATGCACACCAAGTTAACACAAAAACTTGCAATAAATCAATAACAGCATACAATATAATATAATATATAACAATATAACCATTAACTGTCACAGCTTTATACACATGAAAAAATATATCAGATATCTTACTTGCTCCTGATACTGTGAATATCTTGCAGGGTGAATTTATATATTTTCCCTTATAGCCCTACAATGTACTGCCAAACACACACAGCAGTATTCAAACACACCACACAAATAGAGCAGTGCACTGCAAGTTGGGGCCCTTCTGTATGTATGCAGCATGGCATGGAAACATCATGTGTCCAGTTTGCAGATGTTGGAGGTCTTTAAATCACTTGCAGTGAGGTACAGCAGTCACAGTATGCAGACCCTCCTCTAGCAACAACTGTAAAATCCTTTCTAATTTGTATCCTGGGACTTGTAGTTCCACAAGTGCTGATTAGACACACACTTGGTGCATATTTACCTGCCCACCCATCTATCCCTAACTCTTCAGCCCTTGTGGCCAGATATAGTCCAAACCCCACTTGAACAACAACAGATAGATAAAAATAACCAGTAACTTATCTGCACCAGTGTGTCACAGGTCTGAACTTAATTATCTCCAAAATGGCTGACTTGTAAAATGTCCTTCTTCAGAGATGCATGCAAACCTCCTCCTACAGCTTCAAACTGTGGCTTCCAGCAGGTTCTGTTCAGAACTGCACCCAGCTTTGATATCTCTGCAGACTGCTCTCTCTGCTCAGATCACTCATCCAGTGCCCTTCTCCCTAGGGTCACCTATCTGAACTGGGCACACAGCTCAGTCTCTCCCAGGATGCTCCTCTCTCCCTCTCTCTCTCCGCCCTCAGGTTTCTCAGTCTTCTTAGGCTCCGCCCCCTCTTCATAACAGTTTTCTGGGAGATGTAGTTCCTTCTCCTTGACTGGTAAATAGCTATATGCATCTCTTTTCTTACTGATGCAAGTGTGATTATTAGCCCCTGGGTGCTCAAGTCCAACTGCAGCATCCCCAGGGGTTACACACTCCCCCTGTGGGGCAAGTCCACAATGAACAAATGATGAGGCTTGTCCCACATCCTGCAAATTTAAAGGGGTTAAGACATCCTGTCTAAATACACTTTCACATCCATACACAACAGGCCCTGGCATAACAGATATGGGAGTCAGATATGGCCACTGATAGACCCAGCTAGGATGAATCACCTTAGGAATCTCAGTCATATGACCTAGACTATCATAAGTCAACATCATTGGGGCTCTAGGGGTCCTTTTAGGCCGACCCTGGACTGGTGGGTTCCCTTCCTCTCCCCCCAACACCCTGTTGGGGCGTTCAGTGCATCCTCCATCTGGATCAACGACGTCCCCATCCATGTCAACTTCCTGGTTAGAGCCTTCCTCTACTGAACACTGAGAATCCAACCGTCCAGCTACTCTTGGGTTGACACTTTCATTTGAAATGGCAGGCATAGTTCTCCTTTCTTCTACTTGTGGAGATCTTACAGCGGCCCCCTCGGTAGACCTAGTGAGCCTTCTGATATCTTGTCTCCAATCTATTTCTCCCAATTTACCTGGAGCATCATACCCCCAATCATCTCCATCATCTTCTTCTGTGGTCGGTTCTCTGATTCGCCGTGATCTTCTGGGTGTGGACACTTTTGGCTCATCTGTTTCAGGCTCCTCCCAAAACCGGACACCATCTCTGATGGGAAGCAAATGTTGTCGATGGTATGTCTTTATAGGGCCTGTTAGCCCCTCGGGCCTAATTCGATAGGCTGGGATGTCTGGCAATTTTGCAACCACAACATGAGGATCCTTTCGCCAACGATTGGCTAACTTGTGTTTCCCCGGGAGGCCCAAGTGTCTAAGTAAAACCCTGTCACCTGCCTCCAGAATATGCTCCTTGACCTGTAGATCATAGCGACCCTTGTTTCGTTGTCCAGCTTTTGATGCAGCTGCTTCCGCTAGTCTGTAGGCCTCCTTTAGTTCTTGTTTCAGCTGCTCCACATATTTCAAATGGGGCTTTTCTTGGGGATCAGCAGTGTCCATTCCAAAACAGATATCGATTGGTAATCTAGCCTCCCTTCCAAACATTAAGAGATATGGGGAGTACCCCGTGGACTCGTTTTTCGTGCAATTATAGGCGTGGACCAAATGGCTGATGTGCCTACTCCAATGTGCCTTTTTTTTAGTGTCCAAAGTGCCCATCATGCTGAGAAGGGTCCGATTAAATCTCTCCGGCTGCGGATCTCCTTGGGGATGGAAAGGAGTAGTCCTGGACTTCTTTATCCCGCAGACCTCGCACAGTTCTTTTATTAGCTTGCTCTCAAAATCCCGACCCTGATCTGAATGGATGCGGGCAGGCAGTCCATAGTGGACAAAGAACTTTTCCCATAGGATTTTTGCCACGGTCACAGCTCTCTGGTCTTTTGTCTGGTAGGCTTGAGCATAACGGGTGTAATGATCTGTCACCACTAGAATGTTACACTTGTTGCTTTCATCCGGTTCCACTGATAGAAAGTCAATACAGACTAACTCTAAAGGCCCATTGCTGGATATATTCTTTAAGGGGGCAGCCTTTTCTGGGAGGGATTTTCGAAGTATGCATGTCCCACAAGATTTACAATAACTCTCAATGTCTATCTCCATTTTCGGCCAGTAGAATCTATCTGAAATTAAACTCATGGTCTTCTCTATTCCCAGGTGGCCGTGTTTATCATGCAACGCACGGAGAACCATGGGACGGTGCTTCTTTGGCAATACTAGCTGTTTCCTCTCTCTGCCATCTTTGCGGCTGGTTTCTCTATACAGTAGCCCCTGCTTCACCACCAATGACTCTCTCTGCCTGCTTAGCAAAATAGCTTCCTCCGTTATCAAACTACTCGGGTGGATTCTTTGTCTGTGTTTAACAGACCACCTAACTGCTGCTATAGAGGAGTCATTCTGCTGATCTTCTTTGACTTGGCTTGAACTCAACTTCTGAAGATCACTGAGCTCCATTTGACTCAGCCAGCAATATTGTCTTGGTAGTGCATCTGTCGTTGCCCCTAGAGCTGTTAAGCATTCTTTGACTGGAGGCACGACCACACGTCCCTCGTGACACATCCCCTTCACCTCTGGAGCTGGCAACTCTATCCATTCTTCTTCCTGAGATTCCACAAACCTTCCCGGTAATCTTGACAAAGCATCGGCATCTACATTTCTTCTCCCAGGCCTGTACTTTATTGTGAAATTGTAAATGGCCAGCGCCGCCAACCATCTGTGCCCAGTTGCATCTAGCTTTGCTGTGGTCTGCACATATGTGAGGGGATTGTTGTCTGTATGCACTTCGAATGGTACTCCATACAAGTAGTCGTGAAGTTTGTCAACAACTGCCCACTTAAGGGCCAGGAACTCCAACTTATGCACCGGGTAGTTCCGTTCACTGGGTGAGAGACCTCGACTGATGTAATAGACTGGTCTTAACCTTCCTTCTTGCACTTGGTATAGCACTCCCCCAAGTCCCTCAAAGGAGGCATCTACATGCAGAATGTATGGTAACTCTGGATCGGCATATGCCAGAACAGGCGCTTGAATCAGGCAGGTTTTTAATCCTTCAAAAGCTTGTTCGCAAGCCTCACTCCACCTTTCCCCGAACGCATCATTTACCCGGAACAATGGTTTCTCTTTCCGATGGGAACCTCTTGGAGCAGGATAACCTCGAGTTAGATCTGTAAGAGGCTTGACAAGTTTACTGTAGTTTGGGACAAACCTTCTGTAATAGCCACAGAACCCCAAAAAAGACCTTAATTCCTTCAGTAATGTTGGTCGAGGCCATTCTTTCACCGCTTCTATCTTCGCTGAATCTGTAGAAATTCCTTCCCGATCCACAACATATCCCACATACTTGACCTGGGTTTTACAGAAGCTACACTTGTCAAGGGACAACTTCAGCCCTTTCTTTATTAAGCGATCCAATACCTTGAGGAGTCTTTCATTGTGCTCATTCAATGTTTGGCCAAATACTATCAAATCATCCAAGTATACCAGCACTTCCCTGAAATTCATGTCACCCACAACATCATCCATGCATCGTTGGAAAGTGGCTGGAGCCCCTGATAATCCTTGTGGCAATCTTTTGAACTGAAAGAATCCAACCGGGCAGATGAAGGCGGTTTTCTCAGCATCCTTCTGACTCATCAATATCTGATAGTACCCGCTGCGTAGATCTAGCACAGAAAACCACTTGCTTCCCTGAAGACAATCAAGGGCTTCGTCTATCCTAGGGACAGTGTACTGATCAGGAATCGTGCGCTTGTTTAATGTCCGGTAGTCCACGCACATCCGTATTTTTCCCGTCTTCTTTCTAGCCACCACAATAGGAGAAGCATAGGGACTCTCAGATCTCTCAATCACATCATTCTCTAGCATCTCCCTTAAATGTTCCCGAATATCATCCAAATCAGCAGGGGCTAGGCGTCTTGACCGTTCTCGGAAAGGTCTGTCGTCCGTTAGCCTTATGTGGTGCTCCACTCCTGTCGCTAGACCTAAATCCCAGTCCCCCGAAGAGAAGGCAGCCTCTCTTTGTAGCATTTGCATAACTAGCCAGTGTCGGTCTTCTTGACTAGCATCACTACCATTAAAGCATTGATCAAAACTTCCTATTTGTAATGTGGTTTCTTTCTGAGATTTTTTTTCCTCTTTCTTCTTATAAGCAGCAAGGCACATAGGATGAATCTTAAGTGTTTTACTATAACTTGCTCCTCCCACCTCTTGGCACCAGTTGGCCAGTATCTCGAACAAATGGGAGTTAGTTCCAATAATCACTGAGACATCTCGAGGTTCTCCTTCGGCCTCAGGACAAACAAGTGCAAGCACGTTCACCTCTTCTTCTATTCCAGCTACTTCCCGTGGGAACTTCAAAGGTACAGTGATGTACCCAAGGTAGGGATAATTCTTGTCACTCAGACCCCAGATGGTCAGTCCACACAATGGCTTTATGGGCAAGTCAGATAGATTATCTCGGTACCACTTCTCGAACACAATGGACACCTGTGAACCACTATCTAGCAAGGCCATACAAGGTCTCCCATTTAGACATGCCGGCACGTGAGGAGAGGGTCCCAGCAATCCTTTGGGCAAAAGACCCCATTCCAGGTGAGAGTTCCCCACAGTGTTAATGTCAGCTTTCTTTAGAGGGCCAGTGTGGGGGTTCCTGGTCCTCCCTTTCAGTTTTCCGAAAGCTTCCTATCCCGGTGGGATGGTGAGGGTGACCACCTTCCTCCCTTCCTCTGAGGACATTGTCTAGCGAGATGCCCAACTTCTCCACAAGTGAAACAATTGTTCTGTTTCCGAGTAGTGTTAGCTTCGAGAACTTGCCGGGGGTGGATGTTCGGGTGCAGTTGCTCGGTAGTGTGGTATTTCAGCATCTGTGCTTGAATCTGCTTCTGCATCTCCAACAACTGAGCAATCTGCTCACCTTGTTTCTCCACAATCTTCATTAACTCAGTGTTGGGAAGGTCAGCCTCGGGCTTTGACTGTACGACCTTGACTTTCTTGGTCACCCTCTCTCGGGATTTAACTATAGCTTCCTCTTGTTTAACATCTTGTATCAACTGAAGAAAAGTAGGTGATGGTTGTCCCAGTTGAGCATTTCTTATCTTCATCGCTACTGGGTCATGGGACAGAGCACCCCGTAACAACTGTTGCATACGCCTGTCGTCTACTTCTGCTAGGGGTATTCCTTTCTTTGACACAATAAGGTGGATCAGCTTGTCCAGCCGATAGATATAATTGGACAATGTCTCCCCTGACTCCTGATAGGTGTGGCGTAGCTGATAGAGCAGATCTGTTGCATCCTCTGCCATCCCATATTCCTGATCTAGAGTCGCTAAGTAGTGTCGTGCAGTGGCTTGGGGGTCACTTCTCCGTACAGCTTGGATTAGTTCTCCAGCGGGACCTCGCAGACTTTCAACGATCCGCTGTCTCTTATAGGGTTCGGAGCAATGCCATTCCTCCAGGTATTGGGAAGCCATCTCTTTCCATGCCTCGTAAGTTTCTTCCCCAGTAGGGACTGGTTTTATTCCTGAGAAGAGCCGGAGCCTTCTGTAGCCCCCTTCATGCTGTGACTTTCCTAACTGGTCTACCAGTTTCTGTACAGCAGTGAGGAACAGTTCGCTTTGATCCTCTTCAGTTTTCCTAGTACTGGAGGGTGACTGAGAATTCTCTTCCCTGGCCTGAGGGAATACTTGTCGGTTAATATCTCCATCTGGAAATTCAGCATTAAGAGGTGCTGCGACTAGCTGTTTTGGCTTTAACGGTATCACAATATGCCATTGTTGTTTTTGTGGCCCAGAAACGAGGGAGGGAAGAAAATCTTTATCCAATTCTGCTTGCGTCTCACAGAGGATCAGACTGGTTTTATGCTGATCTCTACCTTTCCATCCAAGGATTTTAGGATGTTCTACCCCATAAATCCTGTGGAGCACATGCAGGATTTCCTCATCTGTCACTCCCTGAGAGTCACCATAGATCCCTAAACATCGAGTTGGGGCCACAGTCTGTTGTTCACACCACAGAAACACTTCTTCTCTTATACTATCCATGACGTCTGTGCTGATGGGTTTCACTGAGTGTGTCTTCAGTATCTCAGCAGTGCCTCCACTGTAACACCCCCTTGTGTATTAAGCGTTGTGAGGGTATATATATATATTGAACCACGCAGATGCTTCTCACCTTGGTACTTGGTTTTCAGTGCCTCCACCCGAATCTCTGCTTTCTCTTCTGGGGGGTGTTCCAAAGATACACCAGGGGAAGATTCGGGAAACCCCCTGCCCAGTATTAACACTCTGTGACAAAATGTGTGCTGCAAAAGCCAGCCAGGCACATTTATTTAAATGGAAATCCTAAATGCAGCTTTGTAATTTTATAGAAAAATATACTTTGGTATAATTTGAAATAATAGTGCAAACAATACAATACAGTAATAAAACAGTGTGGATGAAAGTGGCGCACCACTTCTTACTATGCACACCAAGTTAACACAAAAACTTGCAATAAATCAATAACAGCATACAATATAATATAATATATAACAATATAACCATTAACTGTCACAGCTTTATACACATGAAAAAATATATCAGATATCTTACTTGCTCCTGATACTGTGAATATCTTGCAGGGTGAATTTATATATTTTCCCTTATAGCCCTACAATGTACTGCCAAACACACACAGCAGTATTCAAACACACCACACAAATAGAGCAGTGCACTGCAAGTTGGGGCCCTTCTGTATGTATGCAGCATGGCATGGAAACATCATGTGTCCAGTTTGCAGATGTTGGAGGTCTTTAAATCACTTGCAGTGAGGTACAGCAGTCACAGTATGCAGACCCTCCTCTAGCAACAACTGTAAAATCCTTTCTAATTTGTATCCTGGGACTTGTAGTTCCACAAGTGCTGATTAGACACACACTTGGTGCATATTTACCTGCCCACCCATCTATCCCTAACTCTTCAGCCCTTGTGGCCAGATATAGTCCAAACCCCACTTGAACAACAACAGATAGATAAAAATAACGAGTAACTTATCTGCACCAGTGTGTCACAGGTCTGAACTTAATTATCTCCAAAATGGCTGACTTGTAAAATGTCCTTCTTCAGAGATGCATGCAAACCTCCTCCTACAGCTTCAAACTGTGGCTTCCAGCAGGTTCTGTTCAGAACTGCACCCAGCTTTGATATCTCTGCAGACTGCTCTCTCTGCTCAGATCACTCATCCAGTGCCCTTCTCCCTAGGGTCACCTATCTGAACTGGGCACACAGCTCAGTCTCTCCCAGGATGCTCCTCTCTCCCTCTCTCTCTCCGCCCTCAGGTTTCTCAGTCTTCTTAGGCTCCGCCCCCTCTTCATAACAGTTTTCTGGGAGATGTAGTTCCTTCTCCTTGACTGGTAAATAGCTATATGCATCTCTTTTCTTACTGATGCAAGTGTGATTATTAGCCCCTGGGTGCTCAAGTCCAACTGCAGCATCCCCAGGGGTTACATAAGGAGATACAATTGTCAGGTAGACAGACAGAGCGAGCTCTGTAGTCAGGGCGGCTAATTTGTATCACACAAACACTTCGCTGCCATTTAACACTGCATAAAGGGATTTACAATAAGATGACAATAATATGGACACATCAGCGTTTATCCCTGTACACATGTAATCCCATTATAGGTTTTGTGGCATGCAGAAGTAACCGCCCAATGGCAATATATTGTTACCAAACTCCCCTCGTCTCTGTGCACCCTCAGGGGCACAGTTACCAACAACCACATAAACTGAAAATTAGTTTTCAATCCTTATCGCATTGATAAGTATTGAATTATTTCTCATATTTATGATAAAACTTCAGCAGGGACAGCAGTCATGATAAACTGCTGTCCTGTGAGTGTAACACTCACCGTGTCACTGCCTGGTCACTGCGAAGAAACTTATGATGCCGGCGTTTTCTTTGAACTCGGCCGACCAAAAGTATCGGACATGCGCACTATACACTACACTATACTAAACTAACGAGGAACTGTTGTCATGTGACAGGGAGGGATCACATGATCCCTCCACACATGTGCACAGATACTAAACTAACGAGGAACTGTTGTCATGTGACAGGGAGGGATCACATGATCCCTCCACACATGTGCACAGATACTAAACTAACGAGGAACTGTTGTCATGTGACAGGGAGGGATCACATGATCCCTCCACACATGTGCACAGATACTAAACTAACGAGGAACTGTTGTCATGTGACAGGGAGGGATCACATGATCCCTCCACACATGTGCTGTCAGCTCTGCTCTTCTATCTACAGATCATCACAGCCTCTTTGTCTACTCCTCTCCCCTGTGGTAACGCTCTGCAGATTATTGCTACCTGTTCTCTGAAGTCTCCAGCACATCAATCCGCAGATCATCACAGCCTCTGTGTCTACTCCACTACCCTGTGGTAAACGCTCTGCAGATTATTGCTACCATCGCTACCAGCCTCCTGTGTTAATCAGCACACTACTCTACTGTCTCCTAATCTCTCAGCCATCCTGGTACTCCTCATCCAAAGCATTTTCAGTTACAGTCCTGGTTCTCTTTACAGTTTTGCTCATCACCTTCTAGGAGAACCGTGGCTAGCAGTCACCGAGCTGCGAAGACCAAGCGCCCTTGCAGGAGCCTCTGGCGCAGACCTCCCGCTAGGTTATACTCTGGGTCTTCTAGGAGGTAGTGCCAACATGAGCTGACTGTATGGGTACTCCTCTGACCCTACCGGTTGTAAGAGTTATATAGACTTCTCCATGCCAAGACAATCTCTCCGCCCGGCAGGCGCAGGCTGGGAGAGGGAAGCCCGGGGGGTACACAGGCGGCCGCATCACGTGACAGGGGATGTGGGCGCGTCATTGATGATGCGGCCGCCTGTGCGCTGACGTGGCCGCTGATGTTATCAGATGCGGCCGCGGGGGAAACTGTTGGTGGTAGCTCCCCTGCTGCCCGGGGAGCTACCACCAGCAGCTAACCCCACCCACGGCTACCTACAGAAGTTAGCTAGGAGTCATCACCTACCTTTCCTCCAAACCCCATCTACTGGCTGTTGCTGTATTGCTACTGGTTGAAGCCAAAATATTTGTGAATGGCCTCTGTTTGCCACTCACCTTCTCCTGATGATATACCCAGGATCTTGGTCCTCCCAATATTCCTCCAGTCCCCCATATAATTCACCAGTGGACTCTAATATGGGCCCTTTGTTCCTTTTGCAGATCTTTCTTGGTTTCAACCTGGGTTTTGTAGCAAAAAATGATCTGGCCACCCGGAGCCTCCTGAAGGTTGGTCGGCTATCTGACTTACAGACCCTCCTCTGACTCCAAGGAGACATCCAGAGAGTGCTCCTAGTCGGTACCAGGGCCATGCTTGTTCCCTCTGTGCTTTGGGCGCTTCTAAGAAGACAAAATCCACATTCAGGTATAAAGGAGCCCTCTCCTTCTCCTGGAATATTTAATGAAGAGTGGAAGGGAAGGACGGACTGCTCTGGTGATATTATTTTGGTAAATTATGTTGTGATTATTATATTGCCGTAATAAAATCCTACTCACCACCGTAATACCACTGAGTAATATTTAGCTTTTTAACCATACAGTTTTATTTGTATGACTGATAAATGGTAGTTTTATAGAGTAGTGTCAATTTATTTGCTCATTTCTATTCACGTTTGTTATCCACAATGCAGTGTCCCCTCAACAACACAGGATGTTCTCCATGAGTGTTCCTTCTATACAAGTAGCACTTCTCCTTCTCTTCTGTTATATACAATACATTACTACTGGAAGCAGCACCTCATACTATCAGACTAACATATTAAATCATGTCTTGGAAATATACATTAATTGGAAAGGTTTTTTCTTGTGCTGGAAATCATATATATTACTTATGTTAGACCAACCTATGACTATAATGTGTCTTCTGCGCACTGCTGGGTGTACCTGGCGCAGTTTATAAATCGCTACCTGCTGTAAGTCCATCTACGAGGTGCTTCCCGTCACACTCTGCCCCCGCCTCCCTTTACCCCTCTTTCCCTCCTTTCCCTTCATGTAAAATGAAGAAATGATGTAGAAATATTGCTGAATTGAAGTTGACTTTATTTCGTTTCATGTAGACTTTGGATTGAAGATGTTACCAAGAAAATTAAAAAAAGGAAAAGTAAATTGCTACAAACACTGTCCTGTATGTTGTATCTTATCCTGAGTTCACAGATTCCACCTCTGCTTCAGAAACTGCAATTTATTGTTACATAAAACACAAGATAGTCCGTGTTCCTGGGCTTCAGCTGCATCTGAAATACAGGGACACAAATTAGGCGCAGAGTTCAGCAGGTTTATACACCGAGGGGAGCATGAAGTCAGCAGCAATAATAGGAAATCTGCAGCGGATTATTAGACGCACCTTAATCTGCTGGTGTTTATCTTATGTTCTGTATATACATTAATGTTACTGGAGAGAGAGTCAGTGATCGAAGAAGAAATATAGAAGAGTGGTATGAAAACTGTAATGGAAATGTAAGTGAGAGGAATGTTATAGTGATACAATGTAGCAGTAGGAGAAGTGGCGGTATGACATACCCCGTATACCCCCCACTTCCAGCACTGTATGTATATATATATATATATATATATATATGTATAATGTAAGTGTAATAGTGATACAATGTAGCAGTAGGAGAAGTGGCGGTATGACATACCCCGTATACCCCCCACTTCCAGCACTGTATGTATATATATATATATATATATATATATGTATAATGTAAGTAAGTGTTATAGTGATACAATGTAGCAGTAGGAGAAGTGGCGGTATGACATACCCCGTATACCCCCCACCTCCAGCACTGTATGTATATATATATATATATATATATATATGTATAATGTAAGTGTTATAGTGATACAATGTAGCAGTAGGAGAAGTGGCGGTATGACATACCCCGTATACCCCCCACTTCCAGCACTGTATGTATATATATATTTATATATATATATGTATAATGTAAGTAAGTGTTATAGTGATACAATGTAGCAGTAGGAGAAGTGGCGGTATGACATACCCCGTATACCCCCCACCTCCAGCACTGTATGTATATATATATATATATATATATATGTATAATGTAAGTGTTATAGTGATACAATGTAGCAGTAGGAGAAGTGGCGGTATGACATACCCCGTATACCCCCCACTTCCACCACTGGGGAGAGTAATATTTACTGGGGTGACACCTGCACTGATAATAAGTTATATAACCCATGAACGATATCACCCACTGCAACGACCCGTTGAGAGCGACGGGTGAGGCTGATGACATTACAGATGTATATTTACACCCACATCTGATATACACAGCTCCAGCCAGAGGGTGATGGAGGATGGAGTCTTTAAGCTGAGAATAATGACCCTCATAGAACAATACAAACAGGTTTAAAACAAGTATCATGTACAGAAATACATTGTATTAATGATACCTTTAATGGCTTAATTAAGTTCATACGCACTGCGAGCTTTCACGGCACAAAAACCCCTTTGTCAGCCTTTATAAATGTACCGAATTCAACTGCTTGTTATGTATAATCCCCAATTCAAGGAGATGAAAAGACTGCAAACTACACAACAAATATTCCAACTGTTCTCTCACCTAACATAGTACAACATGGAAATATCACCACACAGATTACCAACATGTGTGACAGAGTGTGTACAGGATCACACTACAGAGTACTTACGTGTGTGACAGAGTGTGTACAGGAGCACACTACAGATTACCAACATGTGTGACAGTGTACAGGATCACACTAGAGTACTTACGTGTGCGAGAGTGTGTACAGGATCACACTACAGAGTACTTACGTGTGCGAGAGAGTGTGTACAGGATTACACTACAGAGTACTTACGTGTGCGAGAGAGAGTGTACAGGATCACACTAGAGTACTTACGTGTGCGAGAGTGTGTACAGGATCACACTAGAGTACTTACGTGTGCGAGAGTGTGTACAGGATCTCACTACAGAGTACTTACGTGTGCGAGAGAGTGTGTACAGGATCACACTACAGAGTACTTACGTGTGTGAGAGAGTGTGTACAGGATCACACTACAGAGTACTTACGTGTGTGACAGAGTGTGTACAGGATTACACTACAGAGTACTTACGTGTGTGAGAGAGTGTGTACAGGATCACACTACAGAGTACTTACGTGTGCGAGAGAGTGTTACAGGATCACAATACAGAGTACTTACGTGTGTGACAGAGTGTGTACAGGATTACACTACAGAGTACTTACGTGTGTGAGAGAGTGTGTACAGGATCACACTACAGAGTACTTACGTGTGTGAGAGAGTGTGTACAGGATCACACTACAGAGTACTTACGTGTGCGAGAGAGTGTTACAGGATCACACTACAGAGTACTTACGTGTGTGACAGAGTGTGTACAGGATCACACTAGAGTACTTACGTGTGCGAGAGAGTGTGTACAGGATCACACTACAGAGTACTTACGTGTGCGAGAGAGTGTGTACAGGATCACACTACAGAGTACTTACGTGTGCGAGAGAGTGTGTACAGGATTACACTACAGAGTACTTACGTGTGCGAGAGAGTGTGTACAGGATCACACTACAGAGTACTTACGTGTGCGAGAGAGTGTGTACAGGATCACACTACAGAGTACTTACGTGTGCGAGAGAGTGTGTACAGGATCACACTACAGAGTACTTACGTGTGCGAGAGAGTGTGTACAGGATCACACTACAGAGTACTTACGTGTGTGACAGAGTGTGTACAGGATTACACTACAGAGTACTTATGTGTGCGAGAGAGTGTGTACAGGATCACACTACAGAGTACTTACGTGTGCGAGAGAGTGTGTACAGGATCACACTACAGAGTACTTACGTGTACGAGAGAGTGTGTACAGGATTACACTACAGAGTACTTACGTGTGTGAGAGAGTGTGTACAGGATCACACTACAGAGTACTTACGTGTGCAAAAGTGTGTACAGGATCACACTAGAGTACTCACGTGTGCGAGAGTGTGTGTACAGGATCACACTAAAGAGTACTTGCGTGTGTGAGAGAGTGTGTACAGGATCACACTACAGAGTACTTACGTGTGTGAGAGAGTGTGTACAGGATCACACTACAGAGTACTTACGTGTGCGAGAGTGTGTACAGGATCACACTAGAGTACTCACGTGTGCGAGAGTGTGTACAGGATCACACTAGAGTACTTACGTGTGCGAGAGTGTGTACAGGATCACACTACAGAGTACTTACGTGTGCAAGAGAGTGTGTACAGGATCACACTACAGAGTACTTACGTGTGTGAGAGAGTGTATACAGGATCACACTACAGAGTACTTACATGTGTGACAGAGTGTGTAGAGGATCACACTACAGAGTGCTTACGTGTGTGTGAGATAGTGTGTACAGGATCACACTAGAGTACTTACGTGTGTGAGAGAGTGTGTACAGGATCACACTACAGAGTACTTACGTGTGTGACAGAGTGTGTACAGGATCACACTACAGAGTGCTTACGTGTGTGTGAGATAGTGTGTACAGGATCACACTAGAGTACTTATGTGTGCGAGAGAGTGTGTACAGGATCACACTACAGAGCACTTACGTGTGCGAGAGAGTGTGTACAGGATCACACTACAGAGTACTTACGTGTGTGAGAGAGTGTGTACAGGATCACACTACAGAGTACTTACGTGTGCGAGAGAGTGTGTACAGGATTACACTACAGAGTACTTACGTGTGCGAGAGAGTGTGTACAGGATCACGCTAGAGTACTTACGTGTGCGAGAGTGTGTACAGGATCACACTAGAGTACTTACGTGTGCGAGAGTGTGTACAGGATCACACTACAGAGTACTTACGTGTGCGAGAGAGTGTGTACAGGATTACACTACAGAGTATTTACGTGTGCGAGAGAGTGTGTACAGGATCACACTAGAGTACTTACGTGTGCGAGAGTGTGTACATGATCACACTAGAGTACTTATGTGTGCGAGAGTGTGTACAGGATCACACTACAGAGTACTTATGTGTGCGAGAGAGTGTGTACAGGATCACACTACAGAGTACTTACGTGTGCGAGAGAGTGTGTACAGGATCACACTACAGAGTACTTACGTGTACGAGAGAGTGTGTACAGGATTACACTACAGAGTACTTACGTGTGTGAGAGAGTGTGTACAGGATCACACTACAGAGTACTTACGTGTGCAAAAGTGTGTACAGGATCACACTAGAGTACTCACGTGTGCGAGAGTGTGTGTACAGGATCACACTACAGAGTACTTACCTGTGCGAGAGAGTGTGTACAGGATCACACTAGAGTACTTACGTGTGCGAGAGTGTGTACAGGATCACACTACAGAGTACTTACGTGTGCGAGAGAGTGTGTACAGGATCACACTACAGAGTACTTACGTGTGCGAGAGAGTGTGTACAGGATCACACTACAGAGTACTTACCTGTGCGAGAGAGTGTGTACAGGATCACACTAGAGTACTTACGTGTGCAAGAGTGTGTACAGGATCACACTACAGAGTACTTACGTGTGCAAGAGTGTGTGTACAGGATCACACTACAGAGTACTTACGTGTGTAAGAGAGTGTGTACAGGATCACACTACAGAGTACTTACGTGTGTAAGAGTGTGTACAGGATCACACTACAGAGTACTTACGTGTGTAAGAGTGTGTGTACAGGATCACACTACAGAGTACTCTCCCCAGGTAATAGTATATTATGGTGATAACGTAGCTGCCCACTATCTACCTGGCATTCGGGATTAAAGCTCTGGCCTTGGGTCAGAGTTATTAGGGCTCTCTCAGTATCAGAACATATTACAGTGAGCTGGAGGAATAACAGTTAAAAATAGGGATAGACCTATCCTGACAATGAAGAAACACAGGAGGCTGCAGAGTACAGAGCAGTAAATCCTGGTCATTAGTTGTACTGTAGTGTGACGGCCACAGAAGATGGAAAGCAGGGTCCTCATTAGTGGAAACAGCAAGACTGATAAGGAGAATATCAGGGTCCTTCGTATAAGAGGGCTAGAAGTATGGAGGGCGTCTAGCAGCCGGCACTGGTCACCAGGATCAGAGTCTGAGTTAGATAATCATATAGAGATACTCTATACGGATAACAGTATTCAGACGCTTGACCATTACACCAACAGGGACTGTAATGACATTGTATTCAAACACATATACTTTAATATGGAGTTGGTTCCTCTTTTGCAGCAATAACAGCTTCCACTTCTTGGAAGGCTCCACAAGATGTTGGAGTGTTTTTGAAAAACAGCCCAATACCATTATCCCTCCTTCACAGTTGGCATAATGCAGTCAGACAGGTAACGTTCTCCTGACATCCACCAAACCCAGACTCGCCCATCTGACTGCAAACAGAGAACCGTGATTCATCACTCCACAGAACACGTTTCCACAGTCCAGTGTCGGTGTGCTTTACACCACTCCATCCGATGGTTGGCATTGGTCTTGGTGATGTGAGGCTGCATGCAGCTGCTCGGCCATGGAAACCCATCCATTACGCTCCTGCCGCACAGTTCTTGTGCTTATATTAATGACAATGAAAGTTCGGAAATCTTCAGCTATGGAATCAGCAGAGCGTTGGCGACTTTTACGCACCATGCGCCTTAGCAGTCGTTGACCCTGCTCTGTGTTTTACGTGGTCTTCCGCTTTGTGGCTGAGTTGCTGTTGTTCCTAAACGCTTCCACTTTCTAATAATATCACTTACAGTTGACCGTAGAATATGCAGCAGGGATGAAATTTCAGGAACCGTCTTATTGTAAAGGTGACATCTATCACAGTACCACACATCCTATCACAGTACCACGCTGTACCACACATCCTATCACAGTACCACGCTGTACCACACATCCTATCACAGTACCACGCTGTACCACACATCCTATCACAGTACCACGCTGTACCACACATCCTATCACAGTACCACACATCCTATCACAGTACCACACATCCTATCACAGTACCGCACATCCTATCACAGTACCACGCTTGTACCACACAGTACCACACATCCTATCACAGTACCACACATCCTATCACAGTACCACGCTGTACCACACATCCTATCACAGTACCACACATCCTATCACAGTACCACACATCCTATCACAGTACCGCACATCCTATCACAGTACCACGCTTGTACCACACAGTACCACACATCCTATCACAGTACCACACATCCTATCACAGTACCACACATCCTATCACAGTGCCACACATCCTATCACAGTACCACACATCCTATCACAGTACCACACATCCTATCACAGTACCACGCTGTACCACACAGTACCACACATCCTATCACAGTACCACGCTTGTACCACACAGTACCACACATCCTATCACAGTACCACACATCCTATCACAGTACCACACATCCTATCACAGTACCACACATCCTATCACAGTGCCACACATCCTATCACAGTACCACACATCCTATCACAGTACCACACATCCTATCACAGTACCACACATCCTATCACAGTACCACGCTGTACCACACAGTACCACACATCCTATCACAGTACCACGCTTGTACCACACAGTACCACACATCCTATCACAGTACCACACATCCTATCACAGTACCACGCATCCTATCACAGTACCACACATCCTATCACAGTACCACACAGTACCACACATCCTATCACAGTACCACGCTTGTACCACACAGTACCACACATCCTATCACAGTACCACGCTGTACCACACAGTACCACACATCCTATCACAGTACCACGCTTGTACCACACAGTACCACACATCCTATCACAGTACCACACATCCTATCACAGTACCACACAGTACCACACATCCTATCACAGTACCACACATCCTATCACAGTACCACACATCCTATCACAGTACCACACATCCTATCACAGTATCACACATCCTATCACAGCACCACACATCCTATCACAGCACCACACATCCTATCACAGTACCACACATCATATCACAGTACCACACATTCTATCACAGTACCACGCTTGTACCACACAGTACCACACATCCTATCACAGTACCACGCTTGTACCACACAGTACCACACATCCTATCACAGTACCACACTTGTACCACACATCCTATCACAGTATCACACATCCTATCACAGCACCACACATCCTATCACAGTACCACGCTGTACCACACAGTACCACACATCCTATCACAGTACCACACATCCTATCACAGTACCACTCTTGTACCACACAGTACCACACATCCTATCACAGTACCACGCTTGTACCACACATCCTATCACAGTACCACATACTATCACAGTACCACGCTGTACCACACAGTACCACACATCCTATCACAGTACCACACATCCTATCACAGTACCACGCTGTACCACACAGTACCACACATCCTATCACAGTACCACACATCCTATCACAGTACCACACATCCTATCACAGTATCACACATCCTATCACAGCACCACACATCCTATCACAGCACCACACATCCTATGACAGTACCACACATCCTATCACAGTACCACACTTGTACCACACATCCTATCCCAGTACCACGCTTGTACCACACAGTACCACACATCCTATCACAGTACCACACATCCTATCACAGTACCACGCTTGTACCACACAGTACCACACATCCTATCACAGCACCACACATCCTATCACAGTACCACGCTGTACCACACATCCTATCACAGTACCACACATCCTATCACAGTACCACGCTTGTACCACACAGTACCACACATCCTATCACAGTACAACGCTTGTACCACACAGTACCACACATCCTATCACAGTACCACACATCCTATGCCAGTACCACGCTTGTACCACACAGTACCACACATCCTATCACAGCACCACACATCCTATCACAGTACCACACATCCTATCACAGTACCACACATTCTATCACAGTACCACACATCCTATCACAGCACCACACATCCTATCACAGTACCACGCTGTACCACACAGTACCACACATCCTATCACAGTACCACACATCCTATCACAGTACCACACTTCCTATCACAGTACCACACATCCTATCACAGTACCACACATCCTATCACAGTACCCCACATCCTATCACAGCACCACACATCCTATCACAGTACCACACATCCTATCACAGTACCACACATCCTATCACAGCACCACACATCCTATCACAGTACCACGCTGTACCACACAGTATCACACATCCTATCACAGTACCACACATCCTATCACAGTACCACGCTGTACCACACATCCTATCACAGTACCACACATCCTATCACAGTACCACACATCCTATCACAGTACCACACATCCTATCACAGTACCACACATTCTATCACAGTACCACACATCCTATCACAGCACCACACATCCTATCACAGTACCACGCTGTACCACACAGTACCACACATCCTATCACAGTACCACACATCCTATCACAGTACCACACATCCTATCACAGCACCACACATCCTATCACAGTACCACACATCCTATCACAGTACCACACATCCTATCACAGCACCACACATCCTATCACAGTACCACACATCCTATCACAGTACCACACATCCTATCACAGTACCACACATCCTATCACAGTACCACACATCCTATCATAGCACCACACATCCTATCACAGTACCACGCTGTACCACACAGTATCACACATCCTATCACAGTACCACACATCCTATCACAGTACCACGCTGTACCACACATCCTATCACAGTACCACACATCCTATCACAGCACCACACATCCTGTCACAGTACCACGCTGTACCACACATCCTATCACAGTACCACACATCCTATCACAGTACCACGCTGTACCACACAGTACCACACATCCTATCACAGCACCACACATCCTATCACAGTACCAAGCTGTACCACACAGTACCACACATCCTATCACAGTACAACGCTTGTACCGCACAGTACCACACATCCTATCACAGTACCACACATCCTATCACAGTATCACACATCCTATCACAGCACCACACATCCTATCACAGTACCACGCTGTACCACACATCCTATCACAGTACCACACATCCTATCACAGTACCACGCTTGTACCACACAGTACCACACATCCTATCACAGTACCACGCTTGTACCACACAGTACCACACATCCTATCACAGTACCACACATCCTATCCCAGTACCACGCTTGTACCACACAGTACCACACATCCTATCACAGTACCACACATCCTATCACAGTACCACGCTTGTACCACACAGTACCACACATCCTATCACAGCACCACACATCCTATCACAGTACCACGCTGTACCACACATCCTATCACAGTACCACACATCCTATCACAGTACCACGCTTGTACCACACAGTACCACACATCCTATCACAGTACAACGCTTGTACCACACAGTACCACACATCATATCACAGTACCACACATCCTATGCCAGTACCACGCTTGTACCACACAGTACCACACATCCTATCACAGCACCACACATCCTATCACAGTACCACACATCCTATCACAGTACCACACATTCTATCACAGTACCACACATCCTATCACAGTACCACGCTGTACCACACAGTACCACACATCCTATCACAGTACCACACATCCTATCACAGTACCACACATCCTATCACAGTACCACACTTCCTATCACAGTACCACACATCCTATCACAGTACCGCACATCCTATCACAGTACCACACATCCTATCACAGTACCCCACATCCTATCACAGCACCACACATCCTATCACAGTACCACACATCCTATCACAGTACCACACATCCTATCACAGCACCACACATCCTATCACAGTACCACGCTGTACCACACAGTACCACACATCCTATCACAGTACCACACATCCTATCACAGTACCACACATCCTATCACAGCACCACACATCCTATCACAGTACCACACATCCTATCACAGTACCACACTTCCTATCACAGTACCACACATCCTATCACAGTACCACACATCCTATCACAGTACCCCACATCCTATCACAGCACCACACATCCTATCACAGTACCACACATCCTATCACAGTACCACACATCCTATCACAGTACCACTCTTGTAGTCACTGAAGAATTCAGAATGACACATTTTGTATCTCATGGAGACTGCATGGCTGGTGCTGGATGTTATACACCTCTGGCAACGGGTCTGATTGAAAGACCTCAATTCAATAATTAACAGGTGTGACCAAATACCTTTGTCCATATAGTGTATGTTGTTTATATGGTATATATTCTCCACAGGAGAAGCTTGGTCAGACACTGCGTCATATCAGATTAAATCATAGACATCAGGAAATCCTCGCAGAACGCTGGATATGGAACTAGCAATCAGGATATAAGTAGTATCGCAATATTTGCCCCCAAAAGCCACATTTCTAGACTTGGAATAGTTCTGAGATACCGAAGGCTATTTAACAAATGTTACAGAAAAATAATTCATCAACATAAACTGCACAAAAATCACATAAAATTAGAGATTCTCAGGCTCGGTTTCTCGAGAACCAAACACACCCGAACTATCATTTTTTGCCTCGTTTTTTGAATCGTCGGATCTCGTGAGTTTTGAAACCTATAAATACAGCCCTCCACGACGATCTAGCGCCATTTGAAAGAGAGACACAGAAGCGGTAACACACTGTGTGGAGCAGTTGGTCAGCCAAATAGGTAGAATTGAAACAGGAGGGGGTAGCAGTGTTCAAGAAAGTCTACAGTGACACTCAGGAAAGCTCCGATGCTAATTCTCATTACAGAAAAATAAAATACTAGTGCTGTCAGGGTTGTTGTAATTCTGCAGTCAAATTCTACTGTGTTAGGTACCACACAAAAAGGAGAGCTCCATTGCTATTTGTCATTGCTGAAATAAAAATACTAGGCCTGGCAGGCTTTTCTTCTGAATTTGCAGTCAAAGTGTACGGTGTTATCAAAATGGATTTACAGCAGTACACAGAAGAGCAGGAGCACCAAGCAGCTGCTGTCACCAGTCATGATGGTAGTAATCCATGTACGTCATCTGGTACAGCCTATGTAAAAGTACATAGTGTTTTTAAGTCAGGGAAACAAAAATGTTTCCTGTACCGGGCGGCAGTCTGTATGCAGGTTAGTGTGCTGTTCCAGTGAGCCTCAGTCGGGCCTGGTGCAGCCGGTCCTTAGGATCCGTGGGTGACCCCGTAGCAAGAAGGCAGCTTCTTGGTACGGCCTGGGTGAGGGGGTTAGGAACCGCCCTCCGGTTTAGTCCGTGAACACCGGCTGGTGTTCCCTGTAGTGGTTAGTGAGCAGTTCCCGTTAGTGCACCACACCTAGTTAGTCATAGTTTGACTTAGTTGCGTTGCCGAACATTAGAGAGTTGTTAGGGTCGGGTCACTGTTGTAGTTAGTTTAGTTTTGTGGGTGCCCATATTAGTCTCACTGAGAGTGCAGAAGGAGGCTGTGTGTTCCTTGTCATCCGCAGGTGTCGGGGAGCTGCAGGAGAACCGGATCGGAAGTGGGAGTGTCCCGGTGAGTATCACGCTCGATTCCCCCTTTCGGTTAGGCCCTCACCGGGAGGTGTGCGAGGTTCTTGAGGCGGAACTAGTCCTGGTCTCAAGTGCCTGTAGTACCCCGTGCCTTGGCAAGAGCAAAGTGAGGAGGCGGCAAGGGGGCTTGGACTGAGAGTGTCCTTGTTCAGTGCCGTATTCTCGGACAGCCCTTACCTGGTAGGCTCGGCCATAATCTCTGTCTCTTTCTTAGAGGGATGTGGTTGGAGGTGACAAGGGTTGCGGCTGCTGATCTGCTGGATCGAATCGCAGCTGGGATATCGAAGGCGGACTGGAGGTGACCATCATTTACAAGGTAAGTTCTTTTGTATTGCGTCTGTCCTGTTCCCCGCAGGCACTACAGGTGTAGGATACCCATCTCCATACTGCCACATGGTGACACTTCATCACCATCACCATTTATTTATATAGCGCCACTGATTCCGCAGCGCTGTACAGAGAACTCACTCACATCAGTCCCTGCCCCATTGAAGCTTACAGTCTAAATTCCCTAACACACACACACAGACATACACACGGACACACACACACAGACAAACAGATTAGGGTCAGTTTGATAGCAGCCAATTAACCTACTAGTATGTTTTGTTTTTTTGTATTGTGGGAGGAAACCAGAGCACCCGGAGGAAACCCACGCAAGCACTGGGAGAACATACAAACTACACACAGATAAGGCACTTACCTCCATATATAGCTTATTGCATATTATTCCCATCTTCTTACGCCCGGAGCGGTGGAATGGGGCAAGGAGGTGTAACCACAGTTCAGTAAGGACATGTTCTGCGGCCCTACCTCTCTCTAGCGGGTTCCAGAGTGCAGGATGGCACAGTGTGTGGTATGTAATATGCAGTGACGGGGAAGCTACGGCTCTGTATATTATTCTTATTAGCACCATATAGGCTGATTTTCCATTGGGTGAAAACCATTTTGTTACCAGCTAGAGGGTTTTTTCTCTTTCGCTCAATACGTGAAAGGGTTACTACTGGCAATAACGTCCCCTACGAGGTAGGAGTTACCCATTAGTCACTACATGGAAAGCCTTGGTAACAAATTTGGGGTCAGCGCCTCCTCCCTGAGGTCAGCGCCTCCTCCCTGGGTTCAGCGCCTCCTCCCTGGGGTCAGCGCAGCTCCTGCCCCAATGACACCGTTCTGTGGACACGTAAGGTGGCGCAGCGCCCACCGGGGCGCCCTTGGAGTGTACTCCTCACTTAGTTTCAAAGTGAAGTAAAAATGTGGTCTCTGTATAATGTAATATTGGCCCTGGACACGGCCTTGATGGGCAGAACACGTATGAGCTGTGTGGAGGCAAACATACGTGTGTTCTATCTGTACTATGTGTAATGATTGCTCAGCACATCCTCATCAGTATAATAATAGGTAACTGACGTGGGAGGAATGTTTTAGATGATCAGCTCTTGGGAGACAGGCGTGAAGTCGGCATTATACTATGACCTGAAGTTACTGACCCCGGGGGGGTTTCTGCAGATTGGGGGGTGTCAGGAATCAGATATTACAGCTGGACCCGGCAGCTGCATCTTTGGTCATTTAATATTAATAGCACAGAGAGCGCTGTTCTCTGATTCTAAAGGACAAATAAAGGTTCCCTTGTGGACTGATATTATACTCCTCACCCCGTGGTATTATAGCGTTCTAGTAAAGGTGAGTGACCCATCCGCGGGGTCAGCCCTTTATGTACATATATATTATACCTATATGACATTACAGACGTCTGTGTGCAGTGTGAAGACTCAATCTGGTCTAAGACCCCCCATCAGTCACCATCTTATCTACAGACCACGTCCATCGTCGTCTCCTGATATAATAATATACATGAAGACGAGGGCCCCTAGTAGCGCAGAACAGGGTCCTCGAGAGTGAATAATCAGCATTTCTGTATCTCTGCTGCCACCGTGATAAAATATTCATCAATTGCAGGAAAATAATTTTATTGCCACAATAAGTGATAAAAGATTATACTCTGATTATTACTCGGAAGATCTGTGATAAATCTGCCCTTGAGAGACGTGAATGTTACATGTTATGTCATAGAGGTTATATTAATGTTTTATTTATTTATATACATTTTATCTCAAATACCTTTAATACATCTGAATTGGTACAGGTAGCAAGAATTGCAACCAGCATACAAAGATACCATATATACAGTATCTGTTCTCTTTACTGTGTGGGGTTCTAGACCTTACATACTAAGAACAGGTACAGAGAATTCTATCTGCCTTATAGAATAAGGGAAGTGTTACTGTGCAGGTGTCCGAACCATACAGAATAAAAACAGATACTGAAAGTTCCGTATAGCATATAGGAGAAGTGGTACTGTGCACATCTATACCTGGAGCATAAAGGCAGGAGAAGTGG
The DNA here is from genome assembly GCA_036250195.1 of Mixophyes australis. NCBI lineage: Eukaryota > Metazoa > Chordata > Amphibia > Anura > Limnodynastidae > Mixophyes > Mixophyes australis. The sequence continues at coordinate 1,059,618 of JAVHZZ010000006.1, forward strand.
TACTGTGCACATCTATACCTGGAGCATAAAGGCAGGAGAAGTGGTACTGTGCACATCTATACCTGGAGCATAAAGGCAGTCTTTTCCTGTCTGTCCAGTTACAGAATAGAATATTTAACCCTCCATAATCTGTAATTATTGCCTAGTGATCCTATAGACCGTAATATCAACAATGCTCTTGCTGGATCTCACCTGCTTCCCTCTAACCCTTATTCCTAGATATCAGAATAAATACGTCACCGGCCCACAGAGAGTCAACGGGCCGAGTCATTAAGGAAAATAAGGCAAAAAAAGGATAAATGTTCTCCGGGACAAACCATGTTACAATACAAGGGGTGTAAGGTAGATTATTATTTTGCACATAAAGTTGATCTAGGACATGCCCTACCCCAACTATATATCTGTCCTCACATTTTACATTTACCTCTCCCTCCAATGCAACATGGTTTTGCCGAGGTGCAAAGTTACTCATTTTTTGCTTTACTCTCCTTAATGATTCAGGGTCCAACGTCTCATATTCATCACTGATTTCAACGTGTGAAAATAATTTTCTCCTGTGACCCAAAATGTAAAATCAGCTACAAACTGCGGGTGTCTGAGAACACAACAGGGTCTACAAATCACATGAAACAAATACAACACACAGATAACAGACCAGGCCCCGGATCAGAGATAAAAGAGGAATATTTTACCTGTGAAAGTAACGTCAAACGTGCGCTCGGACACTCGCTGCGGCCTTATGTACAGGAGCTCTGGATACTGCGCACGGTGCCATAAATCTGTTAATGTCAGGACGGGGCCCAATATATACCCCGAAAGAATCATCAGATCCCGTCGCCTGTTTCATCTACAAGAGACGGCTGCTCACAAGGAGCCTTTATAGGTTCAAGTCAGAGTTAAATTATATATTAATAAATGAATTAGCTCCACAAATAATGGCCATAATGACATTTTATTCTGAGGATTGTGAGCTTCACGTTTGGATGGCTTTTTGAAATGAACAGAGCTTAGTGGAACGGCCGGGCCCGTCCTCCGTCTCTGCATAATTTACTTGTTGTCAGTTTGTATAGCCGCATTACACATGCAAATTGAGCTGGCTGCGCAAACAGCACTTAGAGATGATAAAAACGCATTTACCGCGGCTATAGACAGAGGATTTATTTCACTTTCTCACCCAGGTCAAGCAATACATGTATCTTACGATTGTGTGTACCAAATTTGGTTGTAATTATATTGGCAAATTATTCTCTATAATCTTATTATTTTTAGCTGTCTCTTGTGCTCTAGATAATTAGCTTTCTTTGCTAAGCTTCAGAAAAAAAAAGAAAGTGTGAGAGAGAAACAGTTATACAAGTGGAAAGGTACCGGCTCCATTATCGGTTTTGGATTTTAAATGCATTCCTCCTATTTTGGAGGCTTTGTGTAAATTAAAAATGTCATCTTCCCTAATATTGGACGTGCTGCTCATTCCGCGCTGAATTAGGGCCCCTGAAACCCCTGCGTTTGCTACTAGATATCTCAGCCACTTTATATGTTAATCTGTGCTAATGAATTCCACAACCCGTAGCTGGCGAGAGATGACTAAAATTATTACCACTTATACAGATAGGCTTTTTTCATTTAAAGTTCAATTCAAATTGCTGCTATAAACAGCCTGACACACAAAGATACCTCCCATAATTATGATTAGTTTATCTGGCCTATTGCCTGGTCCACAGGTTTAACTGCTGGGGTTTCCCATCTACAGCCCGGATCCCGCGCTACAGGGCGCCAACAATTCAGGTGCCATAGAGTTCTCCGGGTCTAACCTGCCTGGCACACCCTGTCCACCCAGTGGGCACTGAGACATGATAGTGCGCTCACACTCTCACTCATGTCCAGCCAAGCCTTAACTCCCAACTTTATGGAGGATTAAATGAGGACTCATACCAAAGAGGGTGTGGCTGAATGTCATCAGGGGCGTGTCCAGGCCCCAGGGTGTGTGTCTGATGCAGATCCCCAACCCCCCCACCCCCCCATCCACTGCTGCTGTGCCATGAATACTTCCTGACATCCTCACCCGATCTGGACACGCTGTCCTGGTCAGGATGACCCAATCGCCGCTGCGTCGCGCTCACCAGATTTGAGGGACGCTAGGGGTAGTATGGGGTAGAGAAGACAGACAATGGCAGCTCTACTGAATGGTGAACTCATGGACACTTACTCCATTATAGAAACTAGAACTTGCATCCCGTTATATTTGTATCAAATAGAAATGTGATTTAATAAAATACAATAAAAAAATACAGGGTAAGAGTCCCTGGGAGTTGTAGCGAGTATACAATGGCGCGCGTCTCTATCCTGCGTTTTCCAGGTCTATGGGAAAATATTTTGAGTAACGGTCATTCCCCGGCTGCAGGACATGAACGTTTCCACTTCACTCCTTAGATATTGCTGATTGGAGCCTCATGTTTATTATACTGTGCCAGGATGAAGCCAGGGACCTTCCGCCATCTTCCAGCTGTTTTACCGTTCTGTGGACTCTGCTAGATCATGCAGTGTTTGTCCCCCTGACCGGACAACGTTCTCATGGGATCCCAACATACCCACCGATAGAACGATGGACTAATCCATACAACGCTTCTATCAAACTGCTCAGATATTCAACATATATTTCACTGTTTCTCGGATAATGACATAAACTGCACAAATAGTATTTTTGTTCATTTATTTCTAACCCACTTGTTGTAGGAACATGAAAAAGTAAACTGCTATTTACCTAGCCAGAGACAAACAGAACCAGACATCGTCTAGGGGAAAACTAAAAACCAAATTTATAAAGATAATTTCCTGATAATCAGGTTTCACAGCAGAACTGGACATAATGCAGAGGTGGGGAGGTGACTACATACAATCTGCTTGTGCTATGATTGGGGGACGGCTAGAACATATATGCCCAAATTCCACAGCCAAATACACAACGAGAAGAATATTTTGCAGAATAGATGTGAAAATTTAGCTCATCTGGTAAAAGGAACTTTAACAAAGTAGTTTGAGCCCAAAGTCCCACTGACTTAAACCAGTCCCCATAGATTTCTATGGGGACTGCGGTTTTGCGTGATTTAGGGGCATATTTAAGAAAAAACGGTATTGCACTATCGTGCACTTACCGAGTAATTTGGTCCAGAAAGTGTCCAACGCAAATTTATTAAAGTCCCATCGCACTGATGACTGATGAAAATGACTACTTTTCACTTCAGATCATTTTTGGGAGCAGTCACCATTCAACAGAATGGTGACTGCTCCTGGCCGCAATCTAACAAGTCCCGAAAAAACATTTTTTTCGGGAACTTGTCATGTTGCTCCGGAGAGCAGAGCTGGACAGCGCATGTGTGGAGGGATCACATGATCCCTCCCTGTCACTCAGCGCGCTCTCTCTGCAACTATCGTTGCAGAGACAGAGAGGGGATCTGTGTGCGCATGTCCAGTTCTTGGAACTGGACATGCGCAATTGAAGAGTGAAGAGAAGCCCCGGAGACAGCGCTTCCGAAGAGGGGGGTAAGTATGATTTTTTTTATCACTGAAACAGCAGTTTTTCGGAACTGCTGTTTCTGTGCAGGGCTGTACATAAATGTGAGAAATAGTGCAATCCTTATCATTGCGATAAGGATTGAAAACTACTTTTCACTTTATGTGAATATTGATAAATGTGCCCCTTAATGAGATGCTGTTTGTCACCTTTAGTACATCGGCCCCATCCTGACGCCGTCACACGTTGCTGTATAAACACAATCTGCAGTGACGGAGCTTAGATCACATATTGTCCTTGTGTTTGTACGCTGGGTATATCATCATGTTGTGGCACTTACACAGGGTTATATGAAAGAAAGAAATGACATTTATTCAGCTTGTATCATGTTGGAAGCTGTAATCCTTTGTTTTATGTCCTTACACATCCCGAGCGCAGAGCATTTTACAGGTGCGTGAAATGGAAGCTGCTCTCACGTTTCTTACACTGCGGATTAATTTTTCCAGACAAAGGCATCATACAATAGTCTAACGTCCGTCTAATTACTGGAGATGAGCGGTTCCAGGAGAGCGGAAAAACGTGGACGAGTCTGAGACTTGGATTCATTCCAGAACATGGAGTCTTAGGCTGGGTACACACTACAGAAAATGTCTCCGGATGTGATATTATTAACGATTTCACCAACAATTGACAGTCCAGATCAGCATGTCGATCTACGTGTACACACTATACATGTTTTACCGTCAGATCTGTGATCTTCATCTGTCATAACCATCAGCTGATAAGATCATGACTCTGCACACTCCATAGAGATCTATGGACACTGCTGGTCCTGAGTACACTGCACACTCCATAGAGATCTATGGACACTGCTGGTCCTGAGTACACTGCACACTCCATAGAGATCTATGGACACTGCCGGTCCTCAGTACACTGCAGAATCTGTCCGACATCGTTCCAATGTTTATAGAGATTTTTAGTCCAGTTATAAGGTCAAATCAAACGATACATTGTGCTTTGGTATGATAAAATATGATTATGGGACCACCGTTAATGGTTTTTCGAGCATATCAATAAATATGTAGGTTTTAACATTATTCCCCTGTGCACCAGAATAGAATAACCACGACTGTTTCTCGGTATAACTAATATGTCCATTACGTGGTTAAGGATGGTAGTACCCCAATAACACTATTTATATGAATGGAATACATAGAAAATAAGGAAATAAGTGATAAGGGCTCCAACTAAGGTAATATTAAACTAAATAACACATTATGCTTTGCGGTTGGTAGTGGTCTCAATGGAGTTGTGGTCGGATAGGTTCCGGGGCAGAAACGTAGATTTTTGGTGTGACAACCTCGGGGTCGTTCAAGGGATCAATAGCCAAACCGCTAACTCCCTTCCAGCGATTAACTTGCTGCGCAAATTAATATTACGATGCCTTACTCAGGATATCACATTTTGTGCGCGTCATGTCCCCGGTGTAGAAAATAATATTGCGGATGCCCTGTCACGTTTCAACTGGCGGCGCTTTAGAGAGTTAGTCCCTCACGCAAAACTAACTGGTACCCCTTGCCCCTCTTATGTTTGGCAGATGGTCGAGCCGGCATAAGGAGTCTGGCGGAGGCGTCCCTGGCCAACACAACAAAGAAGGCATATCGAGCAGCATGGAGCCAGTGGGTGAATTGGTTAGGTGATAGGGGGGGTTCTCCGCAATAGCAGCAAGACGAAATTTGTAATTTCATGTGGTCTAAGTTTAATAATGGCACTTCAAAAACCTCCATGTCCACGGTACTAGCAGGAATTTCGTTTCTGTCACATCTATATGGTAGTTTTGATCCCACTAAGTCATTCATCATATTCAAAGCCATTAAAGGGTGGGCGAAGTTACGTCCCGTAGTTCCCGACAATAGAAGACCCATTGATAGTGGTATGCTTAAGAAATTGATAGACATATTGCCAAATATAACAATTGATTTATTTGAGACAGTACTTTTTAGCATGGCTTTCTCCCTCGCTTTTCATGGGGCTTTTCGAGTTTGTGAGCTAGTGGCTCAGTCCAGATTTAGCCTTGGCACAGCTTTGCTAGTCAGGAACATGGTTAGGACTGATTCACGTGCATTGTAAAGTGGTGAAGTCCAAGACGGACCAAACGGGTAAAGGTCAGTGGGTGTTTTTGTCGGCCCGTAGTGATCAGAGCATATGTCCTGTTGCCCTGTGTACAAGATGGTCCAAGGTGCGGCCCCATGGGGCAGATTTATGGTTGGTACATGCTCATGGTTCACGCCCCTGACAAAGTTTCAATCTGGCGCAATTCTGAAGTTATCCCTGACTCGTCTGGGGTTTGATCCCAAATTATACGGTACTCACTAATTTAGAATTGGTGCAGCTACTGCTGCGGCTGAGATGGAAGCTCCTCCTGAGACTATTAAAAAGCTAGGGCGGTGGAAGTCTGAAGCTTACAGGAGATACGTTAGACCCCAAAAGTGAAGCCCGGTCATCAAGCTGTTAACCCAGGGCCACTCCACTCGTCGCTTTTAGCGGAGGCACGAAAGGATTTTATCCCAATGATCCTTGCTTCCTCCTCCTGTTCGGAATCCAGCAACTCCTCCACCATCTCTTCCAGGTCCTTATCCTGCGGGAGGAGGTCCTCTCCGAGCTCGACCGCTTGTTTCTTTGAAGGGTCAGAGCCGCTAGCTGGGCTGTCTAGCTCTTTCCTCTTCCTCCTTAGTTTGTTCTCTTTACCTGCAGAGACAAGAGGGGGAAAATCTTCCAGGGAAAGGGAGGGAGCTGCAGTAGTGGTGGAGAGGGTTAGTGCTACTACAGGGGAGTGAGGGGGGAGGGTTTTGATGGGGGGGGTGAAGGTGGGAAGAGGACGGGAGCGGGTTGGGAGGAAGGGGGAGTTGTGACAGCAGGATGGGAGGGAGATGCTGTCACAACAGGGGTAGGGAGGGAAGGAGTGGGGAGGGAGGTTGGAAGGGGGGTGGAAAGAGGAGGGGTGGAAGAGTTCTTACCCACTCGTGGCTGCGGTAGGGGCTTCTGTTGCTTCCTCTAGGCTGGCTTTAGCTGACTTGGGCTGCAGGGCAGGGGCAAGTCCACCTTCCAGCAGTCCTTTCCCGGCAGCTGCAGTGTAGGTTCTTGTCCACTGGGGCAGTCCCTGTAGATGTGGCTGGCCAGGCCACAGAAGTTGCATGACAATTTTCGTGGGCAGTCCTTGGTCTCCTGCCCGCCACTCTGCAGTTCCTGCAGGCTGAAACTTTGCAGCTCCTCGCAATGTGGTCAGCTTCCCCGCACTTCCTGCAGTTTCTTGGCTGATCAGCATAGTGGAGAAGACCGGCAGAGCCGCCCAGGGAAAAGCACAATGGCAGGTGTTGGAGACCGTCAGTTGCTGTGTTGTTCTTCCTCATCTTGATAATGACGGACCACTTGCCTGTCCACAAACCGTTGGCATCCAGGATCTTGGAGGGATCCTTGATCACGGAGCAGAAGGTAGCAATGTCCTTACCAGGGGTGTGAGGATTCCTCATGGAGACCGTCACTCTTCTCTCCTCTCTCTGGATGGGGCAGTTCCCCACAAAGCGGGAAAAGGGAGATTCCGGTCTCGCTGTCTTTACTGCCTCCCAATACCTCTTGCAGATGGCAATGGAGGTGAAGGTCACATAGAAGATGCCCTTGATGTACGACTGGATGCTGAGGATCTCAGCCTTCAAGAAGCCTTGATCAAGGACCATTTTCTTCCCAAAGGTCTCCGCTGTCAGGTCTGGGACCCTTCCTTCCACCTCCTTCAACTTCAGTACGACGGTCTGCCTCATCCAGGGTTCCAGAGTGTGAGTCTTCTGGGGGGTATCCTGGCTGGGCTTCCCTTGTCCAGCAGCAGCAGGGGCAATGGAGGCAGAGGTTCCAGCTCTGGGCGGAGGCTTCGGTGCATGGTTCTTTTCTCCCTTCTTCCCAGGGGCAGGAGCAGGGGTGGAGGCAGGAGCTGCAGCAGCTGAAGCTATCTTCCTGGCTCTTCTTCCTGGGGCAGAGAGGCTGGTCTGGAGGGTGATCTTCTTCCAGGAGGGCAGGAGCACTGGGCAGAGGGGAGCAGGGGCTTCCGCTGAGGAGAGGCGCTTCTTCTACTGGAGCAGGTCCCGAGGAGAGGAAGGCTTCTTCAGCTGGAGTTGCTCCCAGCATCTTCTTCCTGGCAGGCAGGAACCAGCAGCGCTTCTTCCCCGGAGTCGATATTCCTCGCAGTCGCAGTCGTCTTCTTGCTCCTGACCGGGTAACACAAGTCCTTAACAGTTCCTCACCAGTGTTAGATTGTGCTATCGATGAGCCCCAATCAGGTTCTGTCCACTGGGTATTTGGCAGGAGAAGGACAGGTGCACCATGCAGCAGAGTCTACATCAGCCCCTCACCAGTTTTAAATTGCGCTATGGATGAGCCACAATCAGCATTACGACCACCGGGTGTTGTAGACTGATAAGAACAGATTTTTTTTTTTTATTGAAAGCCTGGGAACGTGCTATCAAAATCCAAAAGTGCCCAAAAAAGGTGCAAAACCAATAAAAAAGTGCACTAAGGGATGCGGAACTTGGCCCTTCTTTTAAAAAGAAAGGGCCCTGGTCATCGACCCCTGGAACCAAAAGGTCCCTTAGGGGGCAAGGGTCTTCGGACCCCCTTCGCCGCATGGCTAGGGGGGCCTCTTTAGCCCCTGGGATCCACCGAGGCTTCACCCAGGGCTCGACATCTAGTCAACCCCCAAAAGGGAGGACCTACGTAGGTGTTCAGGGGGGCCGGAGCCTCAGGGCCGCACAGCCCCCCATAGATTTTCTCGGGTACAGGAGCCCATAAGGGCCTACCCGCAGCCAAAAAAAAGCCAGAAATTGTGACATAAAAGTGAAAGTGACAAACGTGAAGAAAAATAAATAGTGCCGAGTGGATACGGCCCCAGCCTAATGGCTGGGCTTGGTATAAAAATGTTCTCGCCCAGCCATAAGGCCAGGGCAAAGAATATAGCGATTGCTCAAAAGAAAGTGGTCAAAAGTGCATGGGTGCCAACATAATCACGTGTTTAAGGTCCCATGACCAGTGATTTATGGCATCCCCGGGTCGCCACTCCGGAGGCACATTTGTCCCAGGCTTTCATAAGCTGCCTACCCGGCCCCTGGCCAGAGGACCAAGTACAGCTCTGCCACAACTGCACTTGATCTTAGCCAAAAGAACGAGAAGTGGGGAGCACTACACAGAACCATGTTAATCTGTGGGAGGTGGGCCACTGCGGCTTTTGGATCATAGTTGCCTACTCTCCCAGAATGTCGGGGAGACTCCCAGGATATTGGGTAGGCTAAATTCCCGCATCTCTGCTGTGGCTTCTATACTACAAGAAATGGTCACTGCCCAGGGGCGGGCTGGGCCGGGGGGCAGGGGGGCACATGTCCCCCGGGCCGGACATAAAAACATTATTTCGGGCCGCCAGGTTTGTACTTGGTGGCTGGCCCCTCCCCCGGGACCAGCCACCTTCAATTTCCCGTGGATCCTAACAATCCATCCCCCTCCCTCCCACTTTGTATGCTCGCGCGATGCACCTCTGTGTCACATGGGACGCGCACAGGTGCCGTCCCATGTGTGAAGCAAATGACAGCGCATGGGATTGAGCCAGGTAAGTGACAGGGGAGGGGGGTGTATTATATTAATATTGTGTATGTCAGTGTCAGTATGCTAAATTAATGTCTTTGTGAGAGGGGGCCAGTATATGAATGTATTGTGTGTGTGTGTGGGGGGAGGGGCAGTGTATGAATGTATTTTGTGTGTAGGGGGGCAGTGCATGAATGTATTTTGTTAGTAAGGGGGGGGGGGACAGTATATGAATGTATTGTGTGTGTGAATGACCAGTCTAGGAGTGTAGTGTTTGTAAGGGAGGGGTTCTTAATATAATGTGGGAGGTAGGCTATCAATTTAATCGAGGAGTGCAGGTGGGGGCTAAGTATTGGGTGCTAATTTATTTGTGGGGTGATGATGGGGCTATTTAATTTAATAGTGAGTCCTATGAGTTTAAGATGGAGTAATTGCACCTTTAAGTTAATGCTGGGGTGGTTTGGGAGCTATTAATTGATTGTGGGGCTGTTTGGGGAGAATGAGGTCTATTTATTAAATGTGATTATGAATTATTTAATGCCTGGGATTATTGTGGGAAATGGTTATATTTGTTAGACGTAAATGCTATTTAAAATATTGCTGGGGCTGTTTGAGGGGAGGGAAATAGGTTTATACATTAAATGTGTTTGCTATCTAATGTCAGGTTGGTTGGAGGGAAAGAGATCTATTTAACAAATATGAATATCATTATTTTAAATTGTTGTGGCTGGAGGGAGGCCTAATTATAAAACGTGGGTGCTATTGATTTAACACTGGGACTTGTTGGAGTTTTCTAAATTTTATGTACCCATTTTTTTTTCCAAATAGGGCCACCAATATTCCAGGATCCAGACAACCAGCAAATGAGTTAAAGTAACCAGCAGCCACAAGGGGTGACAGTGACAAGAACAGGTAGGAGAGAGCAGGACAGTCTGCCAACTGTCCTGAATCTGGCGAGACAGTTCCGAACTTGGGTGACTGTTTTGCTTAGGACAGTTGGGAGGTATGTCCCACTTCACCGTGTACTGCTCGTGAAGGCAGAACTGTGTGCACCTAACAGTATTGCACACAGTATTGCCTGTGTATTTGTCTAAAATGATAACCATGTTACATCATAGGGTGTTACCCATAGGGGGCTACCCAGGCCCAGAGCCTTAATCCAGCTCTGGGCCTGGGCATAAAATATATATATGGATTAAGCAACACTACAATAGCCTCTTTTTATATAGATAAATATATACTGCACCAAAAACCACCCTTTAAGGTTGGGCCGCTGCTGTGTGCTTGCCCCCCGGGCTGAAATCTGCCAGCCGTCCCCTGTCACTGCCCTTCATAAACGGGGGCAATGAGATTAGGTAATGTATTTCTGGAATAGATCTGTACTAAAAGAAATTGGTCTCCAGTACCCCGATGCAATCATTACATAGGATAATTGGCCAATGAGATTGCCCTGCGCACAGAATATAGGTGTGAGTCTGTGTGTTTGTGTGTGTTTGAGTCTCTGTGCCTATCTATCTGTGAGTGTGTGTGTGAGTCTCTGTGCCTGTCTATCTGTGTGTGTGTCTGTCTGTGTGTCTCTGTATGTGTATCTGCATGAGTCTCTGTGCCTGTGTGTGTGTGTGTGTGTGTGTGTGTCTGTTTGTGTGTGTGTGTGTGTGTGTGTGTGTGTGTGTGTGTATGTTTGTCACAGTAATTTCAGTGCTGTGCTGCTTGGTTATCACTGGCGTTTTGCCGTAACGTTTACAGTAAAATAAAAATAATCTTTTTTATAACCCTGTTACACATACACATTCTGGTGACGTGCCACCCATACACAAACTACACACAAAGCTATAGGTTCCAACTAATGCTGCTGGGCGCTACTATGTACTAGATACGCCCACAGCTAGAGCTAGAGACGCTCTTTGCACAGAGCAGGACA
>JAVHZZ010000006.1:1075665-1150665 GCA_036250195.1 Mixophyes australis
TTATTATCTTCCCTGTTCCATAGGAGTACAAAGAAATCCCATATGTCAGACTCAAAGAGGATGTCCATCCAGGGTAAGTTAAAAATCTAGTACATATGTGCACACTTCCAACCCCTTTCCCAGTGTCTTCCCCTCAGTGTATATATGTATGCCCTGCTAAAATGTCTGTAATGTGCCCATGGCTCCCTAGACCTTTGTCATTTACCAGGTTTCTTTTCATTTTACAGGGAGAAGTCCAAGCGCAAAAACAACTGCTGCTGTAACATGTAAAAAACAAAAAAACATCAAGTAACAGAGCCCCTGCCTCTGATATCAGGGCTTCCATCCTGGGGGAGTGCCATTGGGTTTTGTTGCTGCGAAGGGAGTACCGTATTTCCCCATGTATAGGACGCACCTTTTCCCCACAATTTTGGGTATAACAACTGGGTGCGCCTTATACAGGGGTAGTAGCGCTTACCCTGTCAGATGATTCCTCTGTCCGGTAAAGTCTTCTTTCTTCTGTCTGTTCTGATCCTGATGCTGGAAAGTCGCTTATCGTCCTCTTCGCGATGACCGGATGTGGTGCGTGAACGCTTTCTGCATCTGGCGTTCCTTCTGCAGCCGGTCATCGAGAAGAGGACGGTAAGCGACTTTCCAGCCTCAGGATCAGAACGGACAGAAGAAAGAAGACTTTACCGGACAGAGGAAGCATCTGACAGGGTAAGGACATTAGTACATTAAACATCAGAAATACGGTACCTACCTTGCTCAGGTGTAAGTACGGGGATTAGCTTGTTCCATTGCAGTTCTTAATTGAACTCTAAAGGAGCAGGCTAATCACCGTGCTTACACCTGAACAAGGTAGGTAACCTCTCCGCAGACCCACCCTAATTCACTCCACCAGGATGGGACCCCTTGATGCCAGAGGCAGCTCATACCATCATCATCATCATCATCTATTTATATAGCACCTCTAATTCGGCATGCGCAGACCCGATCCCTTTATATCCTCTGCTTCTCCTCTATTGGCTGCTCAATTTTGGCTCCAAAGTCAAAAGACACTTCCCCCTGCAGGGCAGTGCCTGTTCTTCAAGTTACCTGCTAGGTGCTAGACATGGCTCCATTGCTCCTGCCGATTGTTCTCTCTCCTCTGAGCTGTGAACCTGTTGTCTGCAAAGCTGATGCTTCTTCATGTACGCCACTATCCCAGTGGTAACCAGTTGTCTGCAGAGCTGACACTCCATTTCTCCAGCTGTGAACCTGTTGTCCGCAGAGCTGATGATTCTTCGTGTACTTCGCCACTATCCCAGTGGTAACCAGTTGTCTGAGAGCTGACACTCATCATCATCATTTATTTATATAGCGCCAACATATTCCGTAGCGCTTTACAATTGGGGACAAACGTAATAAACTAATAAACAAACTGGGTAAAACAGACAAAGAGGTGAGAAGGCCCTGCTCGCAAGCTTACAATCTATGGGACAATGGGAGATTGACACATGAGGTTAAGTATACATTTTGCATCTTGGCCCAGCCAGACTGCAAAGGTAAGGTCTGCAGAGCTGACACTCCATCTCCCCTGATGTAAACCTGTCCGGAGAGCTGACGTTTCTTCGGGTACTTCGCCACTATCCCAGTGGTAACCTGTTGTCCGCAGAGCTGACACTCATTGTGTATTTCGCCACTATTCCAGTGGTAAGTAATTGTCCATGGGCCTTCATTCCATTACCCCTGCTGTAACTTTGGCCTGCAGAGGTCCCCCTATAGGTCTCGCCTGGCACTTCCAGTAAGGACCGTGACCTGCAGTGCAGACGCAGCTAAGACCAAACCACCTTGCGGTGGTCCCTGGTGAATACCTTCTGCCCGTTAGACTTCGCGCCTTGCTGGAAGTAGTGCTAATCTAGGCAGATCTTGGATCCTAACCTACTGAACCGTGACATAACCACTGAGCCACTGTGCTGCCCAACCATTAATAAAAGGCAGATTGCAATATGTGGGACTGGTTCTTTAGATAGATGCACCCACTCTATGGAACTCTCTCCCTCGCACAATAAGACTCTCCTCTGTTCTACAAACTTTCAAGCGTTCTCTGAAAACCTACCTATTCAGACAAGCTTATAATATTCCTCAACCACCCTCTTAACCTCACTACCTTTAGCCTGTTACACAATTTCACACAAGACAACTACCCCCGGACCAACATTGTTGTGTGACAGGATCATTTAGCTTATGCGTCACCCTACCTTTGCAGTCTGGCTGGGCCAAGATGCAAAATGTATACTTAACCTCATGTGTCAATCTCCCATTGTCCCATAGATTGTAAGCTTGCGAGCAGCCTTCTCACCTCTTTGTCTGTTTTACCCAGTTTGTTTATTAGTTTATTACGTTTGTCCCCAATTGTAAAGCGCTACGGAATATGTTGGCGCTATATAAATAAATGATGATGATGATGATGATGATGATAGATGAGTGTAGTATTCAACACATATTGTCCATGCTGATAGTGTGTCCGGGATGCAGTGTTATGGTGCTGTGTGTGTCTTTATATGACTCAGGTCTTGCAGGTGAGTGGGAGCTAGGTGGGAATGACTGAATATGCAGCAGCTGTGAGTGGGCTTGTGGATGTGGAGGGATAAGAATGTGTGGGAAGTAATATACTGAGGGAACGGTCTTTAAAGTGTTTGTGTGTGGGGGGAGGGGTAATAGTATTAATGAGGGGAAACACAAATAAAGGGGTGGCGCTGATGTGCCATTGAGAAACATTATCGGGGAAGTAACTGTAACGGGTGAATTGGGAACTGAAAGAGGCCCTGGAAAAAATTCTTGAACTGCCCTCATGTGGGCGGGACCAAATCAGCCATAGGTGGGGCCAAAACAAAAGTAGGCGGGATTTAGAACCAATAGAATTTGGTTGCAGTAACATTTAGGAAACCCCATATGTGATGACTTAAGACACAGTGGGTCATATACAATTCTTCGGAATCCCCGCGGCATTAAAACTATTACTGTTATTACGGCTCAGGGAGCTGCGAGCTGAAATCCAGCTAGAAAACTACCGTAATGACAGCAATAGTGCGCGTGCCACGAGTTTTTGGGTGTTTTTCGCCAACATTTGAATATGCCCCAGTGGGTCATTTCTAAAGCAATGCAGGAAAATGCTGCCAGTCCTGTGTTATAAAATGACATGAATCCTTTTACATGATCTGCGACTGGTTTATACCTCTGTGCTCCAACTTGTTTAGTTGCTACTAACACATACTTCCAATATTCCCTTCATAGAAACATATGTGACTGCGTTTAATAAGTTTAACTATTACGTAACATGTTGGCACAATCGTATCTGATCAGTCTGACAGAGCAGCATATGAGACCTCACCGCTCTGTAGCATCTTCCCCTGACGTCATGAGATGCAAAGTACCAGACAGACCTCTCTCTTTAATATATAAAATGTGCCCTGTGTGTGCTTCAAAAAATGCATTAGACATAATCCTTATAGTAAATGACGATTATCCACTGTGATCACCACAAAGGTGAAATGCTTCAAGCATCTGCAAGAAAACACTTCTTTTGTAACAATTGTGTATGAGCCCTAAATGTGCCCAGTGATTGGGGGGGTTTGATTTAATACCAGTGCAGGGAGGGTTGGCAGACAATGGGATAAGTGAAGAGAGCTAATCCAAGGGTTTGCTGGTGATATAGTAATTACAAAGGAGGAAGAATTAATGATATTGTCAGTGCAATGTGGGCTGGTCATATATTCAACAAAGTGATCTGAGAATGGGACCAGTGCAAGGTAGGAGGAGGCAATGGAATCAATGCAGGAACCGCGAGGGTATCACCAGAGCTGGAATAAGGCTCTGGGGGGCCCAGGGTACTTAAAACCACAGGTTATCATTTTAGATACATTTTAGACACATACACAGCAATGATGTGAGCACTACTGTTAGGTGCAGGCAGCTCTGCCTTCACCAGCAGTACGGTGTGAGTGGGACAGACCTCCCAACTGTCCTTGTAGTCGGACCAAATCCTGACTAAGTGAGACAGTCACCCAAATTCAGGTCTTCCCCAACAGATTCAGTACAGTTTGGCGGACTGTCCTGGTCTCTCCTACCTGTTCTTCTCACTTTCACCACTTGTGGCTGCTGTGTCTTTAGATCAGTTTCTGCTTGTCTGGATCCTGGAATGTTGGGGGCCCTATTTGGAGAAAAAAAATAGGTATGGGAGGTATGTCCTACTTCACACTGTTATGCTTGTTATGGCAGAGCTGCAGCAACTAACAGCAGTGCACACAGCATTACCTGTTTATTTGTCTAAAATGAAGACCATATTAGACAATAGGGGGCCCCCCTGTCTTAAGTGCCCTGGGCCCCCCAGAACCTTAATCAGCTCTGCCCACCACAACCGTATCTAACTAACAAGAATGTCTCAGTCCAATCACATGAACAATATAAGAAACATTGGTACTTATCAGACTTTCTCTCTCTCTTTGCTCCTCCGTTCAGACCTCTCACAGCAGCCCAGCTTATAGTGTCTCCAGTTATAACATTGTCCTCTGTCTATACAGCGTTGGTCTCTATCATCACTGCAGTAGCCCTTGCTCAATACCGTTTCCTCTCCTCCCTGCTCCTTCTCCTCTTCCAGCTGCTTCCTCTCTCTCTACGTCCCTCTCAGAATTCCAACTGCTCCTTCACCCGCTCCTCTTCCCCACTGCATGCTGGGAGATGCTGTTCTCTGCCTGCAGGGGAGGTATCTAAAGCACATGTGCAGCCTGCTTGGTTCGTCAGTGCTACATATATATTTATTTGAGCCACCAGTCTACCTGGTAATCTTACGATGAAACCTATGGATGATCTTCCCCTAATAACACTAATTCAGCCTCAAAATGTTCCCAATCTCCACTCTGAGCCACACTCGCTCCTCTTGTTCCAGCTCTGCCCTCTTCCAATCAGAATGTTAGCTCTCTCATGAGCAGGGTCCTCCCCATCCTTTGTTTTCATGTCTGCATTCATTTTGTCTCCCTTGTATGTCCCTGTTTTATGTATGTCCTGTTTACCCCAATGTCCAGCTCTGCACAGTACTGTGGTATAAAACAAACCAATGACAATAATAACTAACATCACTGTATTTAAAAGTAGGTTGCACATAAAAGCATTGTTTTTGTCGGAGGGGTATGACGGTATAGCTAGCACATTTCATTAGATGTGCCAGATTCTACAGGTATATAGTTATTACCCGTCTTTAATTTCCAGCCTGAAGTTTTAAAAGTATGCCCCTGAAAAGCGCTCTATTCAGAATTGTCCGGTGGGTGGTGGGTCTCCCGGAAGAGTATGGCAGCCTCACGCATCTGGCGACTTCCTAGTGAAGTGGTCAGAATCAGACACAAAATGCTGCGATTCTCAGGGAATCGCTGCATTTGGCCCCGCCCCCAGCTGTAAAATGACTCATTGCATCACGGGGGCGGGGCCAAAATGACACAATTTTTCTGAGCCCCGCCCCCACACCACGGCAGCTCCCGGACGCCGACTGCCATAGGTTGGCAAGTATGTTTTACATCTATTTTTATTTTCTTAATCTCCCTAGGTTACCCTATTACCACCCTCTATACAGCTAACACAAGACAACAACCCTCTGACCAACATTGCTGTGTGACTGATCATACAGCCAACACAATACTTTTTACCTTTGCATTCTAGCTGGACCAATGTACAATATGATGCAGCACGTGCCCCTGTGTATCAAACCATTGTCCCATAGATTGATTGTAAGCTGTGAGCAGGACCCTCTTACCTCTCTGTCTGTATTACCCAGTATCAGATGTGATATAACAACACCATCATGGATATTATAACCCTCTCCATTACCATAACTGTATTACCTCTCATGTTTATACATTCAATGACCCATAACAATTTCCAGTCTTCCCCAGAGCTCAGAACGTCCTCAGGGATCCTTAAACTGACAAAGTCCCTGAGACGGGGGCTGCTTCAGTCAGAGGGAGGAGTCTGATTATTACACCTGAAGCTGCAGGTGAGGCGTCTTATGCTCAGTATCCACAGAGGGTGCACAGACTTAAATCAGTAGGACAAAAATCAAAGTGGGTGATATAAACTGGTGCACAAATACACAGGACAATGAAGGGCTGTAACCCATAGCAACAAATCAATTTGTATCTTTTTCATACACTTTTGAATGCAATGGATGACAGCACCTTTTTGCACCAGTTTTCAGAAACGATTCTTCAAAATATCCACATCAAAGTGAAATGAGCCCCCTCTGAGATCTTTAATGGAAAGAGTGCTGCTTTCTATAGAACTTACACGTACATTCCCCGGGAGACGTTATCATGATTCTCAAAACATGATCACAGACAGGGATACTATTTCTGTCCTGAAATTATTCAATAATTACTCATACAGTAATAAACATGACACCAAGCAGTGGAGAGGAAATGGCCTACCATGCCACGTGTACCACACTGCTTAATCCACAACCCAAGGGTCACACTAACAGTGCTCATCAACAGCCGCCTGACACCCCCTATCCTTGTGACAAGAATTATACTGGGGTACAGTAACCCAAACCATGAGCCAATCATGGGGTTATATATAACCTTACAGCTCCACCTCTACCGGGGACAACCAATATGCCCCCTATCCTTAACCTCCACAAGAGGGCAATTATCCACCTACAATTGGCCTCTGCTCCCAATCCACTCTATGGCCCTCTCCACTGCTTCTTGTAAGTGTATATTAAATATTACTAAGCCAATGTCCAATAACTGCACTCCATCTGCCATGTACAACCCGGGTGTTCAGTCCTCTAATTCCCAATGTCTGGTGGTTAAAGTCCCCATCACACTCATCATCATCATTTATTTATATAGCACCAGCATATTCCATAGCGCTTTACAATTGGGGTCAAACACAGTAATAAACAATACTGGGTAATACAGAGAGGTAAGAAGGTCCTGGGCGCCTTCATCTGTCATAACCATCGGCTGATAAGATCATGACACTGCACACTCCATAGAGATCTATGGACACTGCCGGTCCTGAGTACACTGCAGAATCTGTCCGACATCGTTCCACCGTTTATAGAGATTTTTAGTCCATTTATAAAATCAAATAAAACCATACGATGAGCTTTGGTACTATAAAACATAATCGTGGGAACGTACACACTAATACGATATCAGACCTATGGTGTGTACCCAGCCTTATTCTTCGTTGCTTTATATGTGACCTAGTCAGACTCTAAGCCAGTGTTTATCAACTCCAGTCCTCGGGACCCCTAACAGGGCATGTTTTCTATATCTCCTTGCTTAAGCACAGATGTATTCATTACTGACTGACACATTCTAACAGATCCACAGGTGGTGTAATTATTTCCCTTGTCATCTGGAAAGCCTGCACTGTTAAGGGTCCTGAGGACTGGAGTTGAGAAACAGTGATCTAAGCCCTGAAATGATGGCTAAGTAACAAGCCAACTTGATGGAGGTCACCATACTACCCAACTGTGCCGATATTGGCGTAACATTCTGATTTGTGGTGTTTTACTCATATTTGCCCATTTATGGGAGGAGTTTGGTCAGCACAGGGGTGGGGCTTATTTTGTCCCGCTTTCAGGATTCTAAATATTGGGGGGTACGTGGGAGTCTTGGTGATAATGACTGGGGTGAAAACTGTAAACTAATGATCCATTATCATCACCCCTCCTTCTATCTTTATCCAAAGGCATACCTCCCCATTGTCCCGATATCAGGAGTCACGTTTGCCCCACTGGTGGGAATGTTGGAGGAAGGGAGATATCTAAGGGGCGGCCCTCTGGGGGTGGAGGCAGCCATGTTGGGAGGTATCTAAGGGGCGCCCCTCTGGGGGTGGAGGCAGCCATGTTGGGAGGTATCTAAGGAGCGGCCCTCTGGGGGTGGAGACAGCCATGTTGGGAGGTATCTAAGGGGGCGGCCCTCTGGGGGACGGTTCAGCCATGTTGGGAGGTATCTAAGGGGCGGCCCTCTGGGGGACAGTTCAGCCATGTTGTGAGGTATCTAAGGGGCGGCCCTCTGGGGGACGGGTTAGCCATGTTGGGAGGTGTCTAAGGAGCGGCCCTCTGGGGGACGGGTCAGCCATGTTGGGAGGTGTCTAAGGGGCGGCCCTCTGGGGGTGGGGGCAGCCATGTTAGGCGGTATCTAAGGGGCGGCCCTCTGGGGGACGGTTCAGCCATGTTGGGAGGTATCTAAGGGGCGGCCCTCTGGGGGACAGTTCAGCCATGTTGGGAGGTGTCTAAGGGGCGGCCCTCTGGGGACGGGTCAGCCATGTTGGGAGGTGTCTAAGAGGCGGCCCTCTGGGGGACGGGTCAGCCATGTTGGGAGGTATCTAAGGGGCGGCCCTCTGGGGAACGGGTCAGCCATGTTGGGAGGTATCTAAGGAGCGGCCCTCTGGGGGACGGTTCAGCCATGTTGGGAGGTGTCTAAGGGGCGGCCCTCTGGGGACGGGTCAGCCATGTTGGGAGGTGTCTAAGGGGCGGCCCTCTGGGGACGGGTCAGCCATGTTGGGAGGTGTCTAAGGGGCGGCCCTCTGGGGACGGGTCAGCCATGTTAGGCGGTATCTAAGGAGCGGCCCTCTGGGGGACGGGTCAGCCATGTTAGGCGGTATCTAAGGAGCGGCCCTCTGGGGGACGGGTCAGCCATGTTGGGAGGTATCTAAGGAGCGGCCCTCTGGGGGACGGTTCAGCCATGTTGGGAGGTGTCTAAGGGGCGGCCCTCTGGGGACGGGTCAGCCATGTTGGGAGGTGTCTAAGGGGCGGCCCTCTGGGGACGGGTCAGCCATGTTGGGAGGTGTCTAAGGGGCGGCCCTCTGGGGACGGGTCAGCCATGTTGGGAGGTATCTAAGGAGCGGCCCTCTGGGGGACGGGTCAGCCATGTTGGGAGGTGTCTAAGGGGCGGCCCTCTGGGGACGGGTCAGCCATGTTGGGAGGTATCTAAGGAGCGGCCCTCTGGGGGACGGGTCAGCCATGTTAGGCGGTATCTAAGGAGCGGCCCTCTGGGGGACGGTTCAGCCATGTTGGGAGGTGTCTAAGGGGCGGCCCTCTGGGGACGGGTCAGCCATGTTGGGAGGTGTCTAAGGGGCGGCCCTCTGGGGACGGGTCAGCCATGTTGGGAGGTGTCTAAGGGGCGGCCCTCTGGGGACGGGTCAGCCATGTTAGGCGGTATCTAAGGAGCGGCCCTCTGGGGGACGGGTCAGCCATGTTGGGAGGTATCTAAGGTGCGGCCCTCTGGGGGACGGGTCAGCCATGTTAGGCGGTATCTAAGGAGCGGCCCTCTGGGGGACGGTTCAGCCATGTTGGAGGTATCTAAGGGGCGGCCCTCTGGGGGACGGGTCAGCCATGTTGGGAGGTATCTAAGGAGCGGCCCTCTGGGGGACGGTTCAGCCATGTTGGGAGGTGTCTAAGGGGCGGCCCTCTGGGGACGGGTCAGCCATGTTGGGAGGTGTCTAAGGGGCGGCCCTCTGGGGACGGGTCAGCCATGTTGGGAGGTGTCTAAGGGGCGGCCCTCTGGGGACGGGTCAGCCATGTTAGGCGGTATCTAAGGAGCGGCCCTCTGGGGGACGGGTCAGCCATGTTCGGAGGTATCTAAGGGGCGGCCCTCTGGGGGACGGGTCACAATCAGGACATTGGTGGCTCAGAATGGGGTGTAGCCACTTATATCAGTATAATTCCCAGCCGCTGTTATCTGGTATCCCTGTATGATATAAATCATGTAGCTGGAGTACTACAACTCCCATCATGTCACGGTCACTAATGGTGATGATAGTCCCGATTTCTGCCTATTGGGAGGGGAGTTGGGCTGATCTAGCGCATTAGAAGTCGCATGCCTGAAAAATAGGGACATGGCCAGGGATGGCGAACATCTGCTGGGACTGGAAAGTAGGGAAGGAAGAGGAAGGCTTTGTGTGCTGCACTTATAGCTTCCTGTGTGCTGTCTCCATAGTAACCGCAGCCTCTTCCGGTGCCGCGTTCCAAGCCTCTGTCCGCGCCCCCGTCCCTCTCATTGGCTGACAGCTGGGGCACGCCCCCTCCTGGGCGGAGCTCAACGGATGCCCGGAGAAGAGAGATGTGGAGCGGACTGATCCCGGCCGGAGCCACCGAGGCCGAACTGTCCGGGGAGGAGGAGCCCGGGGAGGAGCCAGAGGCGGCGTGCGGGGTGTCAGAGAGCTGCGTCACTGTACGTGGTGCCCCCGAGTCCTAGTGTCACCCCAGTGCACCCTGCCCGGGTCACCCCAGTGCACCCTGCCCGGGTCACCCCAGTGCACCCTGCCCGGGTCACCCCAGTGCACCCTGCCCGGGTCACCCCAGTGCACCCTGCCCGGGTCACCCCAGTGCACCCTGCCCGGGTCACCCCAGTGCACCCTGCCCGGGTCACCCCCGGGTCCTCAGTGACCCTGTCCTGTAATAACCCTACTGCTAGAGGCCTTGTGCACATTAATGGACCTTTGTCTGGATGGTTATATGGGAAAAACAAACAGATGATTCATTTTGAAAATATAACTGTTATCTGCACCTGTCAGGTAGATACAATCTCCAGTAGTGCGTATCTAACACCTCTGCAGCATCTGTATGCTGCCCTCTGCCCCCCAGAGGGGAGACTACTCCTGACATCAGCACAATGCTGTGACACTGGGGGGGGGCTCTTATATAACCCGCTCACTGAAGGTCTGCCCCCCAGAGGGGAGACTACTCCTGACATCAGCACAGTGATGTGACACTGGGGGGGGGCTCTTATATAACCCGCTCACTGAAGGTCTGCCCCCCAGAGGGGAGACTACTCCTGACATCAGCACAATGATGTGACACTGGGGGGGGGGGGGGCTCTTATATAACCCGCTCACTGAAGGTCTGCCCCCCAGAGGGGAGACTACTCCTGACATCAGCACAATGATGTGACACTGGGGGGGGGGGGGGGGCTCTTATATAACCCGCTCACTGAAGGTCTGCAGCACAGAGGGGAGACTACTCCTGACATCAGCACAATGATGTGACACTGGGGGGGGGGGGGGGTGCTCTTATATAACCCGCTCACTGAAGGTCTGCCCCCCAGAGGGGAGACTACTCCTGACATCAGCACAATGCTGTGACACTGGGGGGGGGGGCTCTTATATAACCCGCTCACTGAAGGTGGCACAATCTGCAGCACAGAGAAGAGCTGGATACGTCTTATTACAGATGGTATCTGGCAGTTACAGACAGAAAAGAGTTTTCATTTGCAAGAGATGTGTCTGATTTACACAATTACCCCTTTCCTGTTAAACGCTGAATGTTTAAACGCTGGGGGGTAACTTAGATCATCCGTAATTGCTTTATTGTGCTGATATTCATGTTCTCTGCCATCTCCATAGCTGCCAGAGGACCCTTTTGCGGCCCCCAGCTTCTCTCTGAGCATTTTACCTATACATTTAGGTAGCGTTCAGTCCTTACGCTCTTATTTACACTGATTTGTTATTTGCAGAAGTTTCTGGATCTTCAGAGGAAGCGACGTGAGTTACAGGATGATTCTGTTCGCAGAGAGAGGAGGAGACAGCGCAGGAAAGGTGATTACCCTGCTGATATGTGTGGGCGCAGTATGACACAGTGTATGTATCACTCAGCGCTGGTGATATGTATGGGCGCAGTATGACACAATATATGTATAACTCAGCTGGTGATATGTATGGGCGCAGTATGACACAGTGTATGTATCACTCAGCGCTGGTGATATGTGTGGGCGCAGTATGACACTATGTATCACTCAGCGCTGGTGATATGTGTGGGCGCAGTATGACACTGTATGTATCACTCAGCTGGTGATATGTGTGGGCGCAGTATGACACAGAATATGTATCACTCAGCGCTGGTGATATGTGTGGGCGCAGTATGACACAGTATATGTATCACTCAGCTGGTGATATGTGTGGGCGCAGTATGACACAGTATATGTATCACTCAGCGCTGGTGATATGTGTGGGCGCAGTATGACACAGTATATGTATCACTCAGCGCTGGTGATATGTGTGGGCGCAGTATGACACAGTATATGTATCACTCAGCGCTGGTGATATGTGTGGGCGCAGTATGACACCGTGTATGTATCACTCAGCTGGTGATATGTGTGGGCGCAGTATGACACAGTGTATGTATCACTCAGCGCTGGTGATATGTATGGGCGCAGTATGACACAGTATATGTATCACTCAGCGCTGGTGATATGTGTGGGCGCAGTATGACACAGTGTATGTATCACTCAGCGCTGGTGATATGTGTGGGCGCAGTATGACACAGTGTATGTATCACTCAGCGCTGGTGATATGTGTGGGCGCAGTATGACACAGTGTATGTATCACTCAGCGCTGGTGATATGTGTGGGTGCAGTCTGACACAGTGTATGTATCACTCAGCGCTGGTGATATGTATGGGCGCAGTATGACACAGTGTATGTATCACTCAGCGCTGGTGATATGTGTGGGCGCAGTATGACACAGTGTATGTATCACTCAGCGCTGGTGATATGTATGGGCGCAGTATGACACAGTGTATGTATCACTCAGCGCTGGTGATATGTGTGGGCGCAGTATGACACAGTGTATGTATCACTCAGTGCTGGTGATATGTGTGGGTGCAGTATGACACAGTGTATGTATCACTCAGCGCTGGTGATATGTATGGGCGCAGTATGACACAGTGTATGTATCACTCAGCGCTGGTGATATGTGTGGGCGCAGTATGACACAGTGTATGTATCACTCAGCGCTGGTGATATGTGTGGGTGCAGTATGACACAGTGTATGTATCACTCAGCGCTGGTGATATGTGTGGGCGCAGTATGACACAGTGTATGTATCACTCAGCGCTGGTGATATGTGTGGGCGCAGTATGACACAGTGTATGTATCACTCAGCGCTGGTGATATGTATGGGCGCAGTATGACACAGTGTATGTATCACTCAGCGCTGGTGATATGTGTGGGCGCAGTATGACACTGTATGTATCACTCAGCGCTGGTGATATGTGTGGGCGCAGTATGACACAGTATATGTATCACTCAGCGCTGGTGATATGTGTGGGCGCAGTATGACACAGTGTATGTATCACTCAGCGCTGGTGATATGTGTGGGCGCAGTATGACACAGTGTATGTATCACTCAGCGCTGGTGATATGTATGGGCGCAGTATGACACAGTGTATGTATCACTCAGCGCTGGTGATATGTGTGGGCGCAGTATGACACTGTATGTATCACTCAGCGCTGGTGATATGTGTGGGCGCAGTATGACACAGTATATGTATCACTCAGCGCTGGTGATATGTGTGGGCGCAGTATGACACAGTGTATGTATCACTCAGCGCTGGTGATATGTGTGGGCGCAGTATGACACAGTGTATGTATCACGCGCTGCTGAAATATTGCACAGTTGTAGCAAACATATTGTCCCCTTTGAACTTACAATTTCCTCTACACAAAAGGTGAAATTAACAACAGTATTTGGTTTCCACAATTATTTTTTTGTTAATATACAGAATCTTTGTTTCTTATTCAGAAATAAATACTAGATATCCTTTTATATTTGAAAATAAATGGCATTGATAAAATTATTGGCACCGTAGACTTTAATATTTAGTAGCACAGCTTGGTCAGAATAACAGAAACCAGCCGCCTCCTATAGCCATGAATCACATCTCTGCTGGCGGCCTCGTCCGCTCTTCTCCCAGATCTCTCCAAGTGTCCTATGGGATTTACATCTGGACTCATTGCTGCCACTTCAGAACAGTCCAGCATCCTGGGAGCGTTCTGAAGTGTTTGGGGTCATTGTCTGCTGGAAGCCCATTAACTTCGACAGACTCCGATTCTGACACTCGGTCCAACTTTGAGCTCCAGAATTGCCTGGTAATCTTCAGATTTCATGATGCCATGTACACAGCACAGACCATCCCTGAAGCTCCTGTGACTGTAGGACGGGGGTGTCTTCACTTTGCTTTCTGTAAACGTCTCATCCGTCCACAGGACAATCTCCCAGAAGGAATTGCCCTTGTTCAGCTGTGTTTTGGCCAACTCCAGCCGGGCTTTCTTATGTGTCTCTCTCGGCAGTGCGGCCCTCCTGGGCTTCCTACCATATAACATCCTTTCATTGAGTTGTCCCTATTACACCATGCTCTGAAGGTTCGCTGGAACCTGTTTAGCAGTTTACCAAGATGCTTTCTCCACCTTTAGAACAATCCTTTGCTGCAATCTTCCATCATGTTTTATCTCGCAGCCATGTCCAGGTATTTTGGCCACATTATTATGGGCCTTAAACTATCTGATAACACTGCATACGGTGGAACCAGGAACATCGAAATCTCTGGAGATAGGTTTGTAGTTTTGGGATTGTCCATACTGGGCTACAATCTTCTGTCTTCTCTCCACACTCACTGCAGTACACACAGCGACACAGGGCAGGAGAATGAGTCCTTTTCTCTATTCCAGCTCATTTAGTGATTTCTATATCGCAGGCACCTGCCCCTCACCACAGGTGAGTTCTGTTCCAAAGGGAATAAGAATCTCCTGCTTATAATATAGTTATTTCTAGCTACTTCTAAAAAGATGCCAATAATTTAGTCAGGCCCATTTCTGTGTAGAGTAAGCTATGGATATGACTGTTATTTGTTTCTCATTCAACTGCAAACCATAGAAATACCTACATGGATACTAAAATATTTTACATTTTAGACATTTTCTTGTATAAATTGTGCATTATTAGAAAAAACTGCAAGATGACAATATTTTTGGGGTACGACTGTATGTGTGACATAACGAACCAAACAATCCTTCCTCCTTTCCCACCAACCAGACAGATAACGGATAAATGAGGCTTTATCTGCAAATATTACTATGTGTAAAACTGGTTTTTCTGAGTCTCCGTCACTCCAGCAACAATGCGATTTACAGAGACCTTTCAGCCACTGTACTCCGGGGTGTATGGCTGATACTTCTCCTGAGAAATGTGGTTCATTGTCCAAACCAAATCCCCCCTATATTTTACTGTTGGATATTGTCCAGGCCCGGCTAGTGTCCACTCTGTACCATGTGATCTGTAGAGGTGACTTGTCGCTGTCCGCCATGTTGTCATGTGACGTGTGTTCTGGTGCCAGTCAGTGACTCCCATGTCTTCTAATTCTCATCAGGGAAACGTCAGCGTTCAGAAGACCCCAAGAGGGATACAAGGTATTGAGAGAGGAGATATCTGGGGGGATTGTTGGTCCGACGGGTACAACGTATTATAAATTATTCATTTCTGTTCCCAGCCCAGCTCCAGAGAAGATGACGCCTCTGGATACTCTTCAGAAATACTTTGGAATTAATGATCATCTGGAGCCTCCTGTGTGCAAGAAAGTCCTGAAAAAGGTGACGAATATATGTCCTGCTTTGTAGAAACATCCTGTAGTGCAGGAGATATTGGGGTTTGGGGGTTCCAGCTGTCATCTGTCCTGGGTACTGTTACATTATCTCCCCTGATTCAGTAGATAAGACCGGCACTCAATACTTTCACAGTTACTGAGTGTTACCTGCCCCTGCCCTCCGGGGTCACGTAGTGTTACTGAGATATACATGTAGCTCTGTACACCCGGGTGCTCTCCTGTCTGTGTCTATGGTGTTGTGTGCCCAGCATAGGGAGCGTCTGTCTCTACCATTCCCTACTTCTCTCTATACCTCCGTTATCTAGCTGGGCTTAATCCTGGGGATATTGGGGTGGGTATTAATAGTAGGTGAAATAACAAGCAGTGATTGTCACATCATAATAATAATCTGCTCCTGTATGGAAGAATGAATGAGCTGTCCCTGGTTATTGCAGGTTTAAGGTAAGTGGGAAAAGCAGATGTCATGGATCTGAACTGAAATGCCTCCGCTTGGCGGGTCTGTGTTTTGGAATTTGCGCTCTGCTCCAGTCACCTCTATCGTGGAGCAGAGATGCAGAACGTGCTCTTTGAGTCGGCGTAAGGGGCGGAGTTTCACTTCTGTTTGTTTCTCTCCAGTCACGTCTTGAGGACAGTATGGATGAAGCGTTGCAGAGAGGAGACATTGAGGAGGCGGAGCAACTTAGTGACAAGCTGGCGACCCGCGAGGTAAGTTACCGTATTCTCGCTTGTGTCCAAAAATACTGTTGCATGATGGGAATTGCCAGAGCTTATATATTAAGATGATTATATATAGTGATGAATACATATGTTCTGCAGGAAGATATCAGAGAAGTACAATATTGCCGCTGCATAGTCCTATAACTTACAAGAGGCAAAATAGAAACTTTACTGGAAGATTTATACCCAGACAAATGTGGATTTAATGCTTTGAAGACCCCAGTGTAGAGTAATGTGAGGATGGGTCAGATACTGTGATCATTGTTGTATGGAGATCCCTCTTCTGATCCTCTCAGGCTGGTTCCTTCCCTGTTGTACCTGGTACAGTTATAATTACTTATATCTTACACCGTCCTCCTCACTGTAGCCTGAAGAGGAGAAGACCCAAACAGGATGACACAGCGGGAGTTAGGAGGAGGCCTGAAGAAAGAAAGGAGTTTTAAGGGCACACTTCAAGCCCTGGAGACTAAGGCTAATCTGATTGAGCGTGGGAGTCCCTTCCACGGGTGGGGAGCAGCCTGGGAAAGTCCTTGAGGTGGGATTGGGAAGAGGAAATCAGTGAGGTGTGGGGTTGTTGGCAGACTGAAGGGGGCGGAAGGAGTGTGAGATGGCTGAGATACTACAGGAGACACGAGATATATGGGAAAGGTGAGAGGTCGGATGGATTTGTCATCAGCATATAGGTGCTACTGGAGGCCAAATGAGCTGAGGAGGTCACCAAGCGAGGAGGTGCAGAGGGCCAAGATGCAGGAGGTGAAGACAGGTGTAGTGTGGTTGGTGAGATAAGAGGAAAACTAGGAGAGTCTTAGAGGCAGATAGATTGGAGAGTTTGAAAAAGGAGGCGAGAGAAGGATAAGAAGGGAGAAGTGTCTTTTCTATGGAGTGGTCAAGGAGGAAGAGAGATGAGAGACAGAAGTGAGAATGGTTGTAGACAAACCCATTCAAGAAGTTTGGCAAAAGGAAGGCGGGAAATAGGGTGGGTAATAAGAGGGGCAGGCAAGGGGCAGTGTTTTGAGTATTGGGGCAACGACAGCATGTTTGAAGGAGGAGGGAAAGGTTGAGGAGGTGGGTAAGGTGAGAGCCGGCCTCATGAGAGGGGGGACTGAGGAGGGGACGTCAAGTGGACAGGTGGAGGGGGCCAGTATGATAGAATGGTGCGGACATCATGTGCAGATACCAGTGTGACGTGGGGGGAGCAGGAGTAGAGATGGCATCCACAGGATTAGGAAGAAATGGGATCTTTGAAGTAGGATTGTTTAGAGAGTGATGGGGCAGAACTGTAAGAGGAGAGAATCCCAAAACCAAACCAAAAGCATATCAGTCCTATATTCACCAGTGGTTCATAGTCCGACACTCTGTCACCCAGCTCCGGACCTCCAGATAGGTGACCCTGTGGTAATGTACCTCAAATGAACCAAATGGAAATATTAAGAATAAAGATGTTATACTGTATTTGTCAGTGGATATAACAAGGATATACGACGGTGCCTTTCTTCTGGGTTCCCCCAGATACTCTGTGTGGTCTTAATAATTGTCCCCTCGATAGTGTGGTGGAGTTAATATATTTTTTTTGTGAAACCAGAACTGCCCCTTGTTAGTAAAGTGGGAGCACATTCTGGGTTATCACTGTTCTTAGGACAATAGTGTGGTTATTAGAACGTATCACTGTATAATCATCCTCATCACCATTATTTATATAGCGCCACTGATTCCACAGCGCTGTACAGAGAACTCACTCACATCAGTATAATCTACATCCTGGAGTATTATCTTGTCCCATGTAACCTCCGGCTGCTGTTGGATGGGGTGTACCCTAATCTGCAGTAAAAGATGTCACCACAGATAAGGATGTAAATCCTTGTATTGTCCTCCCGGCTGTCTGTGAACACTCTGCTAACTCTGTCTGTACCGGAGATCTCTGGAGGTTGCTAAGCTCCAGTCACACATTTGGTTGGAATGTTTCTGCTGAATAGTCCTGACCTTGGGCCCAGGACCATCGCTAATCCTCTGGCGGAGGAGAAATCCTTCATGTATTCATCAATTCAATGTACATCTTCTGATGCCCCCTGTCCATACCTGGATCTTGTGGCAGTACTCCTATTATATCATATGTCTTATTTCTGGAAAACATGCTTGTCCTGATTCATTAAGGCTAAATGAACGTATTGTGATTAAAAACGCACGTAATTCGAACAATTCATCCGTATTCAGCTACAAGCGGATCTGAAGAAACGTCTCTGACTGATATACAGAAAGTCCAACTAAGTGCTCTAGAGGAACGAGGTGTATAGGATAATGTGATGTAAGGATAGGGGTCATAGTGTCCGGACCTCTGACTGATATACAGAAAGTCCCACTAAGTGCTCTAGAGGAACGAGGTGTATAGGATAATGTGATGTAAGGATAGGGGTCATAGTGTCCGGACCTCTGACTGATATACAGAAAGTCCCACTAAGTGCTCTAGAGGAACGAGGTGTATAGGATAATGTGATGTAAGGATAGGGGTCATAGTGTCCGGACCTCTGACTGATATACAGAAAGTCCAACTAAGTGCTCTAGAGGAACGAGGTGTATAGGATAATGTGATGTAAGGATAGGGGTCATAGTGTCCGGACCTCTGACTGATATACAGAAAGTCCCACTAAGTGCTCTAGAGGAACGAGGTGTATAGGATAATGTGATGTAAGGATAGGGGTCATAGTGTCCGGACCTCTGACTGATATACAGAAAGTCCCACTAAGTGCTCTAGAGGAACGAGGTGTATAGGATAATGTGATGTAAGGATAGGGGTCATAGTGTCCGGACCTCTGACTGATATACAGAAAGTCCCACTAAGTGCTCTAGAGGAACGAGGTATATAGGTTTTCAGACTTTAGATGAGTAATTTCTTCCCGGAGAGGCAGTAACTGGAACAAGCTGATAAAACCTTTGCTCTGGGGCACAGTTTCCAGAGTGCTTTAATCCAGTTCCTGTCCTAATAGGTGAAACTAATTTCTGCTGTATAACATTTCTAAGCCCTTAAATAGCATCTTGGAAGCAGCAGCTTTGATAGAGGTGGAACAGAGCCAGAGCAACAAATAACCCCGACTCACAACAGATCTGCAGGCTTGTAAGTGACAGTCTCTGCCCAGAAACTTGGAACCAGCCGCCCAAATAGACTGGTACCCAGGACCCATGCAGGCTCAGGAGAGGCTCCGACCCACTTGATGGTAACCTTGCACGCACCCCCAGCCCCTTTTGGCAGGATGACTGTGTCAGTGTTTGAGGCATAACATGTTATCACAACACGCACAGCAGAGCATTGTTTGCCTGGGGTCCTGATTAAGAGTCTGAACGGTAAATCTGCACACAAAGCTCTTATCCCCTCTGACCAAACACCCCGGATCAGTGATTGATGCTGAATGTTTGTTTATTTATCACTATAAAGCTGAGATAATTACACACGCTGATTACAAGCAGCTCTGGCTGCTGAGAAAGGTGAGAGCTGTTCTATACACACCCTATATGTTCTACTTACCTGGATCTATTTATACATTGGCCCAACAGAGATGGGCTTAACACTGCTTCTCTTAGGAGAGGTCATTAATATCATGTAAAGTGTCCTGTGTTTTTGATGAGCTATGATCAGGGTCAGCAGGTATAACCTGCGCTGGTAACCTGACAGAGGATGGAGGTCTGCACCACACTTCAATGTTTCCTATTGCTTCAGAGACAGAGCAGATTTGGCGGCTACAAGTCTCATTAAAGCAAGACAATGCTCGGTTTATACTGTATTGCAGTCAAATTAATCAGCATGTTTTCTCTTTTAATTAAAACCATTTTAGTAAATTAAAGCCCACAGCAAAACACATATATAATTTGTTTGTAATTAGCTCTTAATTGGTGGTAGTTGAAGCTTAGCACCCTTGGTTTCTTTCTTCCTGATTGCCATTTTATTAGCAGGCTAGTCATTAATTAATCTTTTTTTTTTCTAATTAGCTTATAAAACTGTTGATGGCACATTATTGTAAATGTGATTTTAAGTTCAAAGCGTGTTAATAAGCTTTCTTACTTAGAAGAAGAGAGATAAAGAAATTGCTGAAAACACACCAGTTATTGTATTCCAAACTCTCATTGAATGAGGAGGAAACGCGCCACAGAACACGCGTGTATCTGGAAGCCCTGCGTGTAAGTGAGCAGGGTCAGGTGCTCTGTTCCTGCAGGGAAGGGAAATATTAAGGCATTGTCTGTTCTGTAACCACTGATCAGCTGCAGGAGCCATGTTCAATGTTCTAACAACATCTGCAGTGGGAATCCCATTACCGTGCAGCACGGGGAGCGTCGCACACAGTAGATGTGTAACCAGAGTGTGGACATCTTCCGTTCTGCCGTCCTGGTAATGTAGCTGTAGACATTGTGTTTCATAGATTGCTGGACTCACACGTTCCATGGAAAGTAAGATGAGGCCATTAGCATAAGCTAAAATGACTCCCATGCTCCTGGAACGCTATTTGTCTGGAAGGCCCATGGATATAAGTTGTAACTGTAATCCTTCTCCTCTTGTTCTAAAGCACTCTCTGGATTATTATACCAACTAAATGGGGCTATAGATAGTGGCCATTTATTAATAAAGTGCGGTGCTGGACCGTTAGAGTGCTGATTGGCATGAAGCCGATGGGTAGAGAGTAACAGGGCAGCCGGTGCATTCGGTGAAATAAGCCTTAGAAAGAGATACGAGGAGAACATACAAACTCCTCACAGATAAGACCATGGTCGGGAATTGAACTCATGACCCCAGTGCTGTAAGGCAGAAGTACTAACCACCGTGCTGCCCCAATATATATATATATTACATTTAGGGGTACTGCCCAGTATTTGTGTGCTACATGTGAATGCAGCCAGTATTTTGACTGCATGCAAAAAATAGAACTGCATGTTCCTCCCCTTGCATGGCAACATGGCGAACTCTATGTGAGGCCCTTTTGTTTGGATTTGCTCCTAATTTTAGAGGATGCCCAATGTGAGCATTACGTAGACCACTATTTTACTGATGTACCTCTCGTTACCTAAAGTATCTTCTACTTGTGAGTCATACATTGACAGACATTAGCGCAACAAATTAGTAGAGGTTCCGGCTGGCTCTCTAGAGGTTGAGAGTGCTGCTCGTCGTTCTCTGCTTTTTTTGCTCTTTCAACTGCCTCTATGTAAGCTGCGGCTCGCTGACTCCCTATGCTGGCAGCTGATGGCATGCTACTTGCTCAGTTCTTCTGCTGGCTCTCTGGTGGTTGACTGCATTTTGTTTGCATTTCTGGAGGTTGATGACTTGCGGCTCGCTCTCTCCCTCTGCTGGCTCTCTGGACGTTGATGGCGCTTGCGGCTCGCTCACTCCCTCTACTGGCTCTCTCTCTCTCTCTGTTGGTTATTTGGAGGTTGGTGGCGCTTGGCTCGCTCACTCCCTCTACTGGCGTTCTGGAGGTTGATGGCGCTTGGCTCGCTCACTCCCTCTACTGGCATTCTGGAGGTTGATGGTTTGCGGCTCGCTCACTCCCTCTACTGGCTCTCTCTCTGTTGGTTATTTGGAGGTTGATGGCGCTTGGCTCGCTCACTCCCTCTACTGGCGTTCTGGAGGTTGATGGTGCTTGGCTCGCTTACTCCCTCTACTGGCGTTCTGGAGGTTGATGGTTTGCGGCTCGCTCACTTCCTCTGCTGGCTCTCTGGAGGCTGATGACTTGCGGCTCGCTCACTCTCTCTACTGGCTCTCTGTAGGTTGACGGCGCTTGCGGCTCGCTCACTCCCTCTACTGGCTCTCTCTCTGTTGGTTATTTGGAGGTTGGTGGCGCTTGGCTCGCTCACTCCCTCTACTGGCGTTCTGGAGGTTGATGGTTTGCGGCTCGCTCACTCCCTCTACTGGCTCTCTCTCTGTTGGTTATTTGGAGGTTGATGGCGCTTGGCTCGCTCACTCCCTCTACTGGCATTCTGGAGGTTGATGGCGCTTGGCTCGCTCACTCCCTCTACTGGCGTTCTGGAGGTTGATGGCGCTTGGCTCGCTCACTCCCTCTACTGGCTCTCTCTCTGTTGGTTATTTGGAGGTTGATGGCGCTTGGCTCGCTCACTCCCTCTACTGGCATTCTGGAGGTTGATGGCGCTTGGCTCGCTCACTCCCTCTACTGGCGTTCTGGAGGTTGATGGCGCTTGGCTCGCTCACTCCCTCTACTGGCGTTCTGGAGGTTGATGGTTTGCGGCTCGCTCACTCCCTCTACTGGCTCTCTCTCTGTTGGTTATTTGGAGGTTGGTGGCGCTTGGCTCGCTCACTCCCTCTACTGGCGTTCTGGAGGTTGATGGTGCTTGGCTCGCTCACTCCCTCTACTGGCGTTCTGGAGGTTGATGGTGCTTGGCTCGCTCACTCCCTCTACTGGAGGTTGATGGTTTGCGGCTCGCTCACTCCCTCTACTGGCTCTAAGCTCTGCATACCTAGTTTTCCCATACATGTTGTATTGCATAGGGATAGCGGATACAGAGTGTGGGGGATGATGGGAGGGGGGGGGGGGGGGTTAGAGGGAAGTGTAACAAAAATTGAAAATTGGATAAAAAAAAATGAATAATGTCATATTACTAAAAAGATGAGGGGGTAATTTGTGCCGACTTTTTTGCTAATTTTGCTCAAGCCTCAGAATAAGGGTCTGTCACCCATTCTGTGCATCAGGCCTGACAGTGCCAATGATCCGTGAAATAGTCTGCCGCTGGCTTTGTTCTGATAAGAATGAACAAATCTGCACAAAGCCGAGCTCCCGGAATCTCATTTTCATACATGCATTGCAGTTTAAAAGAAATAAGCTGTTTGCTGACTTGATTAATCAGACAATTGAGGGCTTTTTTTTTGTCGCTTTGATCTTTGCGGTCTCCAAGGTAACACGGTTGACACTAATGTTTGAGCTCAAGTTAAGACAATCAGAAATTGTCGACATCATAAACATTTTAATGAAAATAAAACGAGTTCCTTTATTCTGAAGACCCCCTAGCATCGGTATACGTTTTTTTTAAATTTGGGTACCCTAAAAGTTCCTGATTATCCAGCATATATTTCCTTACACTGTAACTCTGCATTTTGTTGGAGATTATCCACATCTATATGAACAGGACACTGGGTAACGTCTGTCCTCTGTGAAAGAGTTTTTTGTTTGCTATTTTCAGTTTGTGAATATGAAATGTTACTTCCAGCCTTGACCGATTGAATGGTATGAAATAGTAGCTGGTATATATCTCTGTATGTCCGTGAGGAAGGGGGGAGGTAGTCTTGTGATATATAACAAGGCGCAGCCATTGTGTCTGTCTGAGATGATTTACACACTTTAAACCTGTAAAATTGAAAGGAATTTAAAGGAGAGAGGAAAAAACCCCCAAATACGGCTGTGTATTGGCTGGAGGTTATGCCGCTGCTTTTACAAATCTTCTAAGTGGCTGTAAAGATGATCGCCTCCAGGGAACAGCCAGGACCAGCTTCTGAAACCAGCTAAAGCCCTTATCTTATATCCAAGCAAAGTACCATTAATCTTTCTGAAAGACCTTTTTATGGCTTTTAATATAGCCCAAATTAGAACATTTTACACCCTTGGTTCCTGAAATATAGTGATAAAAAGCCTTTAGAGCTTAGTTTTCTTGACTGCAGGCTCGGACCAATTTCCAGTTCTCTGCGATAATGTTTAGACACCTTAATTAAAATGCAGCAAAATACTGGATGTTCCATGTGAAAAGTGCTGCGGATTTTCTACAAAAGAACTTGTTTGTATTATGCTTTGTATATCTATGGTCTGGATGAGAGCAGATATATTCAGCCGTAGAGGCTGAGGAGGTGACCATAGTGTGAGAGCCTTGTAGTATATTCATGCCTCATTCTACTCTCATTAACCCATGAACACTCGTCGTATCCGCCTTGTGATGAGGGCATTGGATCTTCAATGAGGTTCTGAAACATAGAAAAGTCTCCAGGCTGCTGTTACATTTCCGGAAGTCTCTGGTTTGTGGCTTTTGGGTCACAAAAGAAGACTCTACGTCCTTCCAGGGTCTTTGCAAGTTATGGACAAACTCAATGTTTTGGCAAATCTCTACCTCAATTAATTGAGGGTCAAGTGCTAAAGCAACAAATAAAAGATAATGAATGATAAGTAAGTAAGTAACGAGCAGCTCACATCAAACAAGATGTGCATATCGATAATGCTAATTTATTACTATTGTGTAAATGTCATTTGTGGAACCCGAATTCCTAAACATTTTTAGCTTTATGGTATTAAATATAAAGACTATTTCTCTGGCAAATTCAGTAGTTACATCTTTAAATTGGTCTTTTGACAAGGGTAAGGTATTTATGAATATAATCAACTTCCTAAAAGCTTATTTTTTGCCCATCTTTTAAATACTTCAGGGTGGAAAAAAACATTTGTGAGTTCTGTGATTTGTGTTCTCGCTTAGGAATTTGATTGTAGGACACCATGATTGGTCATCCCACAGCTGACACCATTGTCCCATTCCGTCATCCCACAGCTAACACCATTACTCCCGATCACCCTAAATTCTCAGCCAGTCTTATCTCTTCCAGATCGCCATGAAGATCACCAAAGCCGCTTCCTGTCACAAGTTCGTAAAAGCAAAAGAGGAGCAGGAGTCCTGGCAGGAGAGTGAGAAGAGGAGGAAGCCAACAGCCTGGGGGTAAGGAGCCATCACAGACTTCATACAAGATTGTCTAACCATGTGTGTAGGTCGTAGACCTCATATAACATTGTATTACTGTGTACATGTGATGTGTGGGACAAAGACCTCATATTAACCTCTGCCGTCCCACTACAGATTCCATTCCTATGTCTGTTACATTTTTTTTTTTTTTTTTCATTTTCAGGTTTGAGGCCAAGAAAAGATGGGAAACCAAAAGCAACATGGGGTATATGTAGGAGCAGCGCTGTGGTATATATATCGGTGGGATGATTGCAGGCCCTGTAAATAAACGCAGTGATGGAGATCACGTCTTCAGGGTAATTTCTCATCAGTCATCTTTAGTATTCAAGGTTTACATCCTCCCAGATGATGGGAAGAGAGAAAATTTGTGCACATTTAGAAACCCGTTGTGAAGTACATAATGCCATTCATGTCTAATATGAGCCATATCCTGTCCATGATCCATACACTACGGACCCGCCACCGTCCGGATATTGGCCTGGCACAACGGGTGTGGCCTTTGTCTAACTGGGTGTGGTTTGGGCAGACTTGGGATGTGAAATATTTTGTCCCAAATCTGGAACGTTGTCAGATCTGATTTTGGGTGATATGTTATTGTATACATTGGTTTGTACGATATCCGACATCTCGTGATTTGTTATGTCAAGGCATGGAAAGATTCACATATATATTTGTAAGCTAATTATACAGACTAACTTGTACTAAAGGTTTAGTGATCTGTGCTGTGATCTCACATGACAGGGAAACATGTTCTCTGATCAGTGTCCACAGTCACGGAATAAAAACCTAACAATGGTAAAATGTAACCATCATATTTTCAATTTGTCCTTCAGAAATCCATCCTTTATTTTGTCACATTCACCCATCCTGCAATAAAACTAAATATGTTTGTAATGTTGTACGTCAATAAAAGTGTCGCTAATCTATTTTTAGTTTTTTTTTTTAATGTAAAATGATTCTGCATTCTCATTAGGTAGTTTGGTAAAGTTACACTTCTCCTAATGTTTAATGTTCTGTATTTGTACAGTAATATAAGTTACCTGTGAATACCATTAATGTTAGTGTCCGGTGCTACCTGCCCGGATGTCTCCTCTTGTTCACTGAAAGGATAAGAATGAGATGGGATGGTGCCAGGTCTTCACCTATATACAGGACATTACCCCTAATAATGGTATTTATGTCTGTATTGTGAAGTGTTTGTGATGGAGTCTCGCTACTACTTATGTATTACAAAGTACAATGTATTTTATGGACATTCTCCATGAGCTCAGCCACTGTCTATGTAATGGCAGCGTATTTTATAATTGTGACGTTGTGTTTACTCTTCATAGTAAAATCTTCTTATCATATGGGATGCAGTCTTATTTTTGGTTGCATGACACTGTATTTTAGCAATAGACTGTATTTTAGCTAAATACTACATTTGCAGCATCTGTCCACAGACACCTACGTTTATGTATACTACTAATACCAATAATCTATTTAGCCATTAGGAGTCAATGAGCGCCTAACAATTATATTATTGTCTTTACGATAAGGGAGGGATACCCTTAGTTAGTGCGGCTCTTGCAACCATTAGGACAAGAGCGCAAATCCATTTGATCTTACTATCATATGTGGGAAGACCCAAATGGTCCCTCCTAGGCCTTCCTCTGTGGGCCACGGAGAGTGGGGAGAACAGATTATTATTCCTGGAAATGATTTGAGAGATTTTTGAGCTGAAATGTCTGTTGTTGTTGGGACCTGGTAACGCCATCATCTGAGTCTCGCACACTTAGATCTTGTGAGCGTATCTGTTGACCAGCTGTGCGGAGAACGCTGCTGAAGGCTTGGCCAATCACGTGACCCTCACACCCCATAGAAGAACGAAGAAAACGAGCGCAGATTCCTTACAGTAATAGGCGGCAATGTACAGAGCCGGATACTGTGGTCAATGCATTGAACTGAAATCCTCCACCTGTTGTAATAATACAGTGATGCCCTAATCTAGTAGCTGCATCCATGGTTTGGTTCTTGCTGGTCCTCTCTCCTGTTAGTTTTGGTATATGAAGTGGAGAGTGTCTTGGTGTACCTGGATGGCAGTATATAGATGGGGATAAGTTACACCTGGTACATGGTCCTGTCCCCCGGTGGGGAAGTAATAGACATATTAGAAAATCCTCTTCTGGTTTCAGGAGGTGATTACATAACTGTTAAGTGTTGGTGATTTTAGTGTAACCTGTATTTAATTGTTCTCTAGGAACCAGATGAAAATGTGTGTAATCAAAATGTTTTTATTGGAACAAGAAAACATAACGGGACCCAGTGTGCGACCTCTGGTTTCCTGTGTCCTTTCCGTGCTCTGGCAGAATGATGGGATACTTTTAATTGGAGAGCAGTAATCTGGGTGGTGGCACCGGGTCATCGTCCTGTGGTCCTAAGAACGTGGAGTATGTTGTAGAGAAATTGCAGATCACTCTTTTCCTTCAAATATTCTGTCCCTTTGCTGCCTTTATTTTCTGTGAATACAGTATTAGCAGTTACATACTTATAAAGTCCATTTATTTTAGAACTTGATAAATGTGCAATAACCTCAAAAATCTGGGGACCGTGGTGTGCGGCCTCTGGGGAGCGTGGTGTGCGGCCTCTGGGGAGCGTGGTGTGCGGCCCCTGGGGAGCGTGGTGTGCGGCCCCTGGGGAGCGTGGTGTGCGGCCCCTGGGGGCCGTGGTGTGCGGCCCCTGGGGAGCGTGGTGTGCGGCCCCTGGGGAGCGTGGTGTGCGGCCCCTGGGGAGCGTGGTGTGCGGCCCCTGGGGAGCGTGGTGTGCGGCCCCTGGGGAGCGTGGTGTGCGGCCCCTGGGGAGCGTGGTGTGCGGCCCCTGGGGAGCGTGGTGTGCGGCCCCTGGGGAGCGCGGTGTGCGGCCCCTGGGGAGCGCGGTGTGCGGCCCCTGGGGAGCGCGGTGTGCGGCCCCTGGGGAGCGCGGTGTGCGGCCCCTGGGGAGCGCGGAGTGCGGCCCCTGGGGAGCGCGGTGTGCGGCCCCTGGGGAGCGCGGTGTGCGGCCCCTGGGGAGCGCGGTGTGCGGCCCCTGGGGACCGTGGTGTGCGGCCTCTGGGGACCGTGGTGTGCGGCCTGAGTATGAGGAGCTTGGTGGCCGCATAGGGTGATGTGTCTATGGGAATGGAAGCAGCACAGAGATGATCCAAGATTTGGACGGTGGGATCAGGGGCGATAGATTATCATAACTCAGAGACAACAAATCTGAACTGTGAGTGACTGGAAGGGACGGGAGCGACTAGTTGGAGAATGAGCCCCACCACCTCCTCCATCTATATAATTACAGACGCTGCACAGAGCTGGGTCCTAGCCCAGGCCCCATAAACTAGACACATTAAGTGATCTAACAATGGAATATATTTAATTTTGCTGGGTGCAGTCAGTAAGAAAGTGGTGATGTCTCTGATACCTGCATCGTCCTCCTCGTGCTCACGGCCGCTCTTACCGCTCTGTCTGTCTCTCTCCAGCTGATACGCTGCCAA
Source organism: Mixophyes australis (assembly GCA_036250195.1). NCBI lineage: Eukaryota > Metazoa > Chordata > Amphibia > Anura > Limnodynastidae > Mixophyes > Mixophyes australis. The sequence goes on from JAVHZZ010000006.1 coordinate 1,104,006, forward strand.
TTCTGAAACTGAACATTAAGGAAAATGCAGAGAAGTGGAGGAGACCCCTGGAACTTGGTTTGGGGGCTCGGGGGAGTGAGGTTTGGGGGCTCGGGGGAGTGAACAGACACCAAACATACAACTCCATCATAAAACACTTTAAAACCGCCCTATTCATGTATGTAAATCATCTTATTTTACTCTTTTCTACAATTTTACATCCAGGACAGTTTTTCTTAATCAGGAAAAATGGAACAAAAAGGGACTTTGAGTCTTGTATACAAATGATTAATATTTAAAAGTAATTGTAAGTACTCGAAGAACTGTATGCTAATGAGGTAAATGGGTGTGGTTTAGAATAGTAGTGTTTCTAGAAGGGACAATAAGAAAAAAAATGTTTGGGTTAATTGTGTTTTGCATAGAAGAATTGTAGTATAATATATTGTATTGTGTCTGCTCATACATCAGACCACGCCCACACTAACATGAGGCCACGCCCTATCACATCCTGCATCTCCCTGGCCTCTACCCCACACACAGGTGATTATATCACATACAATGATCAGACATTTATAACACTGAGGAGAGAGGGAAGAGAAGATAAGCAATGGCAACTGTACTAAATGATCTCTGCATGCCGGCTTACCATCACAGAAACCAGAAAAGTTCTATAACAGGAATATTTTCTACATTTAAGACTTAATATTTATATTACCAGATAAAGGATTAGTCTGTTTAAACCTGCACTACCAGCTAAGTAATAAATAACGGGCTGCGTTACGGTCACTATACCCCAGTCTGTCCCGGGATACGGGCTGCGTTACGGTCACTATACCCCAGTCTGTCCCGGGATACGGGCTGCGTTACGGTGACCGTACATCAGTCTGTCCCGGGATACGGGCTGCGTTACGGTGACCGTACCCCAGTCTGTCCCGGGATACGGGCTGCGTTACGGTGACCGTACATCAGTCTGTCCCGGGATACGGGCTGCGTTACGGTAATCGTACATCAGTCTGTCCCGGGATACGGGCTGCGTTACGGTGACTATACCCCAGTCTGTCCCGGGATACGGGCTGCGTTACGGTCACTATACCCCAGTCTGTCCCGGGATACGGGCTGCGTTGCGGTGACCGTACCCCAGTCTGTCACGGGATACGTGCTGCGTTACGGTGACCGTACCTCAGTCTGTCCCGGGATACGGGCTGCGTTACGGTCACTATACCCCAGTCTGTCCCGGGATACGGGCTGCGTTACGGTCACTATACCCCAGTCTGTCCCGGGATACGGGCTGCGTTGCGGTGACCGTACCTCAGTCTGTCCTGGGATACGGGCTGCATTACGGTGACCGTACCTCAGTCTGTCCCGGGATACGGGCTGCGTTACGGTGACTGTACCCCAGTCTGTCTCGGGATACGGGCTGCGTTGCGGTCACTATACCCCAGTCTGTCCCAGGATACGGGCTGCGTTACGGTGACCGTACCTCAGTCTGTCCCGGGATACGGGCTGCGTTACGGTCACTATACCCCAGTCTGTCCCGGGATACGTGCTGCGTTGCGATGACTGTACCTCAGTCTGTCCCGGGATACGGGCTGCGTTGCGGTGACCGTACTCCCTTCTGTCCCAGGATATGTTAGGATACGTGCTGCTTTGTGGAGAGGGATGAGGCTGCTCGCAGATAGAGCTACAGAGCGCTGGATTAATGACTGAGTCTGCATCTTACTGCTCAGCGGACACAGCTCGTCCAGGGCCTCCGACAGTTCCTCCACAGTCAGATATCCAGGCTGTGTCTTGGTGTGTGTAGACAACACATCTTCATACTGGTAGAGACAGAGCAGACTGGTCAGTGTCACAGGAGCACTTGGTGGAGTCTGGCTGTATCGTTACCTGTAGTGAGGGGGGGTGAGCTGAGCGCCCGCTGTCTCTTATTCCCCTACACCTAGGCTGATCCGGAACAACCAGTGTGGAGCTACTGCCTCCAACCGCCCTGGATTTAGGGATTCATGTATCTCAGAGACTTGTTTTTCCAATTTATTTTAATAACTTATTGTTATACTACTTTAATATTTTACCATATTTAAATTTTCCTCTAAGCATCTAGCCAATCCCAGCCATAGTTCTGTTCACGACTCCTCATTCTGCTCTTAACCCCTGTATGATTGTTACTATTGGGCTTTCTTCATGTACATCAATATTTACATTGTTACCTTATAGCGGATCAGACGGCGGCTGCTGCATTTATCTTATTACATTTTGGGGCTTTATGTCGACACCGGGGCATTTCAACATTATCATTTATTTATATAGCGCCAGCAGATTTCGTAGCGCTTTACAATTGGGAACAAACAGTAATAAAACAATACTGGGTAATACAGACAGAGAGGGAAGAGGCCCCTGCTCACAGCTTACAGGCTGTAGGTCAATGGGAATCAGATACATGAGCTTAAATCTATATATTGCACATTGGTTCAGCCAGATTGCAAAGGTAAAAAGTGATTTGTATGCTATGTGATCAGTCACACAGTAATGTTAGACTGGGGTCAGAGGGTTGTTGTCTTGTGTTAGCTGTGTAGAGGGTAGTAATAATGTAACTTAGGGAGATTAAGAGGGTGGTTGAGGAATATTATAAACTTGCCTGAAGGGTTTTCAGAGAACATTTGAAGACTAGAGGAAAGTCTTATTGTACGAGGGAGGGAATTCCACAAAGTGGATGCAGCCCGAAAAATGTCCTGTACCCGGGAATGGGAGGGTGTGATGAGAGTGGAAGAGAGACGCAGATTTTGTGTAGAATGGAGGTGTCCAGTTGTGATTCATGATGAAGCCTTGTTTCATGAACACTCTATGGGCCCCATTGCAGTTAGAAGTGTAATGTAAACTTGCACCTGTCTGCACATTGCAGGCCCTCCCCTTTTAACAAAAAATGATTTTGCCAAGGTGTGAAATTGCACCCATCGTAAACACCAGGGCTTTTGGCATATGATAACGTGGCTCCTTTATTTTCTTACAACATGGCGGTATTTGGAGTTTCTCACCTGATCAAATACTCTGTAATGCTTAGAAAAACAAACAAGAAAACTGTAAAGTGTTTTGTTAATTACAAATAAAAAAAGAAAATAGTAGATTGCACCAATGTTATTTTAGGTGTATCTTAGTGAAGGGGTGAACACTTATGCAATCAGTTGTCTTCAGTAGTCACAGAAATTATTGGGGTTTACCTGTGTATAAAAAGTGTTTCACTGATTTCAAATTAAATACACAGGGAATGCATTTATCGACTCACAGTTGATTAGTGCATTTCTTAACAAGAGTTTCATCATGAAGATTAAAGAAACATGCAAAGCAAATCCTGGAAAAAAAGTTATTGAAATCCACCAATCAGGGAAAGGATATAAAACAATATCAAAGACTTCAAACACTACCAAGTCCATCACAAATAAATAGAGAGAATATGGCACAACCGTAACTTGTCCAGAACAGACTGTCTTCCAAAAATTGAGCATCCCTGTGAGAAAGATCTTATCATGGAGGCACAGAAACTATCATGGGTACGTCACACATCTTCTACACCTTACGGGAGGATGGAGAAATCTTCCCCATAGGTTGCCAGTGAGAGACCTTCATACCAAGAGGAGTAAGAGTCGAGTCTGAAGAAACCTGGCGGTATATTTACTAAACGGCAGGTTTCAAAGAGTGGAGATGTTGCCTATAGCAACCAATTAGATTCTAGCTTTCATTTACTTTTGTACATTCTACAAAATGACAGCTAGTATCTAATTGGTTGCTATAGGCAACATCCCCACTTTTCTAAACCCGCAGTTTAGTAAATTTACCCCCAAGTCTCTTAGCGGCAAAAAAGCTTGTTCACAGGAGATAGAGGTGAATGATCCTGCTGCCTCGGGAGTAACCACTAGTTTCCTTGTCACTTCTAGCCATGTATATAGCTGAGGAACCCACCTTACTGCCCTTTCTGCTAATAATTGCAAATTAAGATATAAAACTTGTGCGCTATTTACCGACAAATTTTTAGGAGAATTTCATTCAGGTCAAAGCACATTTTTTATTCATTCATTAAAACTATCTTGGGACATAGGAGAATATGTGGGTGGGGCTGGCACAGTCTGTATCCAATTGAATTATTAGAATAGCAGAACAAAGTATTTCAGATCATCCAAATCCCGCAGCTCCATGTGTTGGTTAATCCAACATGCTGCCCGACACACAGAGTAGGAAATGGGTGGGGGTCCTGTCACTCTGATACAGGAAGCCACAGGGACATGATGTGAGGAGGGGAATGGAGGCAGCAGGAAGTCACAGACTGAGAGTTATATAGTGGAAGGAGCTGGGTCCCCAGCAGCACAGAGTATATCAGGAGATTAGTGATGTGTTAGTGAGGACAGGGCTGCATGTGACAGGGGCAGTGACATGATGTGAGGAGGGGAATGGAGGCAGCAGGAAGTCACAGTCTGAGAGTTATATGGTAAAAGGAGCTGGGTCCCCAGCAGCACAGAGTATATCAGGAGATTAGTGATGTGTTAGTGAGGACAGGGCTGCATGTGACAGGGGCAGTGACATGATGTGAGGAGGGGAATGGAGGCAGCAGGAAGCCACAGACTGCGAGTTATATAGTGGAAGGAGCAGGGTCCCCAGCAGCACAGAGTATATCAGGAGATGAGTGATGTGTTAGTGAGGACAGGGCTGCATGTGACATGATGTGAGGAGGGGAATGGAGGCAGCAGGAAGCCACAGACTGAGAGTTATATAGTGGAAGGAGCAGGGTCCCCAGCAGCACAGAGTATATCAGAAGATGAGTGATGTGTTAGTGAGGACAGGGCTGCATGTGACAGGGGTAGTGACATGATGTGAGGAGGGGAATGGAGGCAGCAGGAAGTCACAGACTGAGAGTTATATAGTGGAAGGAGCAGGATCCCCCAGCAGCACAGAGTATATCAGAAGATGAGTGATTTGTTAGTGAGGACAGAGCAGGGATCTTAAGCTCCTGTCACACTGGTGTCAGACGTACCTCTATATGTAACAATGATAACACATGTGCACATTTACCTCTGTGATGAGGGGCTCTTGCTGCGTCAGAATCATTTCTAAGATAAACCCCATGACAGCAGGGGGCGACACACATCTTCTGCTGTAAGCTGTGAACTCAAGCACCAGACTGTCCCGTTCTGTTTCCTACAGGAAGAAGATGCACATTAATGCATATAATAATATGTATAACACACAATAAAATACCAAATACACGTCTGTGCTAAACGTTATAATCAGTCATTTCTGACATCACGGTTCACTGATTATAAGGTTTTTCTGCATATTAACACTTCTCATATCTCATTGTATTTTCTTGCATGATATATTACTTACATTTTAACTACCCACAATTCACTCTGTCCTTAAAGTGACAGGCACTATTACAACACAATATTACTACACAGCTTTAAATCTATTCAGGAAAACTTTCAGAGAGTCATGTAACACTATGTTATAATAATATAACTATAAATGGTGATTACACAAACACAGTATTTCCCCCATTTATTCCTCCTCCTTTTACAGATACATTTTATTATTGTTTATATCCAAGGTAGGACATCCAAGGTAGTATTTTCGGAAATACTACCTGTGCCACACGCTAGTCCAGGGAGGCAGCGGGAGATTAGGGAGGTTAATGCGTGGCTAAAAGATTGGTGTAGGAAGGAGGGTTTTGGATTCTTCGAGCACTGGGCTGATTTCTCGGTCAGTTGCCATCTTTATTATGGAGATGGATTGCACCTGAATGAGGAGGGGGCTGCAGTGCTAGGGGAGAGGATGGTTAGAAGGTTGGAGGAGATTTTAAACTAGGCTCCGGGGAGGAGGGGCAAGCAAGTATTTATGGGATAGACATTGAGAGTAGTAAGGAATTTAACAAGAGTCATGGGGGTGGAGAGGGGGGAAAGGGTAGCATAGCCGATAAGGAGTGGCCCTTTTTAAAGCAGAAAGAAATACCTAAGGGAGGCAATAGACTTAAGTGTATGCTTGCAAATGCAAGAAGCCTGACAGGTAAAATGGGGGAGTTAGAACTAGTAGCAATGAATGAGCAGTATGATATTATAGGTATTACTGAGACCTGGTGGGATGATACACATGACTGGGCAGTCAACTTGGAAGGCTATTCTCTCTTCAGGAGGGATAGGGTAAATAAAAGGGAGGAGGAGTATGTCTTTATATTAAGCCAGAATTAAAACCAAGTATTCAGGAAGTTATATACGAGAATATTGGTGATAATATAGAGGCATTGTGGGTGGAAATATCCAGCGGAGGAAAAAGTTCAGAGAAGTTTCTGATAGGGATATGCTATAAACCGCCAGATATTAGTACGATTGAGGAAGCCCAACTTCTACAGCAAATTGAAAAGGCTGCACAACTAGGTCAAGTTTTAATTATGGGAGATTTTAATTATCCGGACATTGATTGGAGTACTGAGACCTGCGGTACAGCTAGGGGAAATAGGTTTCTGAGCACGCTAAAAGACCATTACATGTCCCAATTAGTAGAGGAACCAACTAGGAACCGGACTATACTGGACCTAGTAATAACAAACAATGTAAACGTAATATCAAATATTCAAGTAAAGGAGCACTTGGGAAACAGTGATCATAATATGGTCCCATTTGAAATAAGTTTCCAGAAACAACGGTATAAGGGATCAACTAGGACTTTAAACTTTAGAAAGACAAATTTTAATATGCTAAAGGAGTCTATAAAGAGCATAGACTGGGACAAAGCCTTTGAAGGAAAAAATACGGAAGAAATGTGGGCTGTCTTTAAAATGTTGTTGGAAACATACACGTATAAGTTCATTCCTATGGGAAATAAATGTAAAAGAATTAAGTCTAAACCAATGTGGCTAAATAAAAAGGTAAGGGAAGAAATGCAAAGGAAGAAGCGTGCATTTAAATTGTGTAAGTCTGAAGGGTCAAAGGAGTCCTTCTGTAGGTACAAGGAATGTAATAAAACATGCAAAAAGGAAATTAGATTGGCTAAATTAGAAAATGAAAGGCACGTTGCAAAAGAAAGTAAGACAAACCCCAAAAAGTTTTTTAAGTATATAAATGGCAAAAGGATTAAAAAAGATAATATAGGACCCCTAAGAAGTGAGATGGGTGAATTGATAAATGATACTAAGGAAAAAGCAGAGATATTAAACACGTTCTTTTCTTCAGTATTTACCAGAGAGGAACAAATGGCAGGAGTAATACATAAAAATGGAAATTAAACCATGCCATTAATTAATACTTGGTTGTCATAGGAAGAAGTCCAAAGGCAACTGAAGAATATTAAGATAAATAAAGCTTCAGGTCCAGATGGTATACACCCAAGGGTCCTTATGGAGTTAAACTCGGAAATATCTAGACCGCTATTCTTAATTTTCAGAGATTCAATCTCATCAGGCTCAGTACCAAGGGATTGGAGAATAGCAGATGTGGTGCCGTTGTTTAAAAAGGGGACGAGATCACAACCAGAGAATTATAGACCTGTAAGCCTGACATCAATAGTGGGGAAACTACTGGAAGGTATTTTAAGGGACAGTATTCAGGATTACTTGGTACGCAATAAAATTATTAGTGGGAATCAACATGGATTTGTGAGGGATAGGTCATGTCAAACTAATCTAATTAGTTTCTATGAGGAAGTTAGTGGGAACTTAGACCAGGGCAGCACAGTAGATGTGGTCTACTTAGATTTTGCAAAGGCCTTTGATATAGTGCCACACAAAAGGTTGGTTTACAAAATAAGGGAACTGGGTCTAGGAATCAAAATTTGTACTTGGATCGAAAACTGGTTAGAGAATAGGGAACAGAGAGTTGTGATAAATGGAACATTTTCTAATTGGTCAAAAGTCTTAAGTGGAGTTCCTCAAGGTTCCGTGCTGGGACCACTCCTTTTTAATATATTTATTAATGACCTTGGTGATGGTTTAGAGAGTAAAGTTTCTATTTTTGCAGATGACACTAAACTCTGTAAGGTAATAAAATCAGAGCAAGATGTAGCTTCTCTACAGAGGGACTTAAATAAACTGGAGGATTGGGCGGCCAAATGGAATATGAGGTTTAACACAGATAAATGTAAGGTTATGCATTCAGGGATCAAAAACAAGAACGCAATCTATAAATTAAATGGAATTAATTTAGGAGAATCTATTATGGAAAAGGATTTGGGAGTGCTCGTAGACAGTAGACTTAGCAATAGTGCTCAATGTCAAGCAGCAGCTGCAAGGGCAAACAAAGTATTGACATGCATAAAAAGGGGCATAGATGCAAGGGAAGACAGTGTAATTTTGCCACTGTATAAATTGTTGGTAAGACCTCATCTTGAATATGGAGTACAGTTCTGGGCACCACTCTATAAAAAAGATAATTTGGAACTATAAAGGGTTCAGAGAAGGGCGACAAAATTGATAAAGGGTATGGAGTCATTAAGTTATGAGGAAAGATTAGCCAGTTTAGGCATGTTTACTTTAGAAAAGAGGCGTCTAAGGGGAGATATGATTACTATGTACAAATACATTAGGGGTCAATACAGAAAGCTTTCATAGGAACTTTTTACCCCAAGGACCATACACAGGACACGTGGTCATCCCCTAAGGTTAGAGGAGAGGAAATTTCACAACCAGCAAAGGAAGGGGTTCTTTACAGTAAGGGCAGTCAAGATATAAAATTCATTGCCAGGGAAGGTTGTGATGGCAGATTCAATAGATATGTTTAAGAAAGGGTTAGACAAATTTTTAGCGGAAAGGTGTATCCAGGAATACGACCGTTAATTAATATGAAGGATAGTAGTGGATATAGGGTAAACATAGGACTGCAATATTGAGTCTGGGGGGATTTTCACAATTGAAACAGATGGGCGGTTGCCTACTCTGGATTAATTTCAAATATAAGTGCAGGATCGCAGGAGATCCAAAATAGGTTGAACTTGATGGACTGGTGTCTTTTTTTCAACCTCATCAACTATGTTACTATGTTACTATGTATATTATAATATTTTTAGTGACTATTCCCATCGACTCATCCTTTATATGGTGACTTGTAATACATGTATAATCTATATTACCAGATACATCATCCCCTATATAACGCTATTAGTGTGATAAATGTTACTCAGCCATCTACTCTAATTGTGAATAACGAAGTCCCAGGATTACTTCGCACAGGGTCTGTTACTAAGACGATACAATCACTGACAAGGTGCCTGCAGATCGGTGACACGAGCCCCATGGACAATGGTGTTAAATGGGCACAATCATTTTAATGCTGGATAATTGCTGAAGTAACAATACTAAATGTGTTCCTATAGTAAAGTAATTAATGAGTTGTGGCTTAGTGATTATTAAATATTAGTAATGGCGGTTTAGGGGTTTTAGAACTGCAGCATATTACCCGCTGGTTTCCCTATATACCCTCCAAACCGCTGGATAGTAACCCGGCGGCTTTCAGGGCAAAATTCCTGTTGATTTGATGTCGTTTAAACTCCCCAAATAAACCATCTCGGTAGATGTAGCCCCACAAATGATGAGCATGGTGAGTCAGCGAGTCCTTAGTGTAGTGAGGAGGAGCATATTGTGGATGGATCTCTAGGTCTACTGTACCTGTTGTATGGATGTGTCAGTCAGGCCCATCAGTGTTGGGGCTATTCTTACCTCTAGAAAGGGGTACTGCTTGTGAAGAAACACTAGGAACTGATCCATGTCTGTTAATGGAGACAAGGAGACCATCTCAGCTTTGAGAAGAACGTAGCACAATACTGTTGGATCCAGATCACGCTGCAGCACACAGCCCAGGAGATACAACACCTAGAGAAATGGAAACACCAAAACCTTAAGCTCCTGTGCTGAGACCAACAGTCCTTTTATGGTGCCAGTAGAAGACAATTACCTTACTATCAGGAGAATGTCTCACCACAGCAGTCAAGAAGTCCTGAAGTCCACGGGAGCTTATATCTTCATTCACATAGCGCTTTGTGAAGAATTCCAAAACAGTTTCCTACCATAAACGTTACTTTTAGATATGGAGGATAAACATCACACTATGGATTAATATGAACAATAAAAATTATGTATATAGAGTGTACATGACACTATGGGGGGAATTCAATTATTAAAAACTATTACCATTATTACGGTAATATTAACCCGGCGATAAAAGTACCGTAATAACCGTATTTACACGCACTATTACCGTAATAACTGCAATAGTGCGCAGGCCGCGTTACGTTTTCAAGTAATTCCTCCCCATGTATAGATATGTACAATGTATGTTGGGTATATAGGGTATAGAGGACACTATGTATAGATATGTACAATGTATGTTGGGGATATAGGGTATAGAGGACACTATGTATAGATATGTACAATGTATGTTGGGTATATAGGGTATAGAGGACACTATGTATAGATATGTACAATGTATGTTGGGTATATAGGGTATAGAGGACACTATGTATAGATATGTACAATGTATGTTGGGTATATAGGGTATAGAGGACACTATGTATAGATATGTACAATGTATGTTGGGTATATAGGGTACAGAAGACACTATGTATAGATATGTACAATGTATGTTGGGTATATAGGGTACAGAAGACACTATGTATAGATACGTACAATGTATGTTGGGTATATAGGGTATAGAGGACACTATGTATAGATATGTACAATGTATGTTGGGTATATAGGGTACAGAAGACACTATGTATAGATATGTACAATGTATGTTGGGTATATAGGGTACAGAAGACACTATGTATAGATATGTACAATGTATGTTGGGTATATAGGGTATAGAGGACACTATGTATAGATATGTACAATGTATGTTGGGTATATAGGGTACAGAAGACACTATGGGGTAAATGTATCAAGCTGAGAGTTTTCCAGTGGGTTTGAAAAGTGGAGATGTTGCCTATAGCAACCAATCAGATTCTAGCTATCATTTTGTAGAATGTACTAAATAAATGATAGCTAGAATCTGATTGGTTTTTCAAACCCGCCGGAAAACTCTCAGCTTGATACATTTACCCCTATGTATAGATATGTACAATGTATGTTGGGTATATAGGGTACAGAAGACACTATGTATAGATATGTACAATGTATGTTGGGGATATAGGGTATAGAGGACACTATGTATAGATATGTACAATGTATGCTGGGTATATAGGGTATAGAGGACACTATGTATAGATATGTACAATGTATGTTGGGTATATAGAAGACATTATGTATAGATATGTACAATGCGTGTTGGATATATAGATGTATTGAAGACACTCTATGGCTCAGTATAAGGGTTAGTGACAGGAGGACAGATAAGTCATGGTAATGGAGCATACGCAGGTCTGCAGATAGGAGGCCATGCTTGTTTTGATAAATGACAGTCAGCCGGTAATTACCTGTATGTGGAGGATCGGTGATGTCCCCTCTAGTTGATGGATCATGGTAACGATGAGTCGTTGAGAAAGGGAGACACAGAGGTCCTATAGCAGATATGATATATAATATATATTATCAAATAGATATATATATATATATATATATATATATATATATATATATATATATATATATATATATATTATATATGAAAATAACTGAGCAGAGGTAATGTCAGTGATGTGATCACATATTCTATAGGCAGTTCTGGATCGGCCATCGATCATTGTCACAGCTCTTTGTATAAGACCTGCCCATGTATGAGCACTACTCCAGTACAAGAAATGCACAGTATTCAGGCAATATGTCAGTACAAGTTAACCCGTGCATGATACTCATGTATTCTAGTCAAATCAAGCTACTTAAGGTGTTACAAAAGTTCTTGTCATGCATTTGGGCCATAGCCCAGACCTCAACCACCAACCACTCCCCACTGTCACCCCCGGCAACCACCAACCACTCCCCACTGTCACCCCCGGCAACCACCAACCACTCCCCACTGTCACCCCCGGCAACCACCAACCACTCCCCACTGTCAACCCCGGCAACCACCAACCACTCCCCACTGTCACCCCCGGCAACCACCAACCACTCCCCACTGTCACCCCCGGCAACCACCAACCACTCCCCACTGTCACCCCCGGCAACCACCAACTACTCCCAACTGTCACCCCCGGCAACCACCAACCACTCCCAACTGTCACTTCTCCTTCAAGAAATATATATATATTTTTTTTTAACTCTTTATAAACACTTTTAACAATTAAGAAATTAAATTAACAAATTAAAAACATCTTAGTATACCAAATTTCAGCCCTTTCTGAATTTTTTTTTTCACACACACTAAGAATTTAGTAGGTCAGTGTATAACTCCGCCCAGCAGGTGGCGTTGCAGCTTGGTTTTATTTTTTCCACACACACACAGACAGACTAACACACGCCACTAGACATTTATATTATAGATCATTGTATGGGATCTTGCCAGGAGGGAGATCAATGGGGCAGTCCCAGATACGATGCAGAGGTGAGACCATACTTCTGTTTATCAAAAACATCAGCAAATGAGGAGTATTGGGAAGGAAGAATCGTTTTGGAAGATTCCTCAATAGTAGCAACAGAATGTAAGGACTTAACATGTACCAAGCACTTGTAATGACAGGATGGACCCTAAGACAGAACTTGAGCGGACAGCCAATCAATATGAGGAGAATGCAGACAGAACCAAGGTAAACCAAGGATAACCGGACTGGAGGTGTGCGACAACACATAGAAAGATATTTCTTCAAAATGCAGAGCCCCGACTTGGAGAGACATTGGATCCGTTTGTGTCAGAATACTCCCATTAAGACTCTGACTCCCATCAACGGCTCTGAGTAATGGAGTCTGAGTAAACTTGAAGCAGCCGAGAAAACACGCCCTGGCTCATCAAAATTTTTTTGGGAAGGTTGCAGTAAACGTAGCACAGTTCCACAGAGGGGAAGCCCACGCCAGAGCTTGTCCAGAGAGGAGCGATATGATGTAAGCCACTTTAGTTTGATCAGTGGGGAAATTTTGTGGGAGCAGCTCAAACTGAATTGAACATTGGTTCAAAAACCCTTGACAAAGTTTAGGGTCACCATCAAACTTTTGAGAAGTAGGTAAACCTAGAGATGAGAAGGATTCAGTCTGGGTAACTTGACTGGGCTTGGAAACCGATGGTGGCTGGGTGACCGGTAAGGCAGTCTGCAGGGAATCTAACCTAGAGGCTAGAGGCTGTAGGCATTGAAGAAGTTGCAGTTGCGTAGCATTCGGACATTCACTGTGACCGACCAGGTGCTGCAGCATGTCTTTAGCAGACGGTTCCCGATCAGGGTCCATTCTTAGTTTGGCCAGATATTACTGTCATGGAGCCTGAGTTTGGAATAGACCTCGAAGCACCGCTCTAAATAGACACCCCCAGAGAGGTGCAAAATCTAATGGTAGAGAGGTATTCACCAGGGATCTCTGCAAGGTTATATGGACTTAGCTGTTCTCTAGCCACAGGTCGTGGTCCTCTAAAGGGGATTAGAGCAGGGGGAGATTGAACCGTGGAGTGAAGCAGGACTGCTGGACGATAAATGCAGAGGTTCAGGTGAACAGCAGGGAACCGAAGCGTTGAGGTCTTTAGAAAGCGAATAGCTGAGAATAGGACTGATTATGAGGCACGAGGTTCCTGCAACAATTCCACAGGTCTTGATTGTGGAACAGATAACACAGGATACCGATGAGAGAGAGAACAGCGTCCTAACAGGTAAGGAGACCAGAAGATCTGGCACCTTAGTAGAGAAGCAGGTGCTTTAAATAGACAGAGCTGACAATTAGCCAATCAAGAGAATGCAGGAAGTTGTGAAAAGACCAGGTGAACACATGCTCAGTTCAGACCAGCAAGTGGATGCAGGGGGTGAGAACCAAGGGGAACAGGTAAGAACAGTGATCAGAATGCAGGTTAGCTGGTGCAATGTGTGACACCCAACCTGCAGACATCACATTCTTATAGTAACTCTTGCTGCCCAATGAATGCTCTGGTCTCCCACATCCTTACATCTCTGGTTTCCCGCACCCCCATATGCTCTGGTCTCCCGCACCCTCACATGCTCTGGACTCCTGCACAGTCATATCTCTTTTAGCTTAGCGCAGTTCCCAGCAGACAGAATGACCCAGACCAGTGTGAATGAAAATGGGGGTCAGAGAGCTGTGTGCCAGGATCTCTACCAGCTCATTATTACAGCCGCTATCTGATAATTAAACCGAGCTTGAGCCCTATCACCACAACAATGCTCGTTATACAGCAAGTTCTGGTTGGGTCCATGAGATATATCTTAAATGATGTGATTGGCTGATACTTGGCTCAGCAGGACAGGTATTTGTTCTCCCGTATGTTATCCATCCGGACAATCAGTCCTGTTTATTCCCTGTACACAAATCATGGATTAGATAACTGACCTATATAAAACACATTGTACACAGAGACATATTACGTTGTGTGTTATAAATGTCACATTATGAACACTAATGTCAGAATTCTACAACATAACGATGACTCATTGTATATATAATACATAGATACCAGAGATATCATCCGGGGGAAGTCTCTCTTCAGCTTTAGCTGCTTCTCAAAATCGTTCTCCAACTTCGAGAAATCCACATGCTGCAAATAAACAAATAGTTGCTGTCTAATATCCTGTTTATTGGACACACAGTAATTGTTTTTCATCTTTTGTGATTCTCCCAACACAACCAATCACTTGAATAAATTGTATCAGGTCCAAGGAAGTAAATTAGGATTTACTCAGAGTTCAATTGTTTTCTTCTATTGTGTGCTGAGCAGAGGACAGCTCTTCCCCTCTACAAGTCAGGTGGGTGATACTTGTAGAGCAGGAGGGGAAGCAATATCCTGACACCTACAGTCCTAGTGCTGGGGATATTCTCTAAATAAAGATATGTTGTGGGAAGATAATGGAGACGCTCATGGAGCTCTGCTGGAGACTTGCCCAACACATGTATGTTGGAAACAGGTAAGAAAAGAAAGAAGGTATTTAATAATGCACTGCTCACTCCACAAATAATAATCAATTAGATTATATTGAATTATAATAAAGGGTTGTCAAGAATTATAAAATGTAACTTTTATTGTTATGAATTAAAAACATCAAATTCTTAGCAAAATATGACAAACAATTGTGTAGGTGATAAAGTGACAAAAAAAGTGCCTTTAAAATAACTGAATGCACCTATTAGTCTCTATTGATTATCATATTTAAAGTATAATCTAGAGGATTAATAGCCAGTAGATCGACTATCTTTTGTTTCTAAATTAGTCATATTAATAAATCCTTCCTCGATATATACTTCTTAATTATATGTTGTATGATCACCCTAATCTACGTTTTAAATCACGAGTGGTGTATACTGTGATCAGCCCGATACTTATGTGTGTTTACTATGGAGCTGATATATGCTGCCTGTAACATATGTATTGTATACTATGTATCATTTAGTAGTTACATACAGAAAGTATCATTTATGTAGCCAGTTAATAGTAATGCTATTTTGTTAAGGTTCAAACACCAGAGTTGTATACAGCGGATTAGTGTTAGCCTCATAATTATAAGCTTTCAGTCACAGGTCACATAACGTGGATCAGCCTGAGCACTAAAGATCAATTGCCCGGACTTATACAGAGATTTCAGCGCTATGAAGCACTGAACAAGATCTCTCCCTGATTATTAGTCTCTCCAAATGCACTGATCATCTGCTCAAGTATGTATCAGTTATCAGGTGATCTAGTTGTTCCTATTATTCATATTTAAACTGGACATAGTTAGGGTGCCTCAGTGAAACCGACGCGCGTTTCGCTGATGTTCAGCTTTTTCACGACAAACCTGTTTGCCCGGTAAGCGGGGATTTTAAACTTTTGATGGCCAATCAGCTTGTATTCTCGTCATCTCCTTTGATTGGTTATTCTTCTCAAAATCCTCCCTTTAATGATTGAATACAATGTCATTACAGTCCGTGTTGGTGTAATGGTCAAGTGTCCGAATACTTTTGTCTATACAGTGTAGCTACATTCTTGCTTGGTAGAGAAGGGAACAGCAACAGATGGTCTGAAGGAAATTTCTGTGCTACGATCACATTGTAATGTAAAGTGTTCATCCTTTCCAGATGAAGCTCAATGAGACCAGACTGATAAATCCGATATGCTTCTAGATGGCACACTGATCATAACAAACCCCACTTTTGTAAAGAAAACTAAACCGCAGATCATAGGTAGGAATGGTACCAGGTGGATCACGAATCTGCGAAAGAAAATTTTGTAGGTGGCTCAGAAATTGCCAGAGTGAGGACGTACAGGCTTTAAGAGCATAGTTGCTACGAAAGTAGCTAAAGCAGCCAATTGAATTTTTCTGGGACTTAATGGTCAGACCATAGATAATCCTAGCTGAAGACACCCCAGAATCAGTAAAATGGAACAAGTCAATCAGCCTGAGGTCTTTTGTGAAGGACATGGAGAGACGTCTTATGTGTTAAATGACATCTTTAGATTGTCATAATGAAGTCACCTTTAAGAGAGAGGAACAGTTCATTACAACAGACACCATGATTGCTGAATGGAGCGTTGACCCTCTGTGGTCGGACCTACAAGAATCTCTTTTATTACCCTTGTGTTATTCTGATGCCATCCACACCCCTAATGCTTTTAAACTGCTGCATTGCGATCTAAAGCGGGAACAGAATATCTTGGGAGTGGATGAGAAGATTCGATGCACATAAATGTTTGTTGCATAATCTGGGAGAAAAGGTAGAACCTGCTCTCCTCCCAGAACCTGTGACTGGTGACATAGATGGTGGAAAGTTTCCCTTCTGTCTTTCGTCAGGGACTTCTGCTTCTCAACAAATTAAATCCCCGCGGAGCCTCCTCAGTGTTCTGAGAATATGTGGATGATTGAATCCATGAAAGGCTCCATTACGGCTTAGAACACCACCGAAGCAGTTCTTGTCTTGTGGAGGAAATGCCCCTTTCCCTCTATTTATCCTAAACTAGTTCAGGGCCAAAGAATAGTTCAACATAATAAAGAAGTTATCCGAACAAGTCATGTGGCCAAAGCTCTTACCACGTAGTGTCCATCAAGGTGTCACAGAAGGTGATACGCACATTGGGGGACATCTCTGAAATTAGGGAAACATTTAGTGTGTTGTCCACCACAAGTTAGTTCAAGATAATAATCCAACAACCGCACTGACACCAGGGTCAGGAACTGGTTGAAGGCTGTAGATAACTAACGCACTAAAGTAAACAGAGCCAAGAAATATCACTTTCTGTCTCTGCCCCTGTCTTCTTATCCTTCTCTATTCACCTACTTATCTCTCACTCTCCTTATCCCTTCCTCTCCCACTCACCCCTCACCCCTCTCTCTCCTTCACCTTCTCCGTTCTTGTCCACCCTCTCCTTCCCCCTCTCTCCCTCTATCTCTCTACTTCCTTCTCTTTCCTCCCTCCCTCTCCTTATCCCTTCCTCTCCCACTCACCCCTCACCCCTCTCTCTCCTTCACCTTCTCCGTTCTTGTCCCCCCTCTCCTTCCCCCTCTCTCCCTCTATCTCTCTACTTCCTTCTCTTTCCTCCCTCCCTCTCCTTATCCCTTCCTCTCCCACTCACCCCTTATCCCTCTCTCTCCTTCACCTTCTCCGTTCTTGCCCACCCTCTCCTTCCCCCTCTCTCCCTCTATCTCTCTACTTCCTTCTCTTTCCTCCCTCCCTCTCCTTATCCCTTCCTCTCCCACTCACCCCTTATCCCTCTCTCTCCTTCACCTTCTCCGTTCTTGTCCACCCTCTCCTTCCCCCTCTCTCCCTCTATCTCTCTACTTCCTTCTCTTTCCTCCCTCCCTCTCCTTATCCCTTCCTCTCCCACTCACCCCTCACCCCTCTCTCTCCTTCACCTTCTCCGTTCTTGCCCCCCCTCTCCTTCCCCCTCTCTCCCTCTATCTCTCTACTTCCTTCTCTTTCCTCCCTCCCTCTCCTTATCCCTTCCTCTCCCACTCACCCCTTATGTCTCTCTCTCCTTCACCTTCTCCATTCTTGCCCACCCTCTCCTTCCCCCTCTCTCCCTCTATCTCTCTACTTCCTTCTCTTTCCTCCCTCCCTCTCCTTATCCCTTCCTCTCCCACTCACCCCTTATCCCTCTCTCTCCTTCACCTTCTCCGTTCTTGCCCACCCTCTCCTTCCCCCTCTCTCCCTCTATCTCTCTACTTCCTTCTCTTTCCTCCCTCCCTCTCCTTATCCCTTCCTCTCCCACTCACCCCTTATGTCTCTCTCTCCTTCACCTTCTCCATTCTTGCCCCCCCTCTCCTCTCACTCTCTCCTTCTCCCTCTTAACCCTCTCCCCCTATCTCTCTACTTATCCTTCTCTCTCCCACTCATCCAGTATCCTTCTCTTTCCTCCCTCCCTCTCAATCTCCTTCTCCCTCCATCTTTCCTTATCCCTCTCTCTAGTATATCTTTCTCTCCCCCAGTCATCTCTTGCCCTTCTCCCCATCAATCTCCTTCTTCCTCGCTCCCCCTCTGCTTATCCCTCTCTCTATGTATTCCTCTCTCTCCCACTCACCCCTTATGCTTTTCTCTCTTTATCTACGTCTCCTTTCTCTCCCACTCTCCTTCTCCCTATCACCTTCCCTTATTCTAATCTCCCCTTCTCTCCCTCTCTCCTTAACTCTTCCCCCTTCTCTTCATATCCCTCTCTCTCTCCTTCTATTTATCCCTCTTTTTCTTATCCCCCTCTCCCTTACCTTAATGTATAAACATGAGTGTCTATGTATTAAGGTAAATATGGAGGAAAGGCCAGAATATTTCCACTATTTCCTCTATATTTGGCTGGTTGATCATCAGGGACATGGCCATAACAAGAGTCGAGGTGTAGTGAGGGTGCGCAAACATGGTGACGTGGGAGGGAGACGCCTGTTGCGCTTCTCCCTCCCGTACTCAGTGCTCTGGAAACCTGCTTCCCCTCTGAGGTTTTGGGATAGAGCAGAGTTATGCACTACGGGCTTGATTTATTAAGGAAAGTTAAGTAAATAAGGCAAAACCATATTACATTGGAAGGAGAGGTAAGTTCAAGATGTGATGGCAGATTTATATTTGAGATAGGGCATGTCTAAGGTGAACTTTAAATTTCAGTGTACAAATAAAGCCATCAAGTATATGTGTGCTACATGAAAAAAACAGCCAGTATGTATCTTATGTGCAAAATAAACTAATTTGCACCCCTTGTATTGTAACATGGTTTTGCCAAGGTGCAAAGTTACTCATTTCTTGATTTCCTTTCCTAGATGAATCAGGCCCATAGTGGCTGGTGCAGGGTATGCCAGTTTGTGTAGAGTCCTTTGTGAAATCGCTTTGTTCATATGCAGGTGGGTGGGCACATATATGCACCTCTGCAGTCTTCAGCGATTCTGACACTTATGCCCATTTGCGGAGAGGTGGGAAGGAGAAAGAAGGGGGCGTTCTAACGCTGGCCAAGTACAATAAAGACGTGTTTATGCCAATATGGCTCATGCAGACCTGCAGAAATGCCCATATATGCCTGTAGAGGGCAATTTCAAGTACTCGCTGATGATGGCAACTTGCAGTAAACCAGGTCCATGTGCTGCCGAGGTGGAGGTGGATGCATCTTGAGATGTATTGCAACATGGTGTTGTCCAGAAAACTTGAGTAAGAAAACTTACTCAATTATTTGCTTAACTTTCCTTAATGAATCAGGCCCTACCTTCTAATTAGTATGTTTACCCATTTCAGCCACACCTATTGCTAACTGGTTCATAAATACAGCCAGCAATCTCCATCGCCACACATTAGCAGTAGAATGGGTCGTACTGAAGAGCTCAGTGACGTTCAACGTGGCATGGACATAGGATGTCACCATCCCAACAAGTCAGTTCATCAAGTTTCTGCCCTGCTAGAGCTGTCCCGGTCACTGTAAGTGCTGTGATTGTGAGGTGGAAACATCTAAGAACAACAGCTCAGCCATGAAGCGTAAGGCCACACAAGCACAAAGAACGGGACCACAGAATGCTGAAGAGCGTATAAATCATCTGCCCTCGGTTGACACACGTGCTCCAAAGTTCCAAAACTGCTTCTGGAAGCAACATCAGTACAATAATACCAAACATGACTGTAGTGGTGTAAATCACACCGCCATTGGACTATGCAGCATTGGATATGTGTTCTCTGAAGTGATGAATCACACTTCACCATCTGGCAGTCTGATGAACTGAGTTTGGCAGATGCCAGGAGAACACTTCCTACCAGAATGTGTAAAGCTTGGTGGAGGAGCAATAACGGTCTGGGGCTGTTTCTCATGGTTTGGCCTGGGCCCCTCAGTTCCAGTGAAGGGAAATCTTAATACTACAGCATACAATGACATTCTAGAGAATTGTGTGCCCCCAACTTTGTGGTAACAAGTTGGCCGTTTCCTGCTTCAGCATGACATTGACCCATGCACAAAGCGAGTTCCATCAAAAGATGGTTTCCAGAGTTTGGTGTGGAAAACGTGACTGGTCTGCACAGAGCCCTGACCCCAAGCTCATCGAGCACCGACGGATAAACTGGAACACCAACTGCGAGCCAGGCATTATCGTTCAACATGAGTGCCCGACCTCACTATCGCCCAACATCAGTGCCCGACCTCACTATCGCCCAACATCAGTGCCCGACCTCACTATCGCCCAACATCAGTGCCCGACCTCACTATCATCCAACATCAGTGCCCGACCTCACTATCACCCAACATCAGTGCCCGACCTCACTATCACCCAACATCAGTGCCCGACCTCACTATTGTCCAACATCAGTGCCCGACCTCACTATCACCCACCATCAGTGCCCGACCTCACTATCGCCCAACATCAGTGCCCGACCTCACTATCGCCCAACATCAGTGCCCGACCTCACTATCACCCACCATCAGTGCCCGACCTCACTATTGTCCAACATCAGTGCCCGACCTCACTATCACCCACCATCAGTGCCCTGCCTTACTATCGCCCAACATCAGTGCCCGACCTCACTATCACCCAACATCAGTGCCCGACCTCACTATCGCCGAACATCAGTGCCCGACCTCACTATCGCCCAACATCAGTGCCCGACCTCACTATCGCCCATCATCAGTGCCGACCTCACTATCACCCACCATCAGTGCTGACCTCACTATCGCCCAACATCAGTGCCCGACCTCACTATCGCCCAACATCAGTGCCCGACCTCACTATTGTCCAACATCAGTGCCCGACCTCACTATCACCCAACATCAGTGCCGACCTCACTATCACTCAACATCAGTGCCCGACCTCACTATCGCCCAACATCAGTGCCCGACCTCACTATTGTCCAACATCAGTGCCCGACCTCACTATTGTCCAACATCAGTGCCCGACATCACTATCACCCACCATCAGTGTCCGACCTCACTATCACCCAACATCAGTGCCCGACCTCACTATCACCCAACATCAGTGTCCGACCTCACTATCGCCCAACATCAGTGCCCGACCTCACTATCACCCACCATCAGTGTCCGACCTCACTATCGCCCATCATCAGTGCCCGACCTCACTATCGCCCAACATCAGTGCCCGACCTCACTATCGCCCAACATCAGTGCCCGACCTCACTATCACCCAACATCAGTGTCCGACCTCACTATCGCCCAACATCAGTGCCCGACCTCACTATCACCCAACATCAGTGTCCGACCTCACTATCACCCACCATCAGTGCCCGACCTCACTATCGCCCAACATCAGTGCCCGACCTCACTATCACCCAACATCAGTGTCCGACCTCACTATCACCCAACATCAGTGCCGACCTCACTATCGCCCAACATCAGTGCCCGACCTCACTATCGCCCAACATCAGTGCCCAACCTCACTATCGCCCAACATCAGTGCCCGACCTCACTATTGTCCAACATCAGTGCCCGACCTCACTATCGCCCAACATCAGTGCCCGACCTCACTATCGCCCAACATCAGTGCCCAACCTCACTATCGCCCAACATCAGTGCCCTACCTCACTATTGTCCAACATCAGTGCCCGACCTCACTATCGCCCAACATCAGTGCCCGACCTCACTATCGCCCATCATCAGTGCCCGACCTCACTATCGCCCAACATCAGTGCCCGACCTCACTATTGTCCAACATCAGTGCCCGACCTCACTATCGCCCAACATCAGTGCCCGACCTCACTATCGCCCAACATCAGTGCCCGACCTCACTATCGCCCATCATCAGTGCCCGACCTCACTATCGCCCAACATCAGTGCCCTACCTCACTATTGTCCAACATCAGTGCCCGACCTCACTATCGCCCAACATCAGTGCCCGACCTCACTATCGCCCATCATCAGTGCCCGACCTCACTATCGCCCAACATCAGTGCCCGACCTCACTATTGTCCAACATCAGTGCCCGACCTCACTATCGCCCAACATCAGTGCCCGACCTCACTATCGCCCAACATCAGTGCCCGACCTCACTATTGTCCAACATCAGTGCCCGACCTCACTATCGCCCAACATCAGTGCCCGACCTCACTATTGTCCAACATCAGTGCCCGACCTCACTATCACCCACCATCAGTGCTGACCTCACTATCGCCCAACATCAGTGCCCGACCTCACTATCGCCCAACATCAGTGCCCGACCTCACTATTGTCCAACATCAGTGCCCGACCTCACTATCGCCCAACATCAGTGCCCGACCTCACTATCGCCCAACATCAGTGCCCGACCTCACTATTGTCCAACATCAGTGCCCGACCTCACTATTGTCCAACATCAGTGCCCGACATCAGTGCCTGACCTCACTATTGCCCATCAGTGCACGACCTCACTATCACCCAACATCAGTGCCCGACCTCACTATCACCCAACATCAGTGTCCGACCTCACTATCGCCCAACATCAGTGCCCGACCTCACTATCACCCAACATCAGTGTCCGACCTCACTATCGCCCAACATCAGTGCCCGACCTCACTATCACCCAACATCAGTGTCCGACCTCACTATCGCCCAACATCAGTGCCCGACCTCACTATCATCCAACATCAGTGTCCGACCTCACTATCACCCAACATCAGTGTCCGACCTCACTATCGCCCAACATCAGTGCCCGACCTCACTATCACCCAACATCAGTGTCCGACCTCACTATCGCCCAACATCAGTGCCCGACCTCACTATCACCCAACATCAGTGTCCGACCTCACTATCACCCAACATCAGTGCCCGACCTCACTATCATCCAACATCAGTGTCCGACCTCACTATCACCCAACATCAGTGTCCGACCTCACTATCACCCAACATCAGTGCCCGACCTCACTATCACCCAACATCAGTGCCCGACCTCACTATCGCCCAACATCAGTGCCCGACCTCACTATCGCCCAACATCAGTGCCCAACCTCACTATCGTCCAACATCAGTGCCCGACCTCACTATCATCCAACATCAGTGCCCGACCTCACTATCATCCAACATCAGTGCCCGACCTCACTATCACCCACCATCAGTGCCAGACCTCACTATCGCCCAACATCAGTGCCGACCTCACTATTGTCCAACATCAGTGCCCGACCTCACTATCACCCAACATCAGTGCCCGACCTCACTATTGTCCAACATCAGTGCCCGACCTCACTATCACCCAACATCAGTGCCCGACCTCACTATCGCCCAACATCAGTCCCCGACCTCACTATTGTCCAACATCAGTGCCCGACCTCACTATCGCCCAACATCAGTGCCCGACCTCACTATCGCCCAACATCAGTGCCCGACCTCACTATCACCCAACATCAGTGCCCGACCTCACTATCGCCCACCATCAGTGCCCAACCTCACTATTGTCCAACATCAGTGCCCGACCTCACTATCATCCAACATCAGTGCCCGACCTCACTATCATCCAACATCAGTGCCCGACCTCACTATCACCCACCATCAGTGCCAGACCTCACTATCGCCCAACATCAGTGCCGACCTCACTATTGTCCAACATCAGTGCCCGACCTCACTATTGTCCAACATCAGTGCCCGACATCACTATCACCCACCATCAGTGTCCGACCTCACTATCACCCAACATCAGTGCCCGACCTCACTATCACCCAACATCAGTGTCCGACCTCACTATCGCCCAACATCAGTGCCCGACCTCACTATCACCCACCATCAGTGTCCGACCTCACTATCGCCCATCATCAGTGCCCGACCTCACTATCGCCCAACATCAGTGCCCGACCTCACTATCGCCCAACATCAGTGCCCGACCTCACTATCACCCAACATCAGTGTCCGACCTCACTATCGCCCAACATCAGTGCCCGACCTCACTATCACCCAACATCAGTGTCCGACCTCACTATCACCCACCATCAGTGCCCGACCTCACTATCGCCCAACATCAGTGCCCGACCTCACTATCACCCAACATCAGTGTCCGACCTCACTATCACCCAACATCAGTGCCGACCTCACTATCGCCCAACATCAGTGCCCGACCTCACTATCGCCCAACATCAGTGCCCAACCTCACTATCGCCCAACATCAGTGCCCGACCTCACTATTGTCCAACATCAGTGCCCGACCTCACTATCGCCCAACATCAGTGCCCGACCTCACTATCGCCCAACATCAGTGCCCTACCTCACTATTGTCCAACATCAGTGCCCGACCTCACTATCGCCCAACATCAGTGCCCGACCTCACTATCGCCCATCATCAGTGCCCGACCTCACTATCGCCCAACATCAGTGCCCGACCTCACTATTGTCCAACATCAGTGCCCGACCTCACTATCGCCCAACATCAGTGCCCGACCTCACTATCGCCCAACATCAGTGCCCGACCTCACTATCGCCCATCATCAGTGCCCGACCTCACTATCGCCCAACATCAGTGCCCTACCTCACTATTGTCCAACATCAGTGCCCGACCTCACTATCGCCCAACATCAGTGCCCGACCTCACTATCGCCCATCATCAGTGCCCGACCTCACTATCGCCCAACATCAGTGCCCGACCTCACTATCGTCCAACATCAGTGCCCGACCTCACTATCGCCCAACATCAGTGCCCGACCTCACTATCGCCCAACATCAGTGCCCGACCTCACTATTGTCCAACATCAGTGCCCGACCTCACTATCGCCCAACATCAGTGCCCGACCTCACTATTATCCAACATCAGTGCCCGACCTCACTATCACCCACCATCAGTGCTGACCTCACTATCGCCCAACATCAGTGCCCGACCTCACTATCGCCCAACATCAGTGCCCGACCTCACTATTGTCCAACATCAGTGCCCGACCTCACTATCGCCCAACATCAGTGCCTGACCTCACTATCGCCCAACATCAGTGCCCGACCTCACTATTGTCCAACATCAGTGCCCGACCTCACTATTGTCCAACATCAGTGCCCGACATCAGTGCCTGACCTCACTATTGCCCATCAGTGCACGACCTCACTATCACCCAACATCAGTGCCCGACCTCACTATCACCCAACATCAGTGTCCGACCTCACTATCGCCCAACATCAGTGCCCGACCTCACTATCACCCAACATCAGTGTCCGACCTCACTATCGCCCAACATCAGTGCCCGACCTCACTATCACCCAACATCAGTGTCCGACCTCACTATCGCCCAACATCAGTGCCCGACCTCACTATCATCCAACATCAGTGTCCGACCTCACTATCACCCAACATCAGTGTCCGACCTCACTATCGCCCAACATCAGTGCCCGACCTCACTATCACCCAACATCAGTGTCCGACCTCACTATCGCCCAACATCAGTGCCCGACCTCACTATCACCCAACATCAGTGTCCGACCTCACTATCACCCAACATCAGTGCCCGACCTCACTATCATCCAACATCAGTGTCCGACCTCACTATCACCCAACATCAGTGCCCGACCTCACTATCGCCCAACATCAGTGCCCGACCTCACTATCGCCCAACATCAGTGCCCGACCTCACTATCACCCAACATCAGTGCCCGACCTCACTATCGCCCACCATCAGTGCCCAACCTCACTATTGTCCAACATCAGTGCCCGACCTCACTATCATCCAACATCAGTGCCCGACCTCACTATCATCCAACATCAGTGCCCGACCTCACTATCACCCACCATCAGTGCCAGACCTCACTATCGCCCAACATCAGTGCCGACCTCACTATTGTCCAACATCAGTGCCGACCTCACTATCGCTCAACATCAGTGCCCGACCTCACTATCACACAACATCAGTGCCCGACCTCACTATCATCCAACATCAGTCCCCAACCTCACTATTGTCCAACATCAGTGCCCTACCTCACTATCACCCACCATCAGTGCCCGACCTCACTATTGTCCAACATCAGTGCCCTACCTCACTATCGCCCACCATCAGTGCCCGACCTCACTATCGCCCAACATCAGTGCCCGACCTCACTATCGCCCAACATCAGTGCCCTACCTCACTATCGCCCAACATCAGTGCCCTACCTCACTATCGCCCACCATCAGTGCCCAACCTCACTATCACCCACCATCAGTGCCCGACCTCACTATCGCCCATCAGTGTCCGATCTCACTATCGCCCATCAGTGCCCGACCTCACTATCGCCCAACATCAGTGCCCTACCTCACTATCGCCCAACATCAGTGCCCTACCTCACTATCGCCCAACATCAGTGCCCTACCTCACTATCGCCCAACATCAGTGCCCTACCTCACTATCGCCCACCATCAGTGCCCAACCTCACTATCACCCACCATCAGTGTCCGACCTCACTATCGCCCAACATCAGTGCCCGACCTCACTATCGCCCAACATCAGTGCCCTACCTCACTATCGCCCAACATCAGTGCCCTACCTCACTATCGCCCACCATCAGTGCCCAACCTCACTATCACCCACCATCAGTGTCCGACCTCACTATCGCCCAACATCAGTGCCCGACCTCACTATCGCCCACCATCAGTGTCCGACCTCACTATCACCCAACATCAGTGTCCGACCTCACTATCGCCCAACATCAGTGCCCGACCTCACTATCACCCAACATCAGTGTCCGACCTCACTATCGCCCAACATCAGTGCCCGACCTCACTATCACCCAACATCAGTGTCCGACCTCACTATCACCCAACATCAGTGCCCGACCTCACTATCATCCAACATCAGTGTCCGACCTCACTATCACCCAACATCAGTGTCCGACCTCACTATCACCCAACATCAGTGCCCGACCTCACTATCACCCAACATCAGTGCCCGACCTCACTATCGCCCAACATCAGTGCCCGACCTCACTATCGCCCAACATCAGTGCCCGACCTCACTATTGTCCAACATCAGTGCCCGACCTCACTATCGCCCAACATCAGTGCCCGACCTCACTATCGCCCAACATCAGTGCCCGACCTCACTATTGTCCAACATCAGTGCCCGACCTCACTATCGCCCAACATCAGTGCCCGACCTCACTATTATCCAACATCAGTGCCCGACCTCACTATCACCCACCATCAGTGCTGACCTCACTATCGCCCAACATCAGTGCCCGACCTCACTATCGCCCAACATCAGTGCCCGACCTCACTATTGTCCAACATCAGTGCCCGACCTCACTATCGCCCAACATCAGTGCCTGACCTCACTATCGCCCAACATCAGTGCCCGACCTCACTATCGCCCAACATCAGTCCCCGACCTCACTATTGTCCAACATCAGTGCCCGACCTCACTATCGCCCAACATCAGTGCCCGACCTCACTATCGCCCAACATCAGTGCCCGACCTCACTATCACCCAACATCAGTGCCCGACCTCACTATCGCCCACCATCAGTGCCCAACCTCACTATTGTCCAACATCAGTGCCCGACCTCACTATCATCCAACATCAGTGCCCGACCTCACTATCATCCAACATCAGTGCCCGACCTCACTATCACCCACCATCAGTGCCAGACCTCACTATCGCCCAACATCAGTGCCGACCTCACTATTGTCCAACATCAGTGCCCGACCTCACTATTGTCCAACATCAGTGCCCGACATCACTATCACCCACCATCAGTGTCCGACCTCACTATCACCCAACATCAGTGCCCGACCTCACTATCACCCAACATCAGTGTCCGACCTCACTATCGCCCAACATCAGTGCCCGACCTCACTATCACCCACCATCAGTGTCCGACCTCACTATCGCCCATCATCAGTGCCCGACCTCACTATCGCCCAACATCAGTGCCCGACCTCACTATCGCCCAACATCAGTGCCCGACCTCACTATCACCCAACATCAGTGTCCGACCTCACTATCGCCCAACATCAGTGCCCGACCTCACTATCACCCAACATCAGTGTCCGACCTCACTATCACCCACCATCAGTGCCTGACCTCACTATCGCCCAACATCAGTGCCCGACCTCACTATCACCCAACATCAGTGTCCGACCTCACTATCACCCAACATCAGTGCCGACCTCACTATCGCCCAACATCAGTGCCCGACCTCACTATCGCCCAACATCAGTGCCCAACCTCACTATCGCCCAACATCAGTGCCCGACCTCACTATTGTCCAACATCAGTGCCCGACCTCACTATCGCCCAACATCAGTGCCCGACCTCACTATCGCCCAACATCAGTGCCCTACCTCACTATTGTCCAACATCAGTGCCCGACCTCACTATCGCCCAACATCAGTGCCCGACCTCACTATCGCCCATCATCAGTGCCCGACCTCACTATCGCCCAACATCAGTGCCCGACCTCACTATTGTCCAACATCAGTGCCCGACCTCACTATCGCCCAACATCAGTGCCCGACCTCACTATCGCCCAACATCAGTGCCCGACCTCACTATCGCCCATCATCAGTGCCCGACCTCACTATCGCCCAACATCAGTGCCCTACCTCACTATTGTCCAACATCAGTGCCCGACCTCACTATCGCCCAACATCAGTGCCCGACCTCACTATCGCCCATCATCAGTGCCCGACCTCACTATCGCCCAACATCAGTGCCCGACCTCACTATCGTCCAACATCAGTGCCCGACCTCACTATCGCCCAACATCAGTGCCCGACCTCACTATCGCCCAACATCAGTGCCCGACCTCACTATTGTCCAACATCAGTGCCCGACCTCACTATCGCCCAACATCAGTGCCCGACCTCACTATTATCCAACATCAGTGCCCGACCTCACTATCACCCACCATCAGTGCTGACCTCACTATCGCCCAACATCAGTGCCCGACCTCACTATCGCCCAACATCAGTGCCCGACCTCACTATTGTCCAACATCAGTGCCCGACCTCACTATCGCCCAACATCAGTGCCTGACCTCACTATCGCCCAACATCAGTGCCCGACCTCACTATTGTCCAACATCAGTGCCCGACCTCACTATTGTCCAACATCAGTGCCCGACATCAGTGCCTGACCTCACTATTGCCCATCAGTGCACGACCTCACTATCACCCAACATCAGTGCCCGACCTCACTATCACCCAACATCAGTGTCCGACCTCACTATCGCCCAACATCAGTGCCCGACCTCACTATCCCCCAACATCAGTGTCCGACCTCACTATCGCCAAACATCAGTGCCCGACCTCACTATCACCCAACATCAGTGTCCGACCTCACTATCGCCCAACATCAGTGCCCGACCTCACTATCATCCAACATCAGTGTCCGACCTCACTATCACCCAACATCAGTGTCCGACCTCACTATCGCCCAACATCAGTGCCCGACCTCACTATCACCCAACATCAGTGTCCGACCTCACTATCGCCCAACATCAGTGCCCGACCTCACTATCACCCAACATCAGTGTCCGACCTCACTATCACCCAACATCAGTGCCCGACCTCACTATCATCCAACATCAGTGTCCGACCTCACTATCACCCAACATCAGTGTCCGACCTCACTATCACCCAACATCAGTGCCCGACCTCACTATCACCCAACATCAGTGCCCGACCTCACTATCGCCCAACATCAGTGCCCGACCTCACTATCGCCCAACATCAGTCCCCGACCTCACTATTGTCCAACATCAGTGCCCGACCTCACTATCACCCAACATCAGTGCCCGACCTCACTATTGTCCAACATCAGTGCCCGACCTCACTATCACCCAACATCAGTGCCCGACCTCACTATCGCCCAACATCAGTCCCCGACCTCACTATTGTCCAACATCAGTGCCCGACCTCACTATCGCCCAACATCAGTGCCCGACCTCACTATCGCCCAACATCAGTGCCCGACCTCACTATCGCCCAACATCAGTGCCCGACCTCACTATCACCCAACATCAGTGCCCGACCTCACTATCGCCCACCATCAGTGCCCAACCTCACTATTGTCCAACATCAGTGCCCGACCTCACTATCATCCAACATCAGTGCCCGACCTCACTATCATCCAACATCAGTGCCCGACCTCACTATCACCCACCATCAGTGCCAGACCTCACTATCGCCCAACATCAGTGCCGACCTCACTATTGTCCAACATCAGTGCCGACCTCACTATCGCTCAACATCAGTGCCCGACCTCACTATCACACAACATCAGTGCCCGACCTCACTATCATCCAACATCAGTCCCCAACCTCACTATTGTCCAACATCAGTGCCCTACCTCACTATCACCCACCATCAGTGCCCGACCTCACTATTGTCCAACATCAGTGCCCTACCTCACTATCGCCCACCATCAGTGCCCGACCTCACTATCGCCCAACATCAGTGCCCGACCTCACTATCGCCCAACATCAGTGCCCTACCTCACTATCGCCCAACATCAGTGCCCTACCTCACTATCGCCCACCATCAGTGCCCAACCTCACTATCACCCACCATCAGTGCCCGACCTCACTATCGCCCATCAGTGTCCGATCTCACTATCGCCCATCAGTGCCCGACCTCACTATCGCCCAACATCAGTGCCCTACCTCACTATCGCCCAACATCAGTGCCCTACCTCACTATCGCCCAACATCAGTGCCCTACCTCACTATCGCCCAACATCAGTGCCCTACCTCACTATCGCCCAACATCAGTGCCCTACCTCACTATCGCCCACCATCAGTGCCCAACCTCACTATCACCCACCATCAGTGCCCGACCTCACTATCGCCCATCAGTGTCCGATCTCACTATCGCCCATCAGTGCCCGACCTCACTATCGTCTATCAGTGCCCTACCTCACTATCACCCACCATCAGTGCCCGACCTCACTATTGCCCATCAGTGCCCGACCTCACTATCGCCCAACATCAGTGCCCGACCTCACTATCGCCCAACATCAGTGCCCGACCTCACTATCACCCACCATCAGTGCCCGACCTCACTATCGCCCAACATCAGTGCCCGACCTCACTATCACCCAACATCAGTGCCCATCCTCACAATCGCCCACCATCAGTGCCCAGCCTCACAATCGCCCACCATCAGTGCCCGACCTCACCATCGCCCACCATCAGTGCCCAGCCTCACAATCGCCCACCATCAGTGCCCGACCTCACCATCGCCCACCATCAGTGCCCAGCCTCACAATCGCCCACCATCAGTGCCCGACCTCACTATTGCCCATCAGTGCCCGACCTCACTATCGCCCAACATCAGTGCCCGACCTCACTATCGCCCAACATCAGTGCCCGACCTCACTATCACCCACCATCAGTGCCCGACCTCACTATCGCCCAACATCAGTGCCCGACCTCACTATCACCCAACATCAGTGCCCATCCTCACAATCGCCCACCATCAGTGCCCAGCCTCACAATCGCCCACCATCAGTGCCCATCCTCACAATCGCCCACCATCAGTGCCCGACCTCACCATCGCCCACCATCAGTGCCCAGCCTCACAATCGCCCACCATCAGTGCCCGACCTCACTACTCAGAAGACCGGAGGGGACCAACGCCATATTAATGGTCTTGGAATAAGATGTACATATGGATGTGATTTACCGACAGACCTTATAGGAATTACCAAAAAACAGGAAACATTTTAGCCACAAGTTATAGTCAGCAGAAATTATTGATGGTACAAATCAATTATAATTAATTCATATATGTATCTATCTCATCGATTAATCTAATTGACCTCATGGGCCGGGGGGTGGGGGAGGATTTTCTCCCTGACGTCAGACGTTAGAACAACTCCTCTGATCTCCTGAGCTAATTCTATATACAGATCATTTGCCCCAACCCATATTTCCAGAGAGGAAGGTGTGAGGCACATTTCTATACATTTATCATTACAGGACGATGCAGGCGTCTAATTGCACATTAAACCAGAATCTTTCAGTTAGCTCATTCACAAACGGATAAAGACCTTTCATATCTGTAAATGGCATTTAAATGAAGGTATGATTATTCCATTATGTGCTCTGTACCCAGCACTGGAGACTTGTTAAGCTGACGTCTACCTGTGACCTGGCTGCAATAACACAAGATGCTAATTAATATGACTGGCATCACTTTCCCACCAGTGCCAGGGGAGCAGCGACGGTCTCTGGGGGCACAGAATCCTCTCCCGCTGCCATCGCTAAGGACTCACCCTGGCCCAGCGTCCTCCACTGTTGGCAGCTGCTGATTGGTTCCCAGGACTCTTCGGGGACATGGCCCTGCTCGCGGCTCTGTAACATAAGAAGAATACGGTGTATAGTGATCCCGGGTTATATTCAGAGTATCAGGACTGTGTCATGTGCACATTATGTCCCAGGTCGGTGATCTGTTCACACCGCTCACAATACTCAGACTAAGGAGCCGGTGTCTGATCAGTACAGAGACGGGGGATCTGGGGATCAGTGGGTGGGAAGTACAGAGACGGGGGATCTGGGGATCAGTGGGTGGGAAGTACAGAGACGGGGGATCTGGGGATCAGTGGGTGGGAAGTACAGAGACGGGGATCTGGGGATCAGTGGGTGGGAAGTACAGAGACGGGGGATCTGTGGGTGGGAAGTACAGAGACGGGGGATCTGGGGATCAGTGGGTGGGAAGTACAGAGACTGAGATTAGAGATTGGCACATTTTGAACTGTGAATGTACAAGAAAAAAAGCATTCTTAGGAGTGTGTGGTACTGTGCTGCTGCTCATACATACAGAATAAGGACAGATACTGAGAATTACACCCACATACAGAAGAAGTGGTACTGTGCTGCTGCTCATACATACAGAATAAAGACAGATACTGAGAATTCCACCCACATACAGAAGAAGTGGTACTGTGCTGCTGCTCATACATACAGAATAAGGACAGATACTGAGAATTACACACACATACAGAAGAAGTGGTACTGTGCTTCTGCTCATACATACAGAATAAGGACAGATACTGAGAATTACACCCACATACAGAAGAAGTGGTACTATGCTGCTGCTCATACATACAGAATAAAGACAGATACTGAGACTTACACCCACATACAGAAGAAGTGGTACTGTGATGCTGCTCATACATACAGAATAAGGACAGATACTGAGAATTACACACACATACAGAAGAAGTGGTACTGTGCTTCTGCTCATACATACAGAATAAAGACAGATACTGAGAATTCCACCCACATACAGAAGAAGTGGTACTGTGCTGCTGCTCATACATACAGAATAAGGACAGATACTGAGAATTACACACACATACAGAAGAAGTGGTACTGTGCTTCTGCTCATACATACAGAATAAGGACAGATACTGAGAATTACACCCACATACAGAAGAAGTGGTACTATGCTGCTGCTCATACATACAGAATAAAGACAGATACTGAGACTTACACCCACATACAGAAGAAGTGGTACTGTGATGCTGCTCATACATACAGAATAAGGACAGATACTGAGAATTACACCCACATACAGAAGAAGTGGTACTGTGCTTCTGCTCATACATACAGAATAAAGACAGATACTGAGAATTACACCCACATACAGAAGAAGTGGTACTGTGTTGCTGCTCATACATACAGAATAAGGACAGATACTGAGAATTACACCCACATACAGAAGAAGTGTTACTGTGCTGCTGCTCATACATACAGAATAAGGACAGATACTGAGAATTCCACCCACATACAGAAGTGGTACTGTGCTGCTGCTCATACATACAGAATAAGGACAGATACTGAGAATTACACCCACATACAGAAGAAGTGGTACTGTGCTTCTGCTCATACATACAGAATAAAGACAGATACTGAGAATTACACCCACATACAGAAGAAGTGGTACTGTGCTGCTGCTCATACATACAGAATAAGGACAGATACTTAGAATTACACCCACATACAGAAGAAGTGGTACTGTGCTGCTGCTCATACATACAGAATAAAGACAGATACTAAGAATTACACCCACATATAGAAGAAGTGGTACTGTGCTTATGCTCATACATACAGAATAAGGACATATACTGAGAATTACACCCACATACAGAAGAAGTGGTACTGTGCTGCTGCTCATACATACAGAATAAAGACAGATACTGAGAATTACACCCACATACAGAAGAAGTGGCACTGTGCTGCTGCTCATACATACAGAATAAAGACAGATACTGAGAATCACACCCACATACAGAAGAAGTGGTACTGTGCTGCTGCTCATACATACAGAATAAGGACAGATACTAAGAATTACACCCACATACAGAAGAAGTGGTGCTGCTGCTCATACATACAGAATAAAGACAGATACTGAGAATCACACCCACATACAGAAGAAGTGGTACTGTGCTGCTGCTCATACATACAGAATAAGGACAGATACTGAGAATCACACCCATATACAGAAGAAGTGGTACTGTGCTGCTGCTCATACATACAGAATAAGGACAGATACTGAGAAGCACACCCACATACAGAAGAAGTGGTAGTGTGCGGCTGCTCATACATACAGAATAAGGACAGATGCTGAGAATCACACCCACATACAGAAGAAGTGGTACTGTGCGGATGCTCATACATACAGTGTAGGTAGGATGTAAAGAGGATACAGATACGAGGGATTGCTGCATACGCATAGTCCCATTTACATGATGTTCTCTTGTTACAGGGATATAATCTGTGTTTTGCAGAGGTCAGTAAGAGGAACAACGTGGATATTACATGTAGAGGGATGATGTGTCAGACATAACACGCTATAATACATAATGATATGTTATTATCACGTATCTTGGATACAGCCAGTCACCTAATGTCCATTTGTAGCATGTAACATACATAATCATGTATCCAGGGAGGGAGGACACAACAGGTCCCCGGGTATGATGTCACCTAGTCCCAGCGGAGCGCTGACAAGTGTCTAATGCTCAGCACAGCTGTCACATGCAGTCATGTCTGGGCATGTTTCCTGGCAGGATTGACAGACGTGTGCGCTGGGTAAGCGCTAATTTAATTCGCTTGTTCTGTCCCAGAAGGCTGAATGATCTGTTCCTGTCAATACGTGTTCTGGGCTATGTAGAAATCTGCTCTAACATGTACCCGAAGACACGCCAAGACACAGGGCATGTGTGATCAGCTCCCCTTCATACAGTCAGTTAGACAATGAAAGCAGAGCTCTGATTGGTTGCTGTCAGTTACTGCTCATTTGTGTATATGTATCTTACGTGATGATTGGTAGAATGAGGATTATACTGAGCAGCAATACAGATTATAACAAAATACCTGCGTGTGAGGACCAGAAACAGCAGCACTCCCAACCACAGGAATACATCCGGGTGTATATACATCTTATTACACGGCAGTATGGTCAGAGGGCGCTGTACATACATCATATCAGTCATTCCTGTCTCTAACCAAAACATGATCCGTTATAAACTGAATTAAATCTATGATGTGTGTGCTTATATATATGTACACATATGTGCGTATATACAATAATCAGTCACACCATTAAAACCACTGACAAATCACTGATTATCTGGTTACAATGGCGCCTGTCACGGAGTGGGTTATATTACACAGCAAGTGAGCAGTCAGTTCTTGAAGGACCATGGTGTAATGAAAGAAGGTGGCCTGGTCTGATGAATCCAGTGGACGGCCGGGTGCGTGAGTGTTGTATACCTGGGGAAGAGATGGCACCAGGATGCACTATGGGAAGAAGACAGTGTGATGCTCTGGGCAATGTACTGCTGAGAATCCTTAGGTCCTGGCATTCATCTGGATGTTACTTTGACATGTACCACCTACCTAAACATTGTTACAGACCAAGAACACCCCTTCATGACAACTGTATGGCAGTGGCCTCTTTCAGTAGGATAATGTGCCTGTCACACTGCAACATGACGGAGCTCAAGGTGTTGACTTGGTCTCCAAATTCCCCAGAGCTCAATCTGATCGAGCATCTGTGGGATGTGCTGGAAAAACAAATCCGAGCCACGGAGCCACCACCTCGTAACTTACAGGATTTACAGGACCTGCTGCTAACGTCTTGGTGCCAGATACCACAGGACACCTTTACAGAACTTGTGGTATATGTATATATCTGTGTGTATATGGTTGGTCCCCCACACACGTCTCAGATCTTGGGCAGCATAATAATTACAAGGTGTAATAACTAACTGTGCCCCAAACAAGGGTCCTTAACCCATCATTCCCTCTTCCAACCCCTATTAATACTCACATCTTGGCCTCCATTGTAGTCTGGTGGGCTCGGGGTCTGCAGACTGTAATGTGAGTGCAGTCCTTGGGGAGACGGATCACCTGGCTTCCTCCAACCTTGTGAGGACACAGAAGAGTCTGGAAGACAGATTACAGGAAGTAACACTACAATCTCGCAGGTCTCAGTGTACAGAGTGCAAGCTTCGCAGGTCAGCACTGTGGTAATCTACCTTACATAGGTGTACAGAATGCACACGCAGAGGACAAAAGTGTCACTCTAATCAATTATAGACATAAAACGAGTAACTTTTAGCAACTTTGGTAGAGTGAGAAGTAAACCCATGTAGAGGTACAGGGCCTTGTTCATCAAGGCAGATAACTGCTGACTTTGAGCGTATCGTATGTAAATCACTCTGTGCATGACAAGAATAGGGAGATATGTCCGTGAACGCAGCCCTATCTTTGAACGCAAAGGACACTTACAACAGCCTACGATTTCAAGGAGTGTACGGGGCATTAGTCAATGTACAATAAGGGCGCTCCAAACTCCAGCGCACACAGCCACGTCTGAATCCAGCTCTGACCATCTCAGTTACTTGTTTTACTGCCGTATGTCTTGCTCCAGCTACAGGGCTAGTCTAAGCCCTGATCAGTAGTGATGACGGCTGTGTATACAGCTAGAACGTGTCCGCAATCAGGAGCAGCTGTAACAATGTATTCTATGTTCAGTAGTCATTAACAACATCCTAATAAATGTATTTTATGCTCAGTAGTCATTAACAACATCCTAATAAATGTATTTCATGGAAAACAAAATAAAAACTTTTTTTAACTGTTTTATCATTAATGCCTTTATTATTAGCAGGTGACATTAATTCAATTATATTTCTCTGTGGACTCTTTGGCAAATGTATACTGTACATAGGTATTGGACGTATCCGGCAGCGTCTCGCGTAGTACAGCAGAGCGACCTGCACTGGAATTCCACAAATCTTCAGATCTGTTCCTTGATGGATTCAGGAGTGCGCAGAGTACTGAACGTAGCTTATGTATTGAGCACTTATTTGGCCCTCAACATACACTTTTGTTGGATTATATTGAATTAAAAGTATGTTATGGAATCATTGTTGGATGATATATAGAATATAATATCTATTGTTTGATTAATTATACAATGATCCTAATTACACACCCATGCTATTGTAATATAAATAGATATAACTGTTTAATAAGTCACAATAATTAATGTATTCTATTGCCAATGTGACCTGTTGTTGTGGGTCACATCTAATAATACGCTGTGAATTCACTTGGTTCTGTCTACAGAAAGTGGATCACTATTGGTCCAGTTATGTGTAATGATAATATCTAACCAGCTACCTTTATTCAGAGGTGTTTTCAGCTTTCTGTGTAATCAGTGTTCTTCCCCCGATGTCTTGCGCTGACTTTCTGTTTGCGTCTCGTAACGACACGTTGTAGTTCTATCTCAGTCTCCTCCCCGGTAGTTTCCACTCAAAGGATTGAAGGCGAGAGGGGAAATTGAAAGGAGAACGTTGTGAAGTTTGTAAAAACTATTTATTTTTTTCCCGTTTCAAGGTTACATTTACTTTTATAAAAGTTTTAAAATCACATCTCTTAATAAGAAATTCTTGTCAATCAAACCCTGGATATGAATTAGTTCTCGTAGCTGACAGGTGATTTCCTGTTTATTAGTATCACACTCGTGGATCTGGAAATGTTCATTCATAAATCTCTAGAAAGATGTAACTGTCTAACTTGATGGAGTATTGTCTGTACCCAACGCGTTTCATCCGATCTCTGCTCATTTTCAAGGCAGTGTGGATTCATGAGAAGTCGTCCTTTAATACTGATCTTAATTAATTCATTAATTCACATGTGTGGTACTGGAAACTATTTGTCAGCATCTTTGTGTCATGAATGTGGATACCTGGCATAATGTACTTTTAAAACACTGACAGTAAATGTCCATCCAGATTGAAAATGGCATAAAACTTATTTTTTATAAAAAAAATATAAAACTATTCACATACGAGTTTTTTTGGTAGATTTTGGTTTCAATTTTGTTGTCCTTAATATAAATATCTAGTTCCAAGAATTCTATATGTTCCTTACTCCACTGAGTGGTGAGTTTATCTTATTGTTATTTATGTAAATGAGAAAGCCCTGTAGGGATTCATGATCCCTTCTCCATAAGAAGATCATGATCTATATACCTTCTTCACATCACCAGCTTCACGCTGAGCCTGTGACCACTCCATATGGAATCCCCCTCATGAATATATTTGCGTAACTCAGCACAAACCTGGTACCCATAGCTGTTCCTTGTTGCTGTTAATAGTAAAAAACCTCAAACAATACATAATTGTGCTCCAGGATAAGTTGTATCCCTTGTATTATAAAATGGATATGTTCTGACTTGAGATTCCTGTCCGACTTAAGGAAATATTCTACACTTCCAATTCCTATTTCATGATCAATAAATGTATATAACGGTGTGATGTCACTTGAGGCCAGCCACATATCTGATGTCCATATTATAACCTGCAGTATTTTATAGAGATGAAGTGAAACATTGCCCGTCTTTGTTAGATTACTCTACAATGGATATCTCTGTTAAACATATCTGTGGGCAGCATTTAATACAAAGTGCTCACGTACAAAACATTTATGGATGAACCAGATTCCTATATGTAGAAGGAGCTTAGACTTATGCTTATACTTAATGTTTTATGCCATTTTCAATCTGGATGGACATTTACTGTCAGTGTTTTAAAAGTACATTATGCCAGGTATCCACATTCATGACACAATAATGCTGATAAATAGTTTTCAACACCTCACATGTGAATTAATTACTTAATTAAGATCAGTATTAAAGGACGACTTCTCATGAGTCCACACTGCCTTGAAAATGAGCAGAGATCAGATGAAACGCGTTGGGTACAGACAATACTCCAACAAGTTAGACAGTTACATCTTTCTAGAGATTTATGAATGAACATTTCCAGATCCACGAGTGTGATACTAATAAACAGGAAATCATCTGTCAGCTACGAGAACTAATTCAAATCCAGGGATTGATCGCCAAGAATTTCTTATTAAGAGATGTGATTTTAAAACTTTTATAAAAGTAAATGTAACCTTGAAGCGGGAAAAAAATAAAAAGTTTTTACAGACTTCACAACGTTCTCCTTTCAATTTCCCCTCTCGCCTTCAATCATTTGAGTGGAAACTACCGGGGAGGAGACTGAGATAGAACTACAACGTGTCGTTACGAGATGCAAACAGAAAGTCAGCGCAAGACATCGGGGGAAGAACACTGATTACACAGAAAGCTGAAAACACCTCTGAATAAAGGTAGCTGGTTAGATATTATCATTACACATAACTGGACCAATAGTGATCCACTTTCTGTAGACAGAACCAAGTGAATTCACAGCGTATTATTAGATGTGACCCACAACAACAGGTCACATTGGCAATAGAATACATTAATTATTGTGACTTATTAAACAGTTATTTCTGTTTATATTAAAATAGCATGGGTGTGTAATTAGGATCATTGTATAATTAATCACACAATAGATATTATATTCTATATATTATCCAACAATGATTCTATAACCTACGTGTGATTCATTATAATCCTAAAAAAAAAGGTATGTTGAGCGCCAAATAACTACTCAATACATTATCTGTGATAGGAACGTGGTTAACTCCATATTTGTGCTGCTCACACGGAATAATTACCGTAGAGGCTAGTAGCGCTGACCGTACCTTTATTAGACGCCATTTAATACTAATCGCAGGGTGCACTCGGGATGCGTGCTGGATGAATCAGGCCCATACTATATTATAATAGATATATGGTACACAACGTAGAATATGGTATATTCTATGTTGTATATGGTATGTTATTATTATCATCATCATTTAATTATATAGTACCACCGTATTACACAGCACTTTTTGCATTCACGCAAAAAATATCATATATATTAACTTAAAATATTTGAAAGAAAAAATAGTGGGTGTGCGTGTATAATACACACACACACACACACACACACACACACACATATATATATTAAATATGCCATATAGATTATATTATATCTGCCATCCTGTCCACTCCCCAATAAACTATATTTATTGCCTGGGAGCCCCCATAACCTTCCTAAAAAAAGTAACCCCTTTCCATGTATACATACACCGGGATATAACCCCCTGTACATGTATACATACACCGGGATATAACCCCCTGTACATGTATACATACACCGGGATATAACTCCCTGTACATGTATACATACACCGGGATATAACCCCCTGTACATGTATACATACACCGGGATATATCCCCCGTACATGTATACATACACCGGGATATAACTCCCTGTACATGTATACATACACCGGGATATAACCCCCTGTACATGTATACATACACCGGGATATATCCCCCGTACATGTATACATACACCGGGATATAATCCCCGTACATGTATACATACACCGGGATATAACTCCCAGTACATGTATACATACACCGGGATATATCCCCCGTACATGTATACATACACCGGGATATAATCCCCGTACATGTATACATACACCGGGATATAACTCCCTGTACATGTATACATACACCGGGATATAACCCCCTGTACATGTATACATACACCGGGATATATCCCCCGTACATGTATACATACACCGGGATATAACCCCCTGTACATGTATACATACACCGGGATATAACCCCCTGTACATGTATACATACACCGGGATATATCCCCCGTACATGTATACATACACCGGGATATAACCCCCTGTACATGTATACATACACCGGGATATATCCCCCGTACATGTATACATACACCGGGATATAACCCCCGTACATGTATACATACACCGGGATAATCCCCGTACATGTATACATACACCGGAATATAACCCCCGTACATGTATACATAGACTCCTTTGCGGCACCCAGGACCGCTCCTCAGGGCCATACCCCTTCCAATGAACAAGAAAATGAGTTTGTCCTTGGACCTTTTTTAAGTCCAAAATTTTCTCGACTTCATATTTTTGCTGTCCATCAATGGACAGAGGCTGAGGTTTAGAAGATCGTTGATGTCTGAACTTCATAGAGGAGCGAACGGGTTTCAACAAGGAGCAGTGGAATGTGTTGGGTATCTTTAATGATTCCGGAAGCTTCAGCTTAAAAGATACTGGGTTAATTTGTTTCAGGATGGGAAAAGGACCAATAAACTTAGGTCCTAACTTTTTGCATGGTTGGCGGAGTTTGATGTTTCGGGTTGATAACCACACGAAGTCCCCAACATTAAAGGAACAGGCGGAACGGTGAAGATCGGCAAAAGCTTTGGACTTAAAAGAGGCTCGGAGTAAGGATTGATGTACCAACTTCCAGATTCTTCTAAGCCGGGTGGCCGTAGACCTAGGTTCACAAGACTTATCGGTAGGCAAGAAAGACAATGAGTTGGATCTGGGGTGATATCCGAAATTGCAGTACAATGGAGAATGTTGGGATGACGAATGGCATGCATTGTTGTAGGCGAATTCAGCCCATGGGAGAAGGTCCACCCAGTTGTCGTGGCTTTTAGAAATATATAATCGTAGGTATTGCTCCAAAGATTGGTTCACTCTCTCAGTCTGTCCGTTAGACTGTGGATGGTAAGCAGATGACAGACTAAGATTAATACCCAGCAGGGAGCAAAATGACCTCCAGAAGGCTGCAATGAACTGAGAGCCTCGGTCTGATACTATATTTTCAGGGAGACCATGGTTTCGGAATACGTGTTTAATGAATAATGATGCTAGGTTGCGTGCTGAAGGTAGTTTACACAACGGAATGAAGTGGGCCATTTTACTGAACCTATCTACAGTAACCCATATGGTGTTGCACCCGGAGGAAGGAGGTAAGTCGACAATAAAATCCATGGATATGTGAGTCCACGGTCTGACTGGAATGGGCATTGGTAACAATAGCCCGGTAGGTGATTCCCAAGGAACCTTGTTTTTTGAGCACAGATCACAAGATAGTATGTATTCTTTAATATCCACAGACATAGATGGCCACCGTACCGCCCAGGATAAGATTTCAGTGGTCTTGGCAATTCCAGGGTGTCCAGGAGACTGGTTGTCGTGACATTCAGAAAAAACTGTTTTCCTGAGGTGGACAGGCACAAACAGTTTGTCTGTAGGGGTTTCAGGAGGTGCTTGCGATTGAGCTTGTGACAGAATTTTCCTCAAATCCTGAGTGAATGCAATCAAAACCGATGAGGCCGGAACAATCGGACATGGCTCAGTGGTAGGAGTCTGACACGAAATTAAACTACGGGATAAGGCATCTGCCCTAGGGTTCTTCGAGCCAGGCCGAAACGTTATAATAAAACGGAACCGGGAGAAGAAAAGGGACCACCGCGCCTGTCTGGAGTTCAACCTTTTGGCTGATTGGACGTGAGATAGGTTTTTATGGTCAGTGTAAATGGTGATGAGATGTTTTGCTCCTTTAAGCCAATGGTGCCACTCTTCCAATGCCCATTTACTGGCTAGTAGCTCTCGATTGCCTACGTCATAATGCTCTTCAGCGGAAGAAAACTTTCGAGATAAGTAGGCACAAGGATGAAAGCTATGATTTTTTGGGTCCTTTTGTGACAGCACCGCTCCTACACC
This sequence comes from Mixophyes australis, assembly GCA_036250195.1. NCBI lineage: Eukaryota > Metazoa > Chordata > Amphibia > Anura > Limnodynastidae > Mixophyes > Mixophyes australis. The sequence goes on from JAVHZZ010000006.1 coordinate 1,147,418, forward strand.
TACCTCTGCGGCATCCACTTCAACAATAAATGGAAGGTCTAAGTTAGGATGTCTCAACACAGGGGCAGACACAAAGGACTGTTTCAAAGCTTTAAAGGCAGACACTGCGGCAGGTGGCCAGATTTTTGGATCAGCACCCTTGCGAGTCAGAGCAGTGATGGGAGCAATGAGAATGGAAAAGGAACTGATGAATTTCCTATAATAGTTTGCAAATCCTAGGAATCTCTGGATGGCTTTAAGATTCGAGGGCAGTACCCAGTCTAGGATTGCTTGTACCTTTGTTGGATCCATAGCGAAGCCTTCTGGGGAGATCACATATCCCAGGAAAGTGACTTTAGTAACTTCGAACTCACATTTCTCTAACTTGGCGTATAGATGATGATGACGGAGTTTCGTAAGAATTTGCTGAACATGAACTCGATGCTGTTTTAATGAATGGGAGAAAATTAATATGTCATCCAAATAGACCACTACAAAAGAGCCCAAGAACTCACGAAGAACGTCATTGATCAAATCTTGAAAGACAGCGGGAGCATTGCTGAGGCCAAAGGGCATTACGAGATATTCATAATGGCCTGTCTGAGTATTAAAGGCCATTTTCCATTCGTCGCCACTCCGGATTCGTATCAGATTATAAGCTCCACATAGATCAATTTTAGAGTAAATTTTTGCTCCTTTAAGTTGGTCAAAGATGACTGAGATGAGTGGCAAGGGATACGTGTTTTTTTATGGTTATGTTATTTAACCCTCTGTAATCAATACAGAGCCTTAACCCACCATCCTTCTTGGCCACAAAGAAGAATCCTGCTCCAGCGGGCGACTTGGAAGGTCTGATGAAACCTTTTCGTAGATTTTCTTCTACATATGACTCCATGGCTTGGGTCTCTGGAAGAGATAATGCGTACAGTCTTCCCTTCGGTAATCTAGAACCCGGGATGATGTCAATTGCACAATCGTACTCCCGGTGAGGGGGAAGAGTGTCAGCTTCTTTTTTAGAAAAAACGTCCCGGAACTCACAGTACGGGGGAGGCAGAAACTCAGAACTAGTATGGGTAATCCTAATTGGCAGGGACAAGCAAGAAGAAGAGCATTTAGGACCCCATTGAATTATCTCGCCCCTAATCCAATCAATATGAGGATTATGCAGAGCTAGCCTGGGATGATCCAAGATCAAAGGCACTGAAGGACAATGAATTAAGTACAATGAGATTATTTCGGAGTGAAGAGCGCCAATCTTCAACTGCAGAGGAGGAGAACGATGATGAATTTCTCCGTGGTTGAGACGATTCCCATCCAATCCGCATACGGAAATTATGGAATCTAGGGGAACAGCTGAGAACCCCAAGGAATGAGCAAAGGTTAAATCTAAAAAATTCCCAGCGGCTCCACTGTCCACGAATGCTGGAACTGAAATGACTTGATCTCTATATGTGAGTTGGGCAGGTATTTGTAAAGAATTTGTTGGAGAGATGGCTTGCAGGCCTAAGTGTACTCCCTCCATGTTCACTTGGCCAGATCTTTTCACGGTCTAACGGGACAAGTACGAAGCAAATGGCCTTTTTCTCCACAGTATAAGCAGAGACCCAAGGTACGCCTTCGGGTACGTTCCTCAGATGACAGTCGATACGCTCCCAGTTGCATAGGTTCAACCTGATCCACGGGGGCGACTTGAGGAGGCACAGGAGAACAAGATGAAGAGTCTTCCTTCTCAGCTTTCCTTTCTTTATATCTCCTGTCAATCCGAATAGCTAATTTCATGAGTTCCTCAAGGCACTCCGCAGCGGGATACTGGACTAGGGAGTCTTTAATTTGATCAGAGAGACCCAAGCGGAATTGACTGCGAAGAGCTGGGTCATTCCATGCACAGTCTGAGGACCACCGCCTGAAGTTGGAACAGTACTCTTCAGCGGAACGTCGTCCTTGTTTTAATGATCGAAGCTGTGCCTCAGCAGAAGCCACTCGGTCCGGATCATCATAAATTAACCCAAGCGCTTAGAAAAAGACATCTACGGACTGCAACTGAGGACAATTGGGCTCCAGGCTAAACGCCCAAGATTGAGGATCCCCCTGAAGAAGAGAAATAATTATCCCCACTCTTTGCTGGTGAGAGCCAGACGACAGTGGTCTCAACTTAAAGTAAAGTTTACAACTTTCACGGAAATTACGGAAGTGCCTGCGATCTCCCGTAAACCGGTCTGGAAGATGCATCTTGGGTTCCACAACAGAAGGCTGAGCAGCTTGTGAGACTCTGGACGCCTGTTCCTGGGCAGCCTGACGCTGGGACAACTCCTGGACCATTTGAGACAGGGTCTGGATCTGTCCCGCCAACACTTGAGCCGGGCTTGGTTCCATAGGACTGGTGTCAGACACTTCACTCACTTCAAAAGAATTTTTGGGCCGGTTATAATGTTAGGAACCCCAACAGCCAGCACCACAAAACCCGGAGTCTACTCTGTAGCCTGGTGTTCGCTGGAGCCCCTAGTGTTGGGGACAGATTTGGCTGCAGACTACAGAGGGTCGTGAATTGCGTACTGACTGGGGGGAACCCCAGGACAACGAAGTGAGGTCCAGAAAAGGGTCAAATAGGTCATAGGCAAACTAGCAGTGTCAGTATCCAGGCCAAAGATCAGGGGTCACAGGCGACCAAACGAGGTCAAAATCCAAGCAAGAGGTCAAAAGGTCACAGGCAAAAACGTAGTCAATTCCAGGCAAAAGGTCAGCAACAAAAATCAGATCAGAGGATATCCAGAGAACGAGCAGGGTAGTATACTGGGAAGCAGGGACTATAACCGGCAGGGAGGGCTGCCCTTTCCTGCCTTAAATACTAGTGTGAACCAATAGGAACCCTCCCTGGGAGGACAGGAGAACAGGGCCCAGCTGGGCAAAAGAGCCAAAGAGCGTCTCGACCGTTGCCTTGGCAACGGCCGGGACATAGCGGAAGTGACGTCCCGGTCATCATGACGACGGCCGGGACGAGAGGGCACCAGAGGAAGCGAGGCTTCAGGCACCGCCGCGGCTCGTTACAGATATAACCCCCGTACATGTATACATACACCTGGATATATCCCCCGTACATGTATACATACACCTGGATATATCCCCCATACATGTATACATACTAGGGGTGTGCACCAGCCACTTTTGGTGTTTTAGGTTTTGGGTTCTGATTAGCTTGAGGTTTTGGGTTCTGATTTGTTTTGCCAAAACACCCCACGAAAGGTTTTGGTTCTGATTTTGGGTTTTGGGTT